>CM051258.1:70976430-71326430 GCA_027921565.1 Artemia sinica
TGTGTTGTGTGTGTGTGTGTGTGTGTGTGTGTGTGTGTGTGTGTGTGTGTGTGTGTGTGTGTGTGTGTGTGTGTGTGTGTGTGTGTGTGTGTGTGTGTGTGTGTGTGTGTGTGTGTGTGTGTGTGTGTGTGTGTGTGTTGTGTGTGTGTGTGTGTGTGTGTGTGTGTGTGTGTGTGTGTGTGTGTGTGTGTGTGTGTGTGTGTGTGTGTGTGTGTGTGTGTGTGGTGTGTGTGTGTGTGTGTGTGTGTGTGTGTGTGTGTGTGTGGGTGTGTGTGTGTGTGTGTGTGTGTGTGTGTGTGGTGTGTGTGTGTGTGTGTGTGTGTGTGTGTGTGTGTGTGTGTGTGTGTGTGTGGTGTGTGTGTGTGTGTGTGTGTGTGTGTGTGTGTGTGTGTGGTGTGTGTGTGTGTGTGTGTGTGTGTGTGTGTGTGTGTGTGTGTGTGGTGTGTGTGTGTGTGTGTGTGTGTGTGTGTGTGTGTGTGTGTGGTGTGTGTGTGTGTGTGTGTGTGTGTGTGTGTGTGTGTGTGTGTGTGGTGTGTGTGTGTGTGGTGTGTGTGTGTGTGTGTGTGTGTGTGTGTGTGTGTGTGTGTGTGTGTGTGTGTGTGTGTGTGTGTGTGTGTGTGTGTGTGTGTGTGTGTGTGTGTGGTGTGTGTGTGTGTGTGTGTGTGGTGTGTGTGTGTGTGTGTGTTGTGTGTGGTGTGTGTGTGTGTGTGTGTGTGTGTGTGTGTGTGTGTGTGTGTGTGTGTGTGTGTGTGTGTGTGTGTGTGTGTGTGGTGTGTGTGTGTGTGTGTGTGTGTGTGTGTGTGTGTTGTGTGTGTGTGTGTGTGTGTGTGTGTGTGTGTGTGTGTGTGTGTGTGTTGTGTGTGTGTGTGTGTGTGTGTGTGTGTGTGTGTGTGTGTGTGTGTGTGTGTGTGTGTGTGTGTGTGTTGTGTGTGTGTGTGTGTGTGTGTGTGTGTGGTGTGTGTGTGTGTGTGTGTGTGTGTGTGTGTGTGTGTGTGTGTGTGTGTGTGTGTGTGTGTGTGTGTGTGTGTGTGTGTGTGTGTGTGTGTGTGTGTGTGGTGTGTGTGTGTGTGTGTGTGTGTGTGTGGTGTGTGTGTGTGTGTGTGTGTGTGTGTGTGTGTGCATTTGTTTGATAAATAATATGAATGCAAATCCGATTTAGAAAAAAAATGAGGAGTGCATTAGGACTGTGATAAAACTTTCCCAGAAGAAAAAAACTCAATCCATTCAATTTAGTGTCAGGGGGAAGCTACAAAATCAACTACCTTCCCTGGCCCAGGACCTCAGCAAATCATAGATAATTGTCCACCCTCGCCGGAACAATCAGAAGATGTAAGTGAAGCTGCGTCGTTTAGTATTCCCCCAGATTTCCAGTTCACAGCAGAAGAGATGAAGAATCTTATAAAAATTGTTGGATCTGATGTTTCCGAGGACATTTCTGACGATGATGAAGCGGGTCCACAATTTTATACATTGAACATATGGATCTGACTGCCAATAGATTGAAAATAATTATTTTTAATTATTTAAAATAAATAATTAACCGACGAATAAAATGCCACCCAGATTGGTCGGCTACAGGGGGGGGGGGGGTTCAAGGTTTAAGATTTGACATGGGTTTGCAGTGTTTTACATTTTTGGCGGCAGCGCATAAGCCTCTAGCAGCGAAAAGAACAATGAAAAATCTCGACAGACTTGCACGTAATGGGGGAGAAAATTTCCCTAAAGTAAATTTTGATTATAGAGAGGGAAAGTATTCGGTGTCCTTAAAGGAAATAACTATGTTTGAAAAAGCAAATGAAAATCTTTGGTTGGGGGTGGTTGTTCTTCAGTATGACACGGAATTTGTGGATGGGGGAAAGAAACCAAATGAAAAAGGAATTTTATATTCAGTCAGGACAACGTCTGTACATAATGTACAAAACTGGGTTTGGATTGTCTATGAGCCACCCAAATATGTAAACTCATATGGTCATTTTTCCCCCGTTACTGCAATAAATCGACTCCTGTCTCAAGGCAAAAAATATGGGGAACGTCACTTTTGTGTCATGTGTCTTTTCCCATTATAACTGAAAGAACATTCAAGGATCATATGAAATATTGCAAACTTCATGGCAATCAAAGGATAGAAATGGTGGCAGAAGACAAAGCTACATTACATTTTAAAAATTCCCCAAATTCCCTGTTGCACATTGATAAAATGGCTTTGGATTGTGAAGCAAGATTGTTCGAGGTATCGGACCCATCAAGGCCAAATATAGTCAAGGAACACAAACTCTTAGCGTGTTTTTTATGCCCATGCCCCTTTAGATTCCAACAACAAAATGCAGTTGGAAGAGTTTTTTGTGACTATGGATGAGGAGGGTAGCGTGGAGAAATTACTAGTGCGGTTAATAAAAACAGAAAATAAATCTATTTCGCGATGGCATCACACCAACTACTCTATATCATTATCAGATAAGGAGCAACGTGCAGTAGAAAAGGGGACAGTTTTTTTGGTTTGCGGGGGTGCTCTTGCCGCGAAAGATACTGTTCAAGACCTTTATTTCCATATTAACCCCGATTAAACTGGGAAAAGTAACTTTCGGGGGTGGGCTCACAATTCATGTAATTTAAAATTTAACAGCAGCTCTATCTTCCGGTTTTCATACAAAACTCCAACTACGATCTGAAGTATGTGGTACCAGCAATGGCACATCTTCAAAGGAATGGAGCTGTGGATGATGCATTGATGGTAGACAGGTTTTCCTACAAAATCATACCTAAATCAGTGGAAAAGTTCCTTGTTTTGGAATTTATCTGGAGATATGTTGAAGATAGCGTTGAGTACACGAATAAAATTCGCTTTTTAGATTCCTTCAGTTTTTTCCCCGAATCTTTGAGCGAGTTAATTCAAGTGCAGAAAAACGATGACGGCTGCAACACTTTCCCCCTTCTCAAGCAACAATTTCCAAATGATTTGTATGATTTGTTAACGGTCAAGGGCCTGTATCCTTATGATTATTACAACTCCATGTCGAGATTCACCAAGGAAACTATTCCTCAATCGAGTCGTTTTACGACAGTGTGCATGATCGTAGGTTTATTCCTGATGAATACAGTTTTGTCAATAAAGTGTGGGCAGAGGAAGGGTGTAAAAATGGGTTTGACTACTGCAAGTTGTATTTTTCAAGTGCTGTTCTTACTCTGTTGTACATTATGTGAAAAAATACGGACAAAATATATGAGGAATTTAATCTTGATATAGGGTATTATTTTTCATCTGCTCATCTGGTAATTGACCTAATCCTAAAGATTAGCAGGGAAAAAATTCTCTGTTTACTGACACCGATAAGCACCTGTTTATCGACAGGTCAATGAGGGGTGGGTAAGTATTTCATGGGGATCGTATCTTGGAAAGTGATCCAACTGGAGAGAAGATGGGAACAAAATCTGATGCAGTATTCCTTGTAATGAATTTCCTATACCCCTCGGCTATGCCACATTACACGCTACTCTGAAGTGACTATAAATGGCTCAATGACCCTCAAGCCTCCAATTTCCCCAATATTGGAAGTGTTGAGGAAAATGGGATGGTTAGATGGTTTTTTTAAATTGTCTGGGAGATACCAGTGGAGCTTCACGATTCGGTAAAGGATTTTGTTTTTCCATGCAATAATAGACCTGTGTCTAGGGACTCTTTTAGTCTTCGCAACAGACGTTTGGCTGAGGTAGAGGGATTGCATTGGACACCTTCAAAATATTGCCGACCTCCTGCCGAAGAAAAATATTGTTGTGCATTATGTGGCGTTAAAATGGAGGTGCAACAACGGTTTGAATGACAGAAAGATTCATAGAGCCCTCCAGTTTAGTCAAAACCCCTATATGAAAACATTTGTTGACACTTTTGTCAAGAAACGTTCTGAAACGAAAAAAAGGTCGAAAAAGAAATCTATAAACTCATCTTAAATGCGGCCTTTGGTTAAATGTGCAAAAGTGTTCGCAATAGGTGTCGTTGTGACCGATCCAAAACAATGTGCACAAATTATTGCCGATACAAATTACATTTCCTTCACAATCATTAGGCCCAGACACGGTACTATTGAATGGAAAAAAAGAAACATTGTCCTGAATAAAAATAGTGCTACAGGCAGTGCCATCTTGGATATTTCTAAAAAGCTAATGTTGGAATTCTAGTACAATGTGGCTAGGGCACATTGACAAGGGAAGGAACAAGTAGAGGTCTGCTATGGGGACACAGATTCTCTACTGTTAAAAGTAAAAACTGAAAACCTACTTGATGATTAGGCACACGGTGAAATCATCAGTTCTCAGATGGACTACACCAACTGGGACGGGGAGGTTTATCCAGACCTCGTCAAACGTAGGGCACCAAATCAATTTTTAGTTTTGAAATCAGAAACAGAAAGTGACATGATTTCCCGTGGTATGTTTGTAAGTCCGAAGGTGTACTTTATACTGACACACAACGAGGAAATAAAAAAATGTTGCAAGGGAGTACCTACGCGCTATGCGGAAAAGAATTTCGACATGGACATTTATAGGAATTGTATTGTTGAAAATAAAATCCCACGAAAAAATTATTGACAATTCGCTCGTTATACTATAGGAATTTCACAGTAAATATTGAAAATATTGCCATGAGTACCATTTCCGACAAGTTTTATGTTTGTCAAGATGGTGTGAGTACCCTCCCCCTTGGGCACTAATTAGCTTCCAACCGAGCCAAGTGTGTTAGTCGTAGGTAAAGTCTCGGAGTGAGTAAACTCCAACAAAACAAGTTTTCCAAAACCTTGGGGGGTGGCCAAGTGGCCCAGGGAGGTGGAGGGAGCGTGGCCCTTGGCCGCCCGGCCGGCCGCCAACGGGGGGGGGCTGCCACCAACGGTATTTTTGAATGATTTAAAGCAGATTTTTTTGTACTTTTGTAAATAAACAAGTTGTTGTAGTTGTTATATATTTTATTAAAGAGTTTTTTATGCACAAGTTTTTTTTATTGTTAAATGTTTTGTATGTAAATATATTTCATATAGTAAACTATTGGATTTTAACTCAGTTGTTAAAGTTCATTGAATAGGATCGCAAGTACAAAAACAGAGAGAGATTCTTATATTATGTACGAGTTTATAACAAATTTCAGAGCTTTCCTCTGTGGGCCATCAATGAGCGGGAAAACAACACTTTTGATGAAAATAATTCAGAATCGACGTAAAATGTTTTTTTTCAGCAGATCAAACGTATATAACAAATATATACTATTACTATAGTGTTTGACAAGAGTCATATGATCGAATAAGGAAATTGAACCTCAAGTTAAATTAGTCAAGAAATTGGATTCTGTATTCAATTCATCGGAACCGAATGCTTGGCTTTTTATTGATGATTTGGCCGAATGAAAGAAAGAACATTGGTCTGAGGAAATGATTCAATTGTTCACAGTACGTTCTCATCATGAAAATATTTCCGTCACCATTGTCCTACACAATCTCTTTCATCAGAGTAAATGTATACGAAATCTTGCATTGAACTGTACTCATTACATTGTGTACAAAGTTGTTCGTGACTCAAATTCCCTCATAACTTTAAACAAACAAATTTATCCGGGTCAGCCTATATTCCTGCTTTCAGCTAACAATCAGGCAACAAGCATACCCTATGGATACATTGTAATTGACCTTAATCACAATACACCTGAAGAACTACGCGTTGTATATGTAGGCGTAATATTTTTGATCATGAAATAACTGTATATCTGCCATGGAGATAGGAAAAGGTATTAGTTGAAACTATGAAGATGAAGAAGTTACATCACAATAGATACTTGTTCTCTGTTTTGAGTGGTTCAATACCGCGTCTTAGGAAGGCCATACTGAATAATGTAGATCGATAATTCATTAAACTAATTTCTGAACTGTGTTTAAATTTAATTGCAGGCAATATTAAGCTACCAGATGCTATTAAGAAGCAGACTAGAGAACATCAATCCATTGTTCCTGCACTGTCCAAGAGAAAAATCAGTCAAAAACGGAAAAGAAAACATTTAGTTCAGGCGGGAGAAGGTTTTTTCACGGTTTTATTGCCAATAATTGTCAGTTTTGTTAACAATCTTCTTCTTCCAACGTTATCGTCGCAAGAAAAATATTTCTATATTCTTTAAATTGACTGCAATTGATGAGGCTCTATCTCCACTACAAGCTTTTGAGGGTAATCTCACAGATTTACTTAATGACAACACTATACCTGGTGATCAGAAACTTTTGATTTTTCAAATAGCACTTCGCCGTATTGAAAAAAAACATATCAATTAAAACCCGTCAGTGTTGTGAACGTTGCAGATAAGACACAAGAGTCAAGTAGTTCTGCAACAGCAACAACACCATTACTATCGGACATATCAAAAATATTAGATTTATTACCAGTTTCCTATCAGGGCGGGGTAAAAGATTGTTAAATTATTTGAATGAAAGCAGTGATTTCAAAATTGATGCTACAAGTAAGAAAATCACTCTAGGTAGCATTACTTACAATCTCATTGATCTAACAACCGATTTTGACTCAAATATCAAGAAAAATGTATCCATTGACACAAATTTTCTGAAATATTTAAACACATCAAAATTTCCCAAAGCACTTGTGTTTAACAGAAACATTTTAAAAGAATTGATATCAGCAAATGATGATGATGATGATTACAGTTCTAAAAAGGATGAGTTTAAAACGCTATTGCTAACAAGTACACCCAAATCAATCTACAACAGTGCTGATGATGATTCAACTTTAAAGAGTTGGAAAAAACATCTTTCCATCACCGCCACCACCGCCACCGCCAGTATACAAAAGGGTAGTGGAAGAGGAAATACACATTTACACGCAAAATGGCTGAAACTCTGAAACGTATCTATGCGAATTTTGGTGAGGATGGAAGTCTTAGTGCTCTCTGTACACTTACTTGCACCTCCAATGTTTTACGGAGTAGAGCAAAAGAATATCTGCAAAGTAAACCGATCTATACTCTTCTTCGAAATCGTAGACTTCGCGGTAATCAATATCGCAAAACAAAGGTCTTCTACCCACTGCAAATCATGCCAGCTGATCTTATGAATTTGGATGAGATACAACGAAAATACAATAAACCCTATAAGTACATTCTATTTGCAATTATTATTTTTAGTCCTATTCCTATGTAATTCCATTGAAACCTAAGCGTGGGAAGCGGATTACAAATGCTCTAGACGCAATAATTCGCCAAGATTCCTACAGTAAAATTCAGACAGATCGAGGGATTGACTTTTTTAATCCGCATGTAAGCAAAATTCTATTGAAATATGGTACAGAGTTGTAGCATAGTCATAGCCCAATCAAGGCTGCAGTGGCTGAACGATTGATTAGAACCATTCGTCTTCTCATTTCCAGATATTGCACACTCGAAAATTCTGCCGCCTTTATTCATGATCTTGATAAAATAATGCATGTTTACAATCAACATCCTCATGGCTCCCTGTCCAATCTTAGTCCTCTTGAAGTTCATCATAGTAACAATACACTTGACATTTTTCTCAAACAATATTCTTCTAGCAATCAAAGTGGAATTAAATTCGATTCGATGATGGAACGTATGAAGTTGCTCTTGTAGATTGTATTTTCAAAAATACATATGCTATTTGGAGAAAAGATCACGCGTATGAGATAAAAGTTATACCATTAGATTGGACACTCTTTGTCGAGTATGAATGGGTTGAAGCACTTAAATCAAGTGAATACCCCCATATCACAGTGAATTACAAAGAATTTGGTAGTAGGGCAGATTTGTGTCGTACAATTAATCGAAAAAACTCTGCCCATAAGAGAGGTACATTCCAATTTAATTATTCAATGGAACATGGTAGGATTTACATTAGCTCACCTGTTGACAATGAAATGCTACTTCTCAATGATTATCTGAGAGATGTTCTTGGCTTTAAACAGAATATGATCAGTGGTAAAAACGCTGGAACTATCAGTGGGATGAATCGTGTTATTTTTGCAGATTACTCACCCAGTTTTGCCTTGGACTCTTGTATATTTCTTTATGCGTCCTTTGCGGATACATCGAGAGTTCGTATTTCAAATCTTCCCCTTCTACGTGTTTTTGAATGAAAAACCACTCATGAACATGTTCATCACTATTATATAAAGCATCTTCAGAATGTTCCTGTAAATACTTCATATTTGGAACTCTGTCAGTTAAAACTAAGTAGTGAATAAGGTGATCCTCTAGCAATAACAAAAGGTTTGGCTGTGATTACATGTCATTTTCGACCCGATGATTAAGATGAACAAAAGGTGAATTCCATTTGTCTGTCCTGACATTGATTGTTATATTGCTGTTCTGAGTCCTCGTCAAATAGGTCATGGGTTGGGCTATTACAAGGGTCGTACTACAATGTCTGGCTATGGTCTTGGTAGTTGGTTTGATAGGCTATTTCGTTCTGCACTACCCCTTGCCAGAAAATATATTGTACCGGCTGCAACAAATTTTTCTACCTCAACACTACAGGACTGTGGGTCGTTTAAAAATTTCAACGAGAGTCTTAAGGAAAATATTAGAACTTCAGCAAGAGCCATAGGTAAAGAACTAAAATCTCTGGAAAATGGAAAGGGATTAAAAAGGGTGCTTGGTCGTCATTCACTCATCAGTCTCTACCCAGGTTGGAAGCGAAAGACATCAACAACGACTTTATAGAAAAAAAGAAAAGCAATAAGAAGAAGAAGAAAAGATTGTTAGATCAAAGGAATATTTTTCTCTTAAGATTACGTATCTCCGTCACAAAGAATCGCATCACCTCTTCATTGAATCTATTCCATGCTGAAAATGTTGATGTCAGCGTAAAGCATGGCTACTATGAACAATTTCATCCTCAACAACCCCTGTCGGAAAATATACACTTTCAAATATTTTCCAATGAAAATTATTTCATTGACTTATCGCCCATATTTATTGATTTAAATGTTATGGTGAAGAAAAATTCAGATAATAAAACTCCTATTGCTGCCGACGGTCTATCCTATGAAAACTGTTTCCTACACAACTTGTTCAAACAAATTAATGTATTCATTAATTGAACATTGGTGAGCACTGGCGATAATTTATCAAACTAAGCAAGCTACTATGTTGATGACTCCAAAGTCATACAAGGAATTGAGAGGAAAGGCATTGGGCTATGAATATAAATCAAATGTTGATACTGATGGTGAGTTAGTTACTGCAGTGACCAAAGAGTATCATTTAGATGGAAAATTAAATCATGAAATATTTAATATATCTCAATGGTTTCCTCTCAATGTTAAGATTGACATAAAGTTACAACTAGCTCCAGCCAGTTTAATTTTGAGCAAAACACTTGCTGCAGCACCTGATGCAAATGTCAATCTCACTTCAGCAATTCTTCATATTCGAAAACAACAGGTTATGAGCTCTGTTGCATTGGCAGTGGAAAAACCGAGAGCCAATGGTAACAATATCAAGCTTCTTGTTCCCCATACGATCACCAATCAGCGTCACATTGTCATTGGTTCCCGCAGTTATACCGAATTGTCATTTATCAAGGAGAAATCCCGTCGAAACTTGCATTGGCCTTTGTGAAGAGTGCTAGTGCTGTTGGATCCTGAACTGCAACCCCCCACGATTTTAATTTTTTGGCTTATCCAGTCTTGTGTGCAAGGTGAGTGGAATTTCCTTGTAAACATTATCATTTGATAAAAAATCTTACAAAAATCTGTATGAATTGACTATGCAATCACTAGATGACGATTCACAACTATTTGAAAATGGAATAACCAATTCAATGTTTTCAAAAAATCATGGTGTAATTTTTTGGGCTTGTCCGGCACTCAAGATATGAGTGATGATAGAAGTGGGAACGTACGTTTAGAGTGCAAATTCACTGAAGTTTTGATTGAGAGTATCACAGAGTCAATTTGAAACCTATTGGGAGATCACTCCCGACGGTAGTGTTCTACTAGACCTGGCACCATGAACACAATTCAAATAATTGATGTTTTTAACTTGGACCCGTTCATGTCTAAATACAAATCCAATTGTATACCCTCAGATTTCCTAGAAAAAATTCAAAGTGACAGCCATACCCTAATCATTGTTAATAGCAATCTGTCGAATATAAGAAATACTGGTCACTGGCTATGCATATTTCAAACTAGGAAAGGTATTGAATTTGTTGATCCTCTTGGCTTGCCATATACATTCTTCACCCCTCATATCAGCACTTAAATTGGAAGCAAGGGTAAAAGTATTATTCAAAATCAGAAGAGAGTGCAGGATTTAACTACTAAAAGCTGTGGCTTGCATGCACTATCTTATTTTGTTATCCGACAAGGCCGTATCCAGGGGGGGGGGTACCCAGTTGGAACCCCCCCCCCCAAAAAAAAAAAATTGACCGAGTCGAAAATTAGTCTAAAAAATTCCTGTAAAGACAAAACCTTAGGATGTTAGACAAAGTCCACGGGAAAAAAATCTGGTAACCCCCCCCCTCCGAACAAAAATCCTGGATCCGCTCTTGTTATCCGATGTCGGGTATATACCTACAAGGAATTTACAAAATTTACGTGGAAAATCCTCGTCTGAATGATTTCATTGTGGAAAATGCCCTCTCCCAATTGTATAATATTGATTTCAGTGTTTTAAGAATAAAATGTTCTAATAATGTTTGTAAATTTGTTTATTAATAAAACATATATACAAAAAAAGTCTTTTTTGTTTTCTTTAGATTTCTTTTTTTACGTGTAGGTATTCATTGTCGTCTTCGTGGGCAACGACTAGCTCTAGTATATCATGTGCATTCACCTTGTATTGATCATGTAGGGAAAAGTCAGGATTACATTTAGTACAATACAATGTAGTTTCACTCTTATCATATCTCATTGTGAAGTCAATGATACTTTTCCCACTCATATTGTAAAATTCACGAGTTTGAATTTGTTTATTTGATGTAATGTCACAAACAAAATTCTCAAATGAAGAATCACTCTCTGTAACTGTCAAATAAAAGTCCGTAGGTTTGTAATCATAACTACCATTGTCTTCACAACGATGACGTAGAAACCATACTCTCTTGTTTTTCGACAATTGAAACGTGGACCAAATTCTTTTTCCCAAAACAATTTCAATCCACGGCGATACCAGTCTCTTAGGAGTAAACCAAATGTTCGTTGAGAGTTTTTTCTAATCATACCAGGATAAGTATTTTCCCACTGATCACTTTCATCATAGTGGCAGTTTGAGCATAGGAAATCTCTAGCATGAGAATCTTAACCTTCTTCAGGACATGAATTACAATCCTTAATAGCAACTGCATATCCTCGATGCAACTTACATGGATGGCACAATCTACACTTGTCATTACATTCGTCTGCGACAGTGAAATTCTCACAGGAAGACCAACTACCCAATGTATACAGACGTAGTGGACAGGTGTAGTACATTTTTCTTTCACTGCTGACTGTCGCACTGCCAAATAGAAACTAACTTGCGATCAAAATGAATATCCTTCTTTCTTCTAGAGAGAAAGCAAGAGAGAGAGAGAGGGGAGGTGTCTCACTTCAAAATCAATAAAAACAAGCTTGGACTTTTCTTATCGATTTATTTGTTTTTCTCGGGAAAAGTCATTCAGATAGACTTTTGAATCAACATAGAATGTTTAGGTAGTGTTCAATAGCAAATCCACAATACCATTTTGTTTTGTTTCAATTAATATGTCAGTAAATTGTGTAAATGTGTTTGGACCACGACGTACAAGTTTCATACAATAGTCTAATCATGGAGAATCATTTTTCATTATATCGGTTTGAGAAAACATTTTCCTTTGAAGAGATAAATCCAGAAAATCATCATCTAGAATCATGCATAAACACAAGATTCCGCATAATTTTTTTCAAATCCATCCATTTTTTTGTTCTTGACACTCACACCATCAAATATAAATTAACTCATGGAAAAAAAAAGATTTTGCTTCTTCTATTTTTGAGCACATTCTCAGCACCTATTGATTCCCTAGGGAAAGGAGGAGTAACCGATCAACTAAAAATATCTAAATAGAAAAAAAATCAATGTAAAACATTTTTATTGTCTGAAAATTTAATAATAAAATAACATATTCATTTGCACTCTTTTTTCACGAGATGTCCCAATCCATTTTCTTCAATGGGTTTCATGATTGCATTCAATCCAAGTTGTAGTCTAGGTATATGCATAATGTTCACTTTAGCAGCAAAACATAATTGTCCTTCCAAGTTAAATTCACTCAAACAAATAACATATCTACCAACATATCATCCCACTCAAATTTTGGTTCACAATCCTTTGCAATTTCCACTGCTACATTGGGAACTCTCGTCTTCATATCATTATTGTCAACTCCGTCGACTTGCAATAGTGTAAAACCACTCGTTTTAATAATAGAAGGTTTTTCGAACTTTAATCAATGTAATTTAGTCAAATGTCTATTTGGAACTACGACATCAACTACCTTTCAAGTAATTTATATCCATACTGAAGGCCAAAGAAATCCGTTATGCAAGAGTTCAGTGACTCAAGAGCGCTCCCTAAGACCATTACGTAGCTAACACTCAAAACCAGATTATGCAAGAGTGCCTTAGGAAATAGCCTTGATAAAGCTCGTTCGCCCTCAATAGAGAATGACCTAGATAAAGTTCGTTCAACCTCAAGAGTGCCCTAGGGGATGGCCTTGATAAAGTTCATTCAACTTGATACGCTTCAGTGGTTCCTATAGCAGCATGCAAAGCATAATAGAGGATGACCTAGATAAAGTTCGTTCAACCTCAAGAGTTGTCTAGGGGATAATCTTGACCCAGTTCATTCAACTTGATACGGTTCAGTGGTTCCTACGGCAGCACGAAAATAGTACAGTGATTCTTATGGCAGAACGGGTATACAGAAGACACAATCTACTGGCTAGTTACCCTACATCAATTTTTATTCTGAAAAAGAAACTAAAAATATACCTTTCTAATCAAATGAGCTTCCTCTACAGTTCAAACAATCACACCTTTCAGAAAAAGCTTATATGCCCCCAGGATATAACTTACAACCCTGGCACCCAGATTCTGGGGGCTTGTGTCAATGCCAAAGGCTTTGCTATGTAATCTTTGGACTGCTTTTGAACAAATAGCTTTCTCAAAATATCAGTTCTATATCACATAAAAAAAATTTAAATTTTTTAATATAATAGCGTAATAGCTGTAATAGCTATAATATAAAATTATCAGTTAATAATCTTATTTTAGAACAAACATCTTTTCTTGTCGTTTTAAACGAAAATATCTGCTTTGCGTTCACTTTTCCGTTGAAGACTCAAGAGCCATTCTAATCCTTTCAACCTAAGACACTGAACGACAAAATACGTTTAAAATGTTTTAACTTTTTTTAACTTCAATAAATAAAAATTATTAAAACTTTAAGGAATATATATCAGTATATTTATACTCAACTGACAATCCACAGCCGTTTTTTTTAGTAAAGTGCAAATTATGTTCTGGTATTGAGAAGGTATGGGGGTTGTCAGAGACAACTAATAATTTCTAGACCTTTCAACTACGCTGAACAAAAATGGCTATCTCAAAATTTTGATTTGATGTTTTTTTGGGAATTGATGGGTGTAAGGGAAAGGGTTGTTGCCCACCAATCACTTTTGACTAATAAAAAGAGCACTAGTCCTTTCAATTTCCAATCGAAAAAGCCTTTTTCAAAGTTTCTACGACAACAAATGGCTATCTCAAAATTTGTATCAGATACATTTCGGGAAAATACGGAGTTGGGGGAGTTGGCTATCTATCCTTTTATCACTCTCAATCTTGAAAGGACACTAGAACTTCTGATTACCAATCCAACGAATCCCCTCCGAAGTTTATACGATCATCTTTTCTATAAAAACGTATATGCCCCCAGGGCATAGCTTACAACCCTTGAAAATACGATCGTAATCGTGAAAATACGAGGACTTGAGGGAGGGTATCCACCCTTCTATCACTCTCAATCTTAAAAGGGACACTAGAACTTCTAATTACTAATCCAAGGAGCCCCTTTCCGAAGTTAATAAAATCACCTTTTCTAAATAAATCTTACACTCCCCAAGGGCAAAACTTAAAACCCTTGCCCTGAGGGCTTTGAGGGTTGTCATCCTCAAAGACATAATTTATGGATCTTTCAATTACGTTGAACAAAATTGTTATCTAAAAATTTGGATCGGTTGTGTTTGGGGAAATGGTGGGCGTGGAAGGGGGGTTAGTTGCCCTCCAAACACTTTCGCCTATTGAAAAGGGCACTAGCACTTTCATTTTCCGATCGAATGAGCTCTTTTCGAAGTTTTTATGACAACAATGGCCATCTCAGAATTTCTATCGGATACATTTCAGGAAAGTACTAGGCGTGTGGGGGGGGGTGGTATCCACCCTCCAATCACTCTCATTCTTAAAAAGGGCACTAGAACTTCTGATCACCAATCCAATGAGCCCCCTCAGAATTTTACACGATCATCTTTTCTATATATACCTTATATGCCCCCTGGACATAACTTATAACCCTTGCCCTGAGGACTGCAGGGAATTTGTCATCCCTAAAGACATAATTTCCGGACCTTTCAATTACGTTGAACAAAATGGCTGTCTCAAAATTTTGATTGGATGTGTTTGAGGAAATGGTAAGCGTGGGAGGAGGAGTTAGTTGCCCTCCAATCATTGTTGACTATTAAAGCGGGCACTAGCCTTTGAATTTCTAATCAAACGAGCTCTTTCCGAAGTTTACAACCCTTGCCCTGAAGGGTCTGGAGGGGGGATGTCATCCTCAAAGCCATAATTTCCTGAGCTTTCAATTATGTTTAACAAAATGTATATCTCAAAATTTTTATTGGATGTCTTTGGAGAAGTGGTGCGCGTGGGGGTGGGTAGTTACCCGCCAATCACTTTGGACTATTAAAAAGGGCACTATCCCTTTCAATTTCCGATCGAATGAGCCTTTTTCGAAGTTTCTATGACAACAAGTATCCGTCTAAAAATTTCTATCAGATGCATTTCGGAATCCCTTGCCCTGAGGGCTCGGGGGGGGGGGGGGTTAATCCTCAAAAACATAATTTTCGGACCTTTCATTTACGTTGAACGAAATTACTATCACAGAATTTTGATTCGATGTGTCTGGGAAAATAGTGGGCGTGGGAGTGGGGTTAGTTACCCTCCAACCACTTTCGACTATTAAAAATAGCCCTTTCAATTTCCAATCGAATGAGCCTTTTTCAAAGTTTCTACGACAACAATTGGCCATCTCAGAGTTTCTATCAGATGCATTTAAAAAATACGAGGTATCAGGTGGGGAGTACCCACCTTCTGATCACTCTGAATCATAAAAAGGGCACAACGAATTCTGATTACCAATCCAATGAGCCCCCCCCCCCAAATTTGATATGATAACCCTCGGGGGGGGGGGGGTGTCCACCTCAAAGATATAATTTTCGGACCTTTCAATTACGTTGAACAAAATGGCTATATAAAAATTTTGATTGGATTTCCTTGGGGAAATGATTGGCGTAAGAGGGGGTTAGTTACCCTCCAATCACTTTTGACTATTAAAAAGGGCACTAGCCCTTTCAATGTCCAATCGAACGAGCCTTTTTCGAAGTTTCTAAGACAACAAATAGCCGTCTCAAAATTTCTGTCAGATTTGTTTTGGGAAAATATGAGGTGTGTGTGTGTGTGGGGGGGGGGGTATCAACCCTCCGATTGCTTAGAATCTCAAAAAGGATACTAGAACTTCGAATTAGCAATCCAATAACCCCATTCCAAAGTTTATACGATCACCCTTTCAATATAATACCTTATATGCCCCCAGGGCAGGACTTACAACCCTTGCCCTGAGGGCTCTGGGGGGGGGTCATCCTCAAAGACATATTTTCAGTACCTTTTAACTACGTTGAACAAAATGGCTGTCTCAAAATTTTGATTGGATGTGTTTGGGGAAATGGTGGGCGTGGAAGGGGTGTTAGTTGCCCTCCAATCACTTTCGACTATTAAAAAGGACACAAGTCCTTCCAATATTCAATCAAATGAGCCCTTTTCAAAGTTTCTATGACAACTTTTACGATACGAAGTGCACTGGTGTAAAAGAAAAAAAAACAGAAAAAACAAGAATTGAATAAATAATACATTGTGCCCACATCGCTCTTTACTTAGGCAGCGCTATTGCTCTGCATATGATAGTAGGTTAAATTCTTCGTTGTCGCTACTGTCTATTTCAGTCGGCTTTACTGTGGTAAATACTACTAGGCCTGATACCTTGCACTTTCTGGTTATAAAGTGAATAGCAAAGACAATGGGAAGGCAAAAATTTATCAATGATATAGTAAGGAAAATATAATTCATTCAGAAAAGGCCCACAAAAACAAACAAAACCATGAAGACCTTTAGCACTGATAGCAGCCACATTAAGGAAACTAATTAAAGGTCAAAACCGGTGCCACCATGAGGCCACGCAAGCAATGTTTTGGAGATACTACTACTACTGCTACTACTAACAACTCACCGCAGCACTAAGCCACCTGAGGCCAAAACAGCTACGCAAACTCCTCCTCCATCCCAAACTATTCAAAGCCTACCTCTTTACACCGGCTCACGAAGTTCCTATTTCCTTTAATTCTTTTTATATGACGTCCTCCCACCCCAGACAAGGACGACCAGCTTTCCGTTAAGCGCTAGACGGTTGGCCAAAAAGAACAATCTTCGGCAATTTGACATCCTTCATCCGCACAACTTGCCCTAGCCACTTCAACCTTTCTTTCATTATAGCCCTAGAGAGTAGTATTGAACCACATTTTTCGTATACCCTATTGTTTAAAATACAGTCAGTCAGCCGGGTACCCAGAACAATCCTTAAGCAATTTCTCTGGAAAACATCAAGCAAATCTTCATCCGCTTTTTTGAGCGCCCATGCTTTAGAGCCATATTTGACCACTACCAACACTGTAGCTTCTAATATTCTAATCCTGGTTTGCAGAATTATTTTCCTATTCTTCCAAACTTATTTTAACTGTGAAAAAAACACCCTGCACCTTGGCTATTCTACTTTTAACATCTTCACTGCTCCCACCATCTTTACTAATAATACTACCGAGGTAAGCGAAGCTGCCCACCTCATGAATCTTCCCGTCACCCAACGTCACCTTTTCATCATCACTTATTCCTAGCCTTAGCGACTTAGTCTTCTTAACATTAAGTTTTGAACCTATTCTAGCACCCTGAACTCGCAAAACCTCTAAATTTTCATTCATTTTGCTCACACTTTCATCTAGGATGCTTAAATCATCAGCATAATCTAAGTCCAGGAGACTGTATCCTCCCCATTTGATTCCGTGGTCTAACATTGTCTTTCATGTGCTTCTTAAGACAAAGTCCATCAAAATAATCCATATAAAGGGGGAGAGAACACAACCCTGTTTAACTCGTGATTTAATGCAAAACCAGCTTCTTCTTGGAAAGATATTTTTAAGCTAATTATTTAAGCTATTTAATATAATTATTGTTAAGCTATTTTAAAAGACCGACATTAAAATAAAAACATAAATGGGAGGTACTTGATTATGTATGTGCATTTATTGTTTACTTGTATTTGTTTATTGTACATGAATAAACCTGTCTGAATCTATCTAAATCTGAATTATCCAAATTCATGTACTTGAAGAGTTCCACCCTTTTTCCTAAAAAAAAAACTTGTCTGAACACTAAAATTAGACTTGTAACTCCATTTCTGTGCGTTTTAAATTTCAATGTAGTTCCTTGCTTTGATTTCAGAAATAATTTTCTAAAATTTAGCTTGAAAAGAGCCCATCGTACTATTGCGTTAAAAACAAACAAGTTTATTTGGAAAAAGTCATAATTTAAACAAAAAATATTTGTATTTATCTACCTTTGATATAATTGATTTTAAATAAATAAGACTCTGGAACAGATAGACGTAATCGTGATTGACAAAATTCTTTTACTCTTTTCTGACTTCTTTTAGTCGGAAGGAAAAGGTCGACTATACAATAGTGAAAATGTCTGCTCAAATTGCTTCAGATGATATTGAGTCTCCTAAGAAAGACTCAATTGTTGTTGACATTTCTTCATTGAAAAACTTCACTGTAAGCATTTAAATTGTCATTAAATAGCTGCTAGCAAAAGGTTTTACTATCGTGTGTTACCCATGTACTTTGGGGAGGTAAAAATCGCTTGCAATGATTTTTTGGCACATTTTTTTTAATTCAGATATCCTTTGCTTCAACTCCTTTTAGTCAAGTGTATATATATATGTATATATATATATATATATATATAAATGATAAGATGTGTAATAAAATAAGATGTGTAACACATATAAAATAAGATGTGTAACACATATTCTAGGTTTTTTTTTTTTTCTTGTCAAATCCAATTGCTGAGCCTTGTGTGGAGCGTTAATGTCCCTAACTTCCAAGTGTTGATCTATTGGGGCGTAAGAGATGTGCATGCAGGCACTGCTCATGTCAGCTGCTAGTAGTTAGCATTAGTAATAGTTTTGGCATTCCGAAAAGAATCCTTCTTTTTTTTGTTGACTGTATTGTAAAAGGAAACTTGCCTTGATGTGAGGTTTTTTTATTCTGTGCATATTTTTACAGAAAGCTTAAAACAGAAAGCTATTTTACAGAAAGCGTATTTTATTTGAAACCTTAAAATGCATAATGTTTGGTTTTCAATAGATTTTGACTATCAGTGATAGCACTCTTGCGCCACCTAAGCAAAAAAAAAAAATATACTTCCAGTGCATTATTTTTGTTTTGTTTATGGACACTCGTAGGATAGGGTTAAAAACTTTGTAGAGGACTCATTTATTGAACGTACAAAGTTTTAGTACACTATTTTAGAACCAAAAGTGATTGGGGGGACCTAGCCAGATCCTTTAACCTCTTCTACATACCCTCCCTTTAGCTGCCCCTCTCCCATGGCATCTGATCAATTTTGAGATATTTTTTTGTAAAAAATAGTCCAGTAAAATGTCACCTGGGTTGGCACAACCCTCATGGCCTCTGGGGCAAGAGTTGTAAATAATAGCAATTGCCAATTGTTTACACACTGATAACATAATGGAAAAAATGGATTTTGTTTGATGTTAGGTTAGGGATTGGCAAGAAACTTTCAGAGATCATTCTCTTGGTCAAAAGGGTCAAAAATTTTCTGATTGGAAGAGGAAGGGTAAGGGGAAGAAATGTAGCTAAAGAGCTTTTTCCTTGTGATAATTTGGAAGCTTCAGACTGAATTTTCCTTGAGCATGAGGAGCATGATATATAAAAAACTAATTTCTCTGTAGCAAAGGGAGGAAAAAAGGGGTACAAAAGGGCAAAAAAAAGCTTTTCCAATAAAGAAGGAAGTGTATAAAATATTGATTCCTTTAAAATGAGGCCCGAATAGGTGCCTGGAAAGATACAAGTAAAATCCTTCATAACTTCAAATGGCAGGGTTGGTTGTTAGAGTCAGGGAGGGGGCTCGTTCGATTGGACATTAAAATATCTCATGGCATTTTTGAGGACGAAAAATGATTGGAGAGCAATGAACCTCCCTTACGTACCCTCATCACCCCACATCACAAAGGGAAA
Source organism: Artemia sinica (assembly GCA_027921565.1). Lineage (NCBI taxonomy): Eukaryota > Metazoa > Arthropoda > Branchiopoda > Anostraca > Artemiidae > Artemia > Artemia sinica. The sequence goes on from CM051258.1 coordinate 70,996,092, forward strand.
TTCCTCTTAGGTAAGTAAACTACCAATTCGTCTGTGATGATTTCAAGGGCGATAGACGCTTTTCTGTAGCTTCTCAGGTGAGCCAAAAAAATTCAAGTTTGTCGGCTGTGGTGACTCTGAAGGATGGGGATAATGACGATAAAGGAAAAATATTCTAAAACCATATTTTAATGTCATTATTAGTGGTATAAATTAAATTTAAATATTCCAAGGTAATGAAAAATTATTCTTTTTTTTATGACATATGTCTCCTTTTTCCTATAGATAAGCAAACCCTTTTCTGTCCAGAGTATTCTGGGTTAAATCAAAATCAATCCATTTTTTGGCGTATGTTTCCTTTTGCCTTGACAAAAAAGGAGACAAAAGCAAGGTCCCCGTGTTATAGCTTGATAAGACAATACTCATCTGTCAAAACTGGCGTATGTTTCTGTTTTTATCTTCGTAACGATGCAAAATAGAACAATTTTGACTGCACCATTCGATTCCTCGTTCTGAATTTACCCACGACACACATATATCTCATTTTCGACCAAAATGAGACCTTACATTTCCGAACATATACCTTACTTTTGATTATCACAGCCGAATCGCTCACATATAGTCTTGAAACTGTTTGTGGTAAGGAACTGTCAGTAATTCGGGGTATTAGTAAGCTGAAAATCTGAAAAAAAAAACATTTTCATAACAAAAGATGCATCAAAATAATTGGCTTTTTATGTGATTAATTAAAAGAGACTTTCCGAAAGAGAAGTTATGACTGTAGTCCTGCACATCTTAGGTATTATACAGCTCTTTATTTTTCATTGAGAAACTTTTTTTGAAAACATTAAAAAAAATAATTTTCCGCATATAACAATTCCAGTTATAGGCAGCCTTATGTAAAAATTTGGTGAAGCACTCTTCCTCGTCAACTCACTCTACCCTCATCGAATATGAACTTATCTTTTGATTAACGTTATCCGCTTTGGTTCTAAAGAGAAATTTCCTGTGGTTCAAAACAAATGTTATAGCAATCGAATGACAAGACAAAGTGATTGTCAGTTTTCACAATTTGTTCCTATAGTCTCGTACAGTTTTCCCAAAATCTTAGTATAAATTACTTGTAATTTTTTTCTTACGAAGTTGCTCCCCAATACCCATATTTTCCCATAAGACTGAAAAATCTCATTTATTCTTCCCATTAAAAATAGCGACAAGACAGACGATGCAAATTATTGAGGCATAGATCTCAATAGCATTCCGTTTATTTTACTTGTCGTCATTCTACAGCATAGATTCCAACCAGCAAGGGATAGTTACAAACAGGAAAATAAGCCAGGATTCCGGTCTGGGTTAAGGTGCTTAGGATGGATTTTCACTCTCCGTTTGATCATACAAGAGCATGAAAGTACGACCTTTCACTTATTAACTTCTTCGCTCATTAACTAATTGAGTTTCACTTTCGAATCACTTGAGAATAATATTTTGTGGAACAATCTCCTTGAATTTAGTGTGTCACTTTATTCGTCATCATTCTGGAAGCTTATTGCCAAGGATGCACACTTATATGGGAGACCACGGAATCAAATGGGGAGGAAAAACTCTCTTGAAATTACATTATGCTGATGATTTAAGCATCCTAGATGAAAGTGTGAGCAAAATCAATGAGCTTTTATATATTTTGTGAGTTCAGGATGCTTGAATTGGTTTGAAATTAATTTTAAGAAGATCAAGTCACTAAGGTTAGGAATAAGTGAAGATGAAAAGGTGACGTTGGGTAACGAAACGATTGATCAGGTGGGCAGCTTCATTTACCTTGGTAGTATTATTAGCAAAGACGGTGGGAGCAGTGTAGATGTTAAAAGTAGAGTAGCTAAGGCTCAGGGCGTTTTTTCACAGTTATAAAAAAAAAGTTTGGAAGAATAGAAAGATAAATCTGCAAACCGAGGTTAGACTATTGGAATCTACAGTGACGAAAGTGGTCAAATATGGCTCTGAAGCATGGGCAATCCAAAAAGCGGATTAAGATTTGCTAGATATTTCCAGAGAAATTGCCTATGGATTGTTTTGGGTACCCGGCTGACAGGCCGTATTTCAAACAGTAGGCTATACAAAAAGTGTGCTTCAATCCCGCTTTCTAGGGCTATAATGAGAGAAAGGTTGAGATGGCTAGGGCACGTTCTGCGGATGAAGGATGATAGATTGCCAAGGATTGTCCTTTTTGGCCAACCATCTAGGGCTAAACGGAAAGTTGGTCGTCCGCGGTGGGGGTGAAGAATGTCATAAAGAAAGATTTAAAGGAAATTGGAACTTCCTGGGAGGGGGGTAGAGAGGGAGGCTTTGAATAGATTTGGAGGGAGGAGAAGCGTTTGTAGCTGTGTTTGCCTCAGGCGGCTTAGTGCTGTGGTGAGTTGTTAGTAGTTGTAGTTTGTTATGTAATGTGGCTTGAAGCAAGGCTGTATTCTCTGCCAATTCTTTCTAATTGTTGTTTTGATTTGAATCTTGCCCACGCCGTCTGGAGATTTGAAAGGAAATTATCCTACATAGACGCCAACCTGGTGGACCTTGGCTTAGCAAACGATTTAAATTTCTCACGTCAAGTCCAAATTCAGCACATCGAGTGCTTGACGGCAAATTTTCTCGATGCACCTTGACAATTTTTCATTGTACCTTGATCTAAAAATAAATATTAAGAAACGAAAGTTCGTTGTTTAAGCTTTTCAGTAGACCATCAATTAACGCCCTTGGCTTCTTTGTCCAAAGAGATGAGATATATCTGACATTCAAGGTGGATTCTGAATAAGATGTGACCAAAATGTTAACAGATGAATATTTAGAGCTCAAGCAGTCTTACTGAGATCCGCAAGCATCTTAGTGTTTTTGAGAGATTGGCTTGGGAACAAAGTTAAGCATATGTAAGTTGAAAATGGGGGCAGTCGTACTCTGTGGTATTGCTTTACGCATCGCGCTTTTGGAATGGACTTCAAACGATGATGTTCATCAGGTTTGTTACAACCTCCATAGAATTTCAGCTATCAACAAGCTCCACTGGCTTGGACGTTCCTTAAGTCACTCTGAAAACCGCTTCATTAAGTACCCACTGTTTGCTCAACTCTCACCAACATTGCACTGACGACAAGGAGGACGGTTGAAAAACCCACTTGAAAAATATCTAAAGTTTGCTAACGATTTCCCAAAATTCAAATGCAGGTAAGACAAATGCTGTCTGAAGTCTGTTGAGGTTTGGCTCAAGACCATTCAAAAGCTCTTTTCGAATTCTGGATGAGTTTGAAACGCCTGGTTATATTACAAGTATAAGTTAATAGAAAAGTTTACCCCCTCACACACGTACACCAAACCATCCGTAGGGATTTTTTTTTTCGATTGAAATGCCTTAACACGTCACTAAGCATTCATGCTATAACGGCAAAATTCAGCTGTAGCCTACCTCAGGGAATTAAAATCTATATTTAGTAGTTAAGCTGGCCAATAGCCATAAAGATGCAAATCATATTACTCATGAGACAAGCCTAGTTGAAAATGATGACATAATCTATCTGAAATAGATCAAAAACTCAACAGTTGATTTTAAAAAAAATTGTCAAAGTACTACAAACAAAGAAGGCTAATTTGTGGGAAAGGTGCAAGGAAAAATAACAATCTCTCAAAAGAGAACTAATTTACCGTATGAAAAGTCTGTTTTTTTTTGTTTTGTTTTACCGTAGGAAATTCAAACGACCAACAAAAAAATAATTTTAAGCGCTTTTAAATTGAATCATCATAACTTGTCTTTTAGTACTTTTCATCTGTTCATGTTTTTTAAGAGAAATATGCAGTTGTTCCAAGAACCTTCAATAATTTCACCTCGTTCCTTCATTTTGTCCACAGGGTGTCAATTTTAAAATAATTCACGATTTAATATATATTTTTTTACTTAGGTTCCTGAAGAGAAATTCCCAGATGTTCCAAAAGAACCTTACTATAAACGATTGTCAAAGCAAATATTTCGTAAGAAAACCCTATACAAACGGCTTCCTATCCTGAAATGGGTTGAAGAATACAAACTAAGCTATATTGTGCCTGATTTCATTGCTGGATTATCTGTTGGTCTCACACTCGTGCCTCAAGGCATAGCTTATGCCATTGTCGCCGGATTGCCACCTCAGGTAAATTATAGTAATAGCTAATTTCAAAGATCCATGCAAATACATGAAAATTGCTTCCTATTTTAAAATATTTAAGAGAATCTTTTATAACAAATCATGGTTGTAACAATAGGTGGAACCTAGTAAAGAGCGGAAGATTTCTCCTAGTAACCAGCAGCTTAAAACACTTTTTGCTAGGAAACAGTTCCAGTGGAGAAAACTCTCCTAATGGACGCTGAACCGGTAATGAGAACCATTATTGAAATTCGTTAGAAAAATATATTTTTAACTATTGACAGATTTTAAAGTTATGAAAAAGAGTCTAAAACTCGCCTTACTGATGGGGTTTGTAAGAACCTTGCATAGGGTTTTAGACAATGGTGAAATCAAAGGTTTGTTTTCTGTTTCATTTCGATGTAATTTTCCAGGATTTTTAGACCCTTTTTCAAAACACTTGTAAATTTGTTTTTACGACACATTTTACAATTACGATTAATCGAAATATTAGTTACCACTTCTGAATTAGCTACAACTTATAATTTTTATCACTTTACTGTTATTTCTTTAACTTATTTTTAAAATTTTGGTTACTATGGGCCATGGTTCACTCTTTATTAGAATACAGCTATTGCTGCAACCATGATCAGAATATCTATTTTACAATTAATCAAAGCTTAAAGTATTTGGTATTGTTGATTGTCCCTTCCTATACCAATAAAACATTTGAGCGGAATCTTGGCATTTTGATCCTGTCAGGCATCAGTAGGTCAAGTAAGTTCTTCGAAAGTCTGTTGAAAGAGGGAAGGTGGTTAGTAGTATATTTATGGCTTTATACAAAACTGGAAGGCTCTTATTCATATACAAATTGAATCACAATCTTTTGTCCTTAGCAGTGTCAGGTCCTAACCTAAGTGCCTTAGTTTTGTGTGCACAAGCACAAAACTTAAATGTAGCCATCTAATAACTGTGGCCTAGTGTCCTTTAGGTCTTAGGGCCAACATTTTGCTTTTACGATACAAAACGGCTGGACATATCAGAAGACTGTCAAAGATCGATTGTGTGGTGTTTCTTGAAGGGATTGGGGGGGGGGCGGGAATTGGTGGTATTGGGATGTAATGAAGAATAAAAAGGTATAAAAGTAGCATCAAACGAATTTAATTGACTATTATATAGATTTCCAAGCAAATGCAGGGAGATGTTATGTAGTATAAGCAGAAATTGTTTGAATAAGGCAAAGATAGATCTATTGTGCTTAATTTTTCAGCAAGGCGCAGTGTCAGTCTGAATTGTGTTTATCGAAATACAGCTCATGTCATTATTGGTTGGCTGCCAACCCAGGTAATTGCTCTGTTCAAACCAGGTGCCTCTCTATTTATAATGAAATGAAACGAAAATATGATAATACGTAAAACTTCACAAGACTTTAATTATCGAGAAAACTTTTTTGTGAAAGTATTTATAAAAATCATGTTTTTTAGTTTTTGAATAAATGAGCCTTTTTCAGCAGTTGCTGTCTCACTTAAAAGTTTTATCCGTTATTACGTTTTTCTTTCTTTTTAATTATAGGCCACTCTAATAATAAGTAATAATTTGAAGAGCTAGGAAGGTACCGTTTCTGAAATTTGGCATTAAATTGTCCAAGTATATTTGTTGTACTAGTTTACATGAGGTCCCCAAAAATAAAAAGCTTGCTGCTGATTGGTGTATTATTTTTAACCGATCAGCCGGATCAGTCTACATAATTATTAACGCAAATTAACTTCGTAACTCTTAAGCACATTGGCTATATTTCAACCAAACACACCTATAAACTCTTATGCTCTGGAGCAGGTGGTGAAAAATTTTTTATATTTGTCCACTCTTAAAAGAAAACAGGCAACCTCTTTGAAAACTGTATTTTTAGTTTAACATTTAAGCCAAGTGATGATGGAACATAAATTTGTCGCTTCGTTAGTCCTTGGCCCGCAGTGAAATCAAGAGGAATTTTGAAAAAAAAATTCCTTGTCATTACAAAGGAAAATAAGCTATGACTTTTTTTTCTTTTTAATCTTCTGACAGGCTCTTAGCTAGCTACAAAACTAAAACAAAACGAATTAAAAAATAAAATGTAAGACTGAAAAATTCAGTGGAGCCACTGCCATTCGGTGAGCAGTGCAACTAAATTCAAACTTTCCTTGTTGTTTTTCCTGTTTTCTAATATTCCTATATTTCTAATATCCTATACTCCAATATACTATAATACTCCTATATTTTTCTATTCTTTGGCTGATAAGTGATGTTGAGCATGCTCCATTTAAAAAAGTTTTACATTGAAAACGAAAAAAGAAGGAATGTTGATGAAAGGATGAAAGTTGAATCAAGTACGACTATTTGAGTTACAAGAAAAATTTGACAGATCTTATCATTCTATAGCTATGACCTACTGATGTGTTTTATCATTGTTGTAAAATACCATTGTTTGCATAGCCAGTTATTAACATTTAAGAATTCCAAATCCTTGTCAAGTTTGGGCAAACATGATATAATTCCAAAATCCTATCTATTTTTTGTCGCATGTTTGTTCACCAAATTCCCGGTTTATCTCGATTTTTCAGCATATCAGAAAATGTATTTATAAAATGACTGGATTTAATGTAAGACTTTCTGACCGTTGAAATTTACAGAGATTAATTTTTTAAAAATCTAAGTTTTTTCTTATGAAAGCAAAGAGAAAAGTTGAAGCTTAAAGTGAACAAAATTACTGCTTCACAGTTAATGCAACATATTTGAAAAAAGGATCTAAAATAAACCTACGCATGGTATTTCCGTATATTAATAAATTTTCAAAAAACTTAAACTCATCCGCAGTTTTGGACTTTTTTCAGGCTTGTCATAATTTTTATGTCCACTGTCTTTAGGTGTTTTTTTTTTTTTTTTTTTTTCTCAGATAGAGCTTAAATTATAATACGATGTAGTCTCTTGTCCGGGTAAAATAGTAAAACAGTAAAATAAAAAAAAAAAACAGTTAACAGTAAAAATAAATAAATTTCTGAGAGGTATAAAACAAAAACAAAAAATTTAAGGATCAGAGAAAGTTCTAAAAATTAAATTATGATATTAACAGTTATAATCTCAGTAGTAGCTTTGAATTTTGAATCCTTGGTTTTCATTATTTAGAAATTTATTCAGAGCAGACTCTGTGACGCCAAAGCGAGCAATGCACACCTTTATGGGGTGAAGGAAGTAAAACCATAATTCTGAAAACTTGCTGTCAAGTAAAGCCCTAATGGGTTGGCTACTCATTAAAACTATGTTCTAGTGCCGCTCTAACACCGGAGAAATAAAATATACATATCCGTGTTACAAGCTCTTTCTCAAAATTGCCATAATTTTTTTTTCGCAATTAACTTTTCCTGCTACGATAAACATAAATAGTATTGATCCTCCCCTAATCAGCTAAGAATTTGAATCAATTTTTTTGCTTTGCATTTTTTTCAAAGTAAGTTTCTTAGTTTAACTTACTGACCGGACTGGTAAGAGAACTGCTCAAGAGGAGGATTTTAAAAATACGATTAAAGGTTTGCAACAATTTAAATTTCAAGGCTACACTGTAAATGCTTGCTGACCCTTCCACTCCTGAGATGAAATAAAATTTGAAATGAAATAAAATCCAATTTATTTGTACCATTTGACAACCTACTAAGGTGTTATCATGAAAAAAACGGCATTGCCTTTCAAATGAGCTCCCAAATAGTTTTCTACAATTTGTCAGTGCGACACTAGTGCAAGAAAATAAAAGGGAAAACAGACAAGTTAGCGTTTCAAGGTCTTCTTCGAACTTTTTGAGAGATTTTACTCTTAATTATCTTTCAATGATGAGATAAATATAAATAACGGGTTTATTCCTGAATGAAATTTAGATGATTTTTTGTTTCCAGTTTATTTCTCAAAATATATTTTGCAGCTTTTTTTTACTAAGGAGTAGGAAGGGCGGTTATTCAAGAGAGAGGATTGCAAACCTCTTGTTCAGAGCTTTGACTTTGGAAAATTTAATAGTACAGTTGTTGTGTCTCAAAGCCTATCAATTCCGGAAATAGCAAAAAAAGTACAATTTTTGGTGTCTTATGGTGCTTTACAATGTTTTAATCAGGAGCAAAGTTTCTAAAAAAGCACTTAAGCGTTAGCTTTACTGTAAGCTTTACTGTAAAAAAAAGCTTTACTGTAAGCTTTACTGTAATTCCTTAAACAGCTTTTTTAAAAGGCTTCACTATCCCTCTAGTGTTAGAGCAAACAGGAAGAAAACTTTTACTATCAACAAAAACCTAAATAATAGTTACCCCTCCCCCAGGTTGCTTTAAACAAAAATTTTCCAGAATATACTTTTTTTCAAAACACATTCTTAAAATTCCAGTCACAATGGGTCATGGTTTGCTTTTTATTAGATTGAAGCTATTGCTGAAATCATTATACGCCCTTGTCCGAAAATAATTTTGTAGTGGAAGAAGGAAAAGGATATTTATCAAAAGAGGAAAATTACTGGCTGAACAACACGAATTTAAATCTTTTATATATATCAAAGCGTTTCTGGGGGAATGGACCTCAGTCCAGTGTCTCTTCTATGCAAGATGAACGCCTGCTTTAGAGACAACACTCTAATGTTAGAGTTAAGGACCATAAAGTGTCAAGACATGCATAAACTATTTATTATTTTTCTCCTAGACCCACTTTATATAGAAGGGGTTGTTATTGAAACTTCGGAGGTGGTTCATTCAATTTGGAATAGAAAACTATAATGCCCTTTTTAAAAATAAATTGTGATCGGAGGGAAACAAACTCCCCATTCCCAAAACCTTTTTATGCTGTCTTCCCCAAAACAAGTCTTGTAAAATTTGAAGATAGCCATTTTATTCAAAATTGTCCAAAAATAAAATAGCTTTACCTCTTGGGATGAAATGAAATGACTATCCAAAGCCCTCAGGGCAAATGTTGTAATTATGCAATTTGTTCATTTTTTACATATAGCATTACTTATTGGGAAAAGAGGAATATTAGATCCTTTGTGGTTCCAAAAAGGTTAAGTGCTTTAAGTTAGAAACTTTAGGAAATGATCAGCGGGAAGTCAAACAACATCAAAGACACTATATACATCCAGGTTATCAAAAGGGTGTATCTGCAATATCTTAGGAACAGCTAAGGGTAGTTTTGAAACATTCAAGGTTACTAATATTATTACTACCGTTGCGAACACAATTGTGGCTTCGAGTACGACTGCTTGTGACTGCAACTGATTTAATATAAACTGCGACTGTGACTATAATAACTTTTGACTGCAGCTACTACTGCAACCAACTCCAACTGCTACTACTTGCGAATGTGACTACTCGTGACTGCAACTACACCCACTTTTGGTAATGATTACGACTACTTGCTACTGAAGATATTATTACTTGTGACTGCAATTACGTACGACTGCAACTATTTGTGACTGCAAGTGACTACTTGCAACTGCAACTACTTGCTACTAATATTACTTAAGACTGCATTTATTTTTCACCGTGCTTACTTGTGACTGAATTTTAGTTTGGCTGCCAATATAACCTACTGACGACTTCAAGTTTTCCGTGACTGAGTCGAATGGAAAAAATATCGGTTTATTGTCTCAATTCGAGTGGTACAGTAAAAGCACTAGTTATTCCATATATTCTCCTATTAAACAGGGATTAAAGTTTGACATTCTGCCAATTTGATTGCAGTACATTCAGTTATACACAATCAGTCATACATCAAAGGGGAAAAATTAATCACAGCCCACCGTACCTTCTCAAATATAAGCAAAAAAAACACCATATTAAAGAAAAAATATGACCAAAGTGGGTAATTCCCCAGCCGTGATGTCCTCAAGCCACGGTAACCAGAGCAATTGCCCTGGTTCCCCACTCCCTAGGAATCACTCTGATTAAGATAGATGGACAGAACGCTGATGGACCTGCTTGTTTTCTCTGTTGCTAAGGAAATCATTCTTTACCTGTCAAATGCTTTGAAAATGCAACCACACCTTTGTGTCACACAGTCGACGTATCTGGTGCATATATCCGCTTATGCAGTGAATATATCCCAAGACAAACAATATAGAAGGACCCCACCATCTTTCAAATACTGAGATTCATCGATGTTCTTAGGCATGCAATCTATCTTGGGTGGCAAACCTTCAAATTTGTGCCAGATCACATTGACTGATCCTACGTCTGGACCACTTCACCTGAAATATTTGTAGCAATGTTCAGCCTTTGAAACATCAAAGCAGGTCAACGTTAGGCAGCTCTTCCGAAGAGTTCAGTTTACTTTACACTCTCATATTAACAGCAGTTGCTGTCTTCTTAATGACGTAAATGTTTGCATCTTTTCAAGTAAGTTAGTGTAGCCTTGTCAAGATCCCCTTGCTCACTGGTGATCTCGCCAATTACTTAATTCCCGAGAGATACTCCTCTATTAAAGGTGGAAAATCTTGAAAAAGGTGGAAAATCCTTTAAATATCTTTAAATTTTTGTTACTATCTTCCTACTCCAGCGTAATTGCGCTGAACGCTATTCTCAATGTTATGCCCGTGAGCTCATGGAGTGCAGAGCTGACAGAAGCCGAAGAAGGAGCCGATTAAAGCAATCTTAACCACTAAAACTTGCTCATACCACGTCTACGTGTCTACGAATTGGTTGAAATACCATATATACAAATTGGTAAAAAGAAAGAATTCTCAAAGTAAAGGGGTGACGTGGGAAATATTAAGTATTTCACTCGCCAAGTCTTAATCCACTTTGGAAAAATTATTTTGAATCAGGTAGAAGGGAGAAATTTTAGACCAACGAACTCTTAGATGCCGACTCCTCCAAAACTTGTAGGCGATGCTGATTTTAAAAAAGAACATAAAAATAGAAGAAATACACGGATAATATATGAAATAATAAGACTGAACTTGAATTAAAATTGGCTGGAAAAATCTTCAAATAAAAGGCGTGAAATTGCAAATACTAAGTATTTGGTGGGCACAATATTATTCGACTTAAGGATGGTTGCAATTTTATATAATATCAAATTCTTGTACCTCAAATTTACCTCTGTGTCCAACGCAACCTCTACCAGCCTCATTTACATAGCAGAGTTTTCAGACAAACACCGGGAGACATGGAAACCTTCGAAATACTTGACGATTTGACGATTGAATTTGACGATTTGAACGAAGACGATGTTTAAGACATCCAGACCTCATGTACCTCAATTTTGACTCATGGTATACTTCATACTCTCGAACCTCAATTCAAACTTCTGTAGTGTTCTGATGAATTTGAGGTTGTTGAAGACATGAGGAAAATTACTTATTACCTAGTACATTAGAGAAAGAAAAGTTATCCACAAAAATATTTTGTAGACTTAGTAAAATCTTTTGTAATTTTGTTTTTCCCTTAAAGGACGTTCCCTTAAAGGTGTTTTCTCTTAAGTTGTCATGAGAATGACTCAACATAAAAATACTTTATTTATGTAACTCTTTTTCTTAGTTATATTAGAAAATGGATTTTTATGGATTTTACCGAAATAAAACTACCTATGTATTTCTGGGTCTTATCAAAATAAAATACAGGGACATAGTTCCAGCATTTTTATTTTTTTTTATTTTTTTTTTGGGGGGGGGGAGATTAGATTCAGAGAGTAAGGGGGCAAGGTTATTTAACAATTTTTTCCAGCTTGTTGGGGGGCAACTGCGCCCATTGTCTTCCAAAACGATATGACTGATAAAATATAAACAATATTAATCCATGGAACCTGCAATTCTGTTATCTAAATAGGCTTTAGACTAGAGTAAACTGGTTGTTTTTCTCAAGAAATACTTGCGAATGCTTTTATGTTAACATTTGGAGCATTGAAACACTAGTTAAATAAAATGTGCCTCATTGGCAGTTCAATGTTGTCCTAAGATAATGCTAATATACTGAAATAAACATTTTAAATTCCCTAAGGTTGTAGAATATGTCCTAAAATATTACATTTCTATTTTAAATGTGCCAAAACAAAAGAATTGTAACTATTTCAAGGTTTTTTCAATAGATGACCCTCCTCATTTTTTCCTATGTGGACGCTTTTGTAGTTTTCACCAACTTTCTTACAATTTCTCACCAACATCTAGGTTTTTTTAAGGTCGGCACCCGTTGCTCTCAGAAACTGTACAACTGCATACTGAAGCCTTTTCCATTAAAAATTGACTGTCCGATTTTTCCAAATTTTTAAAGCTACGTATGGTTGTGTGAGTTCCCACCGAACCAGTTAAAAAAAATTGGATTTAAATTTACGGTCCGTGGTACTGTAATATTGGCTTGTTTACATATTAGGAACTTAAACTTCCCAATTTAAATCACTGGTGATTCTTAAACCACTGGTGATTCCTACAATTCTGCGTGTCCAAAGATCCTTCTTATTGGTTGACTGTGTTTTGGTTGTGTTTTGGTCAGCCAAAACTATTGGTTGACCAATTGTTTTCACCATTACTTTCAGTCCTTCTTGTTGGGTGCTTAAGTTAATTATATTCATTTTCATTGCGAAACATAAAAGATTCGTCCATTATGAATAAACTCAATGCTATTTAATATTTAATACTGGCATACCATTCGAATGTTAATCTGAATTCAATAGCAATTTCAACTATAACATGTGTAGGTCATACTCTTTCACTCTCCGGTTTCTTAATGTCCAATAATGTGGAACAGTATATTTAGTAATTTTCAAAACTACGATTCATGTCCAACTAAGTCTTTTTTTTTAACTGTGCTGTTAGTTATTTTCCTTCGAACTTTTGATGAAATTCAAAAGATCAAAATAATATGAAATAATACTAAATTACTTTTTACGAAGTTCAAGAAGGTTATTGGTATGCTTTGCATTTCCCTTTAGAAAGTTTCTTTGGCTCTTTTGTATTTGCGAAAATAAATCTGTTGTTACAGGATTTTTTTTTGTTTTTTTTATGAAGAAGAAAATGCTTTCCTAACTAATGTAAAAATACTTAACATATCAAAGTTCCAAAAAGTTTTTATATACGAAAAATGGAGTTACAAATTATTTTCTTAAGGGTAGAAATTTTTTTACGCGCGGAAGTTAATGCTTGGACACCTTAAATTCTAAGGTAAATAATTCTTGCAACAATTTCCGTTAGAAAAAAATATAATAAAAAAAAATTCAATTTTTTAAGATTAAATTTTCTCATTGTCAATTTGAAAACATTTTATATTTCAGTATTCAATAAATATCTTATAAATTTAATTATTTTACAATAGCCTGTGCCAGCAAAAGAAATTGGTTACAAAAAATGGATATTGGTCGTTTTATCAATATCCTTAAAAATGGTCCTAATTTAAAGTGTGAAATATTTTTTAAGTTTATATTTAAGACAAGTATAGTCCTTTATGTATATAATACTGTTTAAACATATCGTAAGATATCCTACAAAAAAAGCCTCCTTGGACATTCTTTTTGTAGTTTAGTTGTATATCTTGTTTTATCTCATTTTATCGGTACTATATGACTTCATTTTTATTCAATTAAATTTTCAATTCAATTTGTTTTATTTACAAACAAAAACATAACAACTAACTTACTAATAACCACCCCAAAAAAACATAAGAAAGCACTTGCGCAGGGTTGGCTACTTATATTCTTTTTTTAAACAAATAATTAATCAAATTAAAAAGAAAAATCAAATTAAATAAATAATAAATAAATTAAACAACCTAAATGAAAACTCAAACCAATCTCTCATCAACCATTCTACCATAATAATGATAATAGGAAAAATAATAATAATAATAAATAAATAAAACTACAAAACTTTTCCCAATAATCTTTTTTCAAATTACTTTTAAATAATTAGAAATGTTCAGCCATCCAAATGCTCTCTCGAATGGAGTTCCATACATGGGACCCTGAAATTATAGTGGGGAAACCAGCCTTGGCTCCACTTTTATCTGGCGCAACAAAATTATCAGCATAATGAGTCTCGTAACTGTGTAGTGACCTATTGTCACAAAATAGCCATGAAGAACCTCAGGACTTACAGAGTTTCAATATTGGTATGCAAAAATTCCTAACTGGTAGTCACGCAACTGTCTTACATTAACCACTTGTAACTTACTGAAGCAAGTTGAAGTGTTGCGGACACCTTCTGCGTAGCTTCCAATAAGACGTATTGCTTTATTCTGAAGGATCTGAACCCGTTTGAAATTTGTATAAAAATTGCTTGACCTTAACAAGCATCCATATGAAACATAGGAGTGAAGCAAAGTGTGGTATAATAACAATAATACCCTTGGAGACAAAAAAAATCTTAAAGCGTCGAATTGCACCAAGACACTAGCAACCTTTGCTGCAACAACATCACTGTGACGTTTCCAAGATATATTGCAATCAATACAAAAACCAAAATAATGGATTTCCTGAACATGCGTAACAGGCTTATTTTGGAACATAATCCTACCATCAATATCATGAGGCTTGCCTACTCTAGAATACAATAAATTAGTTTTGGTAACATTTACTGATAATAAACTCAAACTAGTAAAAACATAGAAACTTCTCAAGACACTATTAAATTTAGACACAAAACAATCCAAACAACGACTTGAAAACGTAACAGCAGTGTCTCAGCGAATGACGTTAGGCAACAGTCGGGAAGCTAAAGCCTCATGCTATCTACATAACCCAGGTAAAGAATTGGACCAAGAACTGACCTCTGTGACACACCACAAGACACCTGACTTAGCGAAGAAGAAACATCATCAACCATTACTTTAATAGATCGTCCACAGAAATAGCTTTCAAACCACTTTAAACTCACTCCTTTAATGCCTAAACATTCTAATCTTCGCAGTAAAAGTCTAAAATCAACCGTATCAAATGCTTTCTTAAAATAAAAATAAAAATGTTAGGGGGATTTCATCTTTTTCAAAACAATTATTTACAAAATCAACAAGATGAATGGCAGTATGACTAGTAGAATGACCTTCCCTAAACCCGAATTGAGTTTCACTTAGTAGACAATATTTCGTGAGATATTCATAAAAGCGTCGTTGAATCACTTTCTCAGTATTTTTTAAGAATAACGGCAGCATCAAGATTAGTCTACAGTTTCCGGAATCTGACCAGACACACCCTTTATGAAGGGGAATAACTTTAGCTTGCTTCAAGGCTTCTGGAAAGGTACCTATCTTTAGTGACAAGTTGATGATATGGAGTAATATACATGGTAATATATACATCATTACAGCCTTAAAAGTTCTCAGATTCATGCCATCAATCTCAACCGAATTCGATCTTATACTTTTTACTATTTCCATACCTTCGTCAGTGGTGTATTTCCCAAACTTGAACTCCAGATTTTCACCACGACAGTCAACAAATTCTTCACTAAGAAAATTTCCCCTGTCATGCTTTGCACTTTCCTGAACTGACGAGCCAATATGAGAATAAAAGTGGCCAAAACGATTCGCTAGAAAATTTTTATCACTCGCAAAACTTCCATTAATATCAACGCAAGGCAACTAGCTACTTTTTCTGAGTTCCCATAAACTAATTAATGACTTGCCGTGTCGCTTTAGTATCTCCCTTATGATCTAAGAACTTGTATTCATAATATTTCTTTCTTGCCTGTCTTCTCATGCTATTCACCTTATTTCAAACTTTCTTAAACTCCGTCAAATTTGCATCATCCTGACTATTTAGAGATTGCTCATATAGCAGATTTATTTTGTTTATCATGTCGATTATTTCTTTCGTTATCCACGGTTTCCGATTTTCATCCTTCTTTTTTTTAACCAGTCGCAAAGGACACGTTGTATCATAAATCTGTGGAAAGATAGACATAAATTGATCATAGGCTATTGAAGAATCCCCGGGGATCTCCAGAACCGAGTCCTAGATGATGTAACTCAACTCCACAGCAAAATTATTCAAGTTCTGCTTTTCAGCTCACGCGTCACTATTTTCTTTGCCAAGATGCATCCTTTTTTCAGACAAGTTACGTGAGCAACCACTGGAAGAGGATTCGAGCCTGGGTGGAGTGTCATGTCAGAATAGCTTTGGCTCAAATAACTACGTCCCACAAAAAAATTATCAATTAGTGTCGTAGATTGACTAGAAATTCGAGTAGGTACACAATTTAAAGGGTATAAATCATTCGAAATCATAAAATTAAAGAAATCCAAATTGTCACTTGAAAGATCTAAAAGATTAAAGTTAGAATCCCCCATCCAAAAAAAATCCACTCTAGTAACAGAAACCAACCTCAACGACTCATTAAAACCTGCAATAAACTCCTCCAAGACAGCACTGGGAAGCTTGTACACCATACTAATTAGAACTTTTCTTTTTTTCAATTTCCCGTTCCAATAAAAAGTTTCCATCTTACTTTCTATCCAGACACCCAAATCCTCCCTCACCTAATACTTCATATCCTTCTTGATTAAAAATTCCAGGCCTCCTCGGTTCATATTTGATCGATTCATTACCTCAAAAATTATATCCTGGAAAAGCATAAGCCGAGAGAGATTGGTCATCACTCAAAAAAATTTCACACATACCCATAATATCAAAACTTGAAGAAAAATTTTCAATTAACTAAAGAACATCTAAATACCCTGTAGTGAGGTGGCAATTCCACGAGCAGAGACACAGCGACATGTCGGAACTAACATGCGATGGCAATATATAAGAACTCTCTAGATATATAGAAAAAAGAAACTAATTTCTTCTTCCCACCAAGAAAAATAAAGAAAAAAAGAAACGTTATGAAATTAGAACGGAAACACTGAAAAAAAAGCGAAAAAAAAACACAAAATCACAAATAGACAAAAAACTAAACGGTTTCACTAAGCCATTTTTATTGTGATAAAAATTAACTTCTTTTTTGAGTGAGCTATTTTCGATCACTTTGATCACTCTAAATATTCATTTGATTATCATTACAATTAGCTTGTTTTACAGTTGGAAGGATTTGATCACATTTCGTTTTGTTCCGTTTTTTTCGTTTTTTTCCATCCGTTGACCGTCTACTTTTGAATATTTTCATCAGATAATCAGTAAAACCGGAATAGTTGGTCATATTTGACCAGCAGTGGAGGTTAAAAGACCCCCATAGAGGTCTTTGGATTACTTTAACTCACTTATATAAATGCTGTTAGTTGCGAGAAGTTGCGAGCGGTATCCAAGGATATACACAACACAGGGTAGCAAAAAAAAATACTTTTTGAAAATCGTTCAGGGTTTTCCAGCTGAATTAGACTACTTTTGATGCTCTGAGTCTGAAAATGACCTTGTTTTTTCTCAATCAGGTCAGAATTTTGCTATAGAAATTAAAAAAAAATCTATTTTGTGTAAAAAAAACAATTTTCAGCGAATCATCAGCTGAGAAACCCCTGACTATTCTTTCCGTTTTATTCAAAAATCACCGTGAACATATTAAAATTTAATTTTTATTTACTCCATCAAAATTGATGAGCACAATTAATAATTGTAATAAAATAATGAGTGTTACGCGACACAAAATTTTTGAGTTTACAGCATAAATCGGTATTTCTTTTATTCCCTTGTGCGAGCAGCATCTGGGTTGTCTATCTTCAGTGACCAGGACAAGTCTGCCATTTTGAATGTATACCGTCTTCCCTCGTAACTCTACTTCATTTGGCGCAAGTCTTTGTGGAACATTTCTCCCTGCTCGTCGCTCATCACCCCAAGGTTTTCAGAAAACTCCTCTATGTGTGAGAACAGTAAATGCATCTTTATACTCATCAAACACCCAAGTTTTTGAAAGTCCTCTATCACGCTGCTGAAGATTATGGCGTGGTTTTCTGCCTTCATGTTCCCCAAGAAGTTTTTCACCATCTGCACAACCGATTTCCGCGCACTGCACTCTAGCGTTTTCATTGAGTTTTCGAACTGTGTGTCCTATAGGAGCTGCCATGTCTGTGGGCCATTGAAAATGCCGGCCTTCAGCTTCTCAAGGGTCATTCAATGAAAGGCTCAGCACAGGTAGGTGCAGCGGCTCCCATCCTTGTCCGTAGCTCGCATGAACTGCTTCATTAATCCAAGCTTCAGGTGTAACGGTGAGATCAACATCTTCTCCCAGTCAACAAGAGGTTCGTTTATGATGTTTCTCGTACCAGTTACTAACTGATTTGGCACCAGACACAATATCTTTACATACTGCTGGGATCTGTCTCGACTATATTACATGCATATAAAGCATGGTTACTTCGTGAACCCGGACTGCTGACCAAATAGGAAGTTCATCGTCTTGAAGTCGATACAGATTATCCATTGGTAATGCTCATATTAGATTTTGTCGAGCACGTACTTCACTGCTTCATATTTTTCTTTGAAAGTTGTGGAGTGCAAAAGAGGGATTGAGGTGAATTGGTTCCCGTTTTGGAGGAGAAAACACTTCAAAGAGTGCTTGTTGCTGTCAGTGAAGAGTTGTCAATCCCTTGGATCGTATTGAGGAGCGACGAGTTTACCAAGAAGACTGGCGACATCTCGGCAGTAAACAAGATCTTAATCGTGGCACAAGTACCGCATATAGTCCTCATGCCTTCTACGATTGAAAGTGATGTGTGCGACTTCACCAAATAGATTTTCTCTTTGAGTCTGGAGGTCAACAGCTCTGAGGAAGTCTTCGAAAAGTTGAGATCCGAAACCAAATCATTAAACTCACATTGTGGAAAGGACTGCAGTCTATCTTGTGCCTTATACTCCTCTTCTGTATATTCTCCCTCACCTGCACTGGTGGCCTTGTCGTCACATGTCGGTAAGCTCTGTGAACGCTAGTATAAGAATTGTTTGCAATGAGCAACTGGACGGTGACAGATTGAAGGTCGGAGTACTGGAGCCTGTGTCAATTCTCTTGGTTGATGCCAGTATTATTGATGGCACAGAAGCAACGATCCGATGCATGGTCTAACGGCTCCCTCCAAACTATCGGAATCCCAACCTTCAGTGAAGTTTTCGCGCCATCTGTCCACTGCTGGAAGTATTCCACACACGTCTTGCACACCGTGTGCGGTGCCCAGGACTTATCTTGGTCACCCAGTTTGACTTCAAAGTAATCCTCGTAGGCGTGCTTCACAAATCCAATGATGTTTCTCCTGTCCACTGACAGCATGTAATCTCTGCAGACGTAGCAGAAAACGTCATGATCAATCCTTCATGACTGTCGCGCCGAAGCCATATCGATCAAGTGAAAGAAATAGAAAAATTCCAAGTTAATGTCAGGCAGTGAAATTTAAAATCAATTTGATTGACTAAGGGTTAATTAAATAGCCTTGCAATCACGCAAACACGAATGCAGATTCTTAAGAGAAATGAACTAATGTTATGATTCGATATATTCTAAAAGCAAAATATGACTGAACTCTAAACCCCTGATATTAGCATATGTATAGCTCGTCAGGTAGGCCTATGGCTATATCTCAAGAAGTTGACCTGATAGTGCAAAATTAATGTGATATTTAGATTCAGAACACCGAAATTAGTCTAAATCAGATGAGAAACCCCTGGCGATTTTTTGACTGCTACCCAGGGTAATCACTTCGAAAACAGCACATAAATTACCTTACACAAAAAATGGTCTATGACATAACAATCTCCTTAAGAGCAGGGATTGTTAAGATTGAATTGAGTTATATCACCGGAATAATGACAAGTTTAAATTGATTGAACTGAAAAGGAAAAATATCCTTTGATTCACTGCTTATATCGGATAAAGGAGACAATTATCAATAGAAATAAATTGATTCTTATCATCCATTGACGTTTTATAATCAATAAAACGTCAGAAACAAGGAAAAAAAGCCTAAGAATGCATTAATCAAGTATTAATCCTAGCCTTCGGGAAACATCCTTGCTGATACCGATAGAATTACAGTCCATAAGTACAAAAAATAGATGTGCTACCTCAAATCTCCAAAAAGTCTATAACAGCTCTAATCCACTAAAACGAAGACTAAGATTTGTCAGTACCAAGGAATATATGGTCTAAGAATGAACTAATCAAATTAAATCGTTATGGTAAGTTATATATGAAAGAGTAATATATCTTACGATTGTGCTGAATTGTCTATGATAATTTTGGCTTATTAAACTATAGTAAACAAGTAGTGTCGAGTGAGGAAATATTGCATAAGAAAGTTTTGGTGAGGTCAGATAAATTGTCTGAAGAGACAATATACAGAATAACAAAAAGTTAATGAACTAATTTATTTTCTGTATGTTGTTTAAATTGCCAAAGGTATTACCTGACAATGTCCATTTACTCGGATAAATAGCGTAAATTAAACATAAGTTGTAAGACACAGCCTATAATTCAACAAATCAGCTCAAATGAACAAATATCTTAGCCCAGACTTTGAAATATATTTGAAGATGGCTTTAGTGTTCTGAAAATACCTTTTAAGTTATCTAAAGTTACCAAATATAAGCTAATAGAGGTACTTTCCTGTCGAATAATAACAGCAACAAGTGGATAAATTACCTCAAAGGTCAAAAGTTGTCTACGACAGCTTTGATCCTCTTGTATATCATCTGTGAGATACCACAAACAAGGCTTTCCAACAATGGAACTACTCTAATTTTGTGTTAATTAAGTCAACTAAAATACCAAATTACGTATGAAAGTCCTTTCCAATTTCTCCATATAGACAATTACTGATTGTTTCTTTATTCTCGCAACACTATGTGTCACTTTTGATATATTAGTTTTTTAGTTTCAATGAAAATCTTTTCATTGATTTTGTGGATGGTTGTAATTTCATTTTACTCTCTAGACAACAAAGGTTAACCCTAAGCCTAAAAGTTAAAAGACGAAAAATTAGTTTGTGCTCGCCTGGAATCAGATGTTTCAGTGGGAGGCCCAAAATTTGCTACTTGTAAGAATATTTGTGATAAACCTTTGCTTAATTTTAACTCGTTTTTAGTTAATCAAATTTCTTTTATTAATTGACTTAGAAGTAGCTTTTGTCTAATCTTTTCTATCCTAGTATGGTTTGTATGCAAGTATAATGGGCTGCTATGTTTACGCTATTCTCGGAAGTACAGCCTACCTAGCTATTGGGCCAACAGCTCTGCTTTCGATTTCCACTTATTCTGCTACCAGTGTATTGGGTCCGAGTGCTGCAGTATTTCTCTGTTTCATGTCTGGCATCATCGAAACTCTTCTGGGTATTTTCAACTTAGGTAAACTTTATTCTGTCATTGTTTTTTTCAATCTATACATCTAAGCATTACTCTAAGCAACATCACTTTCATGAAACTTCCAATCAATAAAATCATCAAACGAACTTCTTACAGGTGTCTTGTAATATCACTTCAATGAAATTTTATCAAACATCATAATCTTACTTAAGTATCAAGAAATGTCATTTCATTAAAGATCATCAGACAAACATCTTTTAAACATCTTTGCTCATCACTTCAGTTAAAAATATTCAAATAGTATCAGTTTAATTAAATATCACAGGAATTAAGCAGTTTCATTTTAATTTAAAAATCGTCAAATAAACATCGTATGATCATCCTAAAAATCATTTCAATGAAATATCATCAAGCAAAATAACTGTAAAAAAAAATCACTTCAATGAATCATTATCAAACAGCCATGTCACAAAGCATTTGTGGTTTAGATCAAAAGAGATACAAATGGATATAGCTAAATTAATTACTAATTGCTTCATTTTTCTTTTCGATATTCTTTTAATTTTCTTAAAGTACGGTGTATTTATTATATGGTATTAGTTTAAAAAAAAAATTGCAAAAAAAAATTTTCAAAGAAAAGTAAAGGCTATTTTAAACTTAACATAAGCAGATACAAATATCTGTTAAAATTCAAACTCAGAACGACCAGGAATTACTATTAAAGAACAAATGAAACCCAAAATGAATAGAAATTTAATAAACAATCATAGCAAAAAAACATACAACAAGTAAAAATATAAATGAATAAATAAATATTAAAGTGAGTAATGCTTAAATTGAATATGCAAATCAAGCTAAAACAAAACAAAATAAAATTTTGCTATTTAAGCATAAATGAAACTCAAAAGGAACAGAAATTATATAAACAATCACTGCAAACAAACACACAATAGATATTAATTTAAATGACTAAATAAATCCTAAAATGAGTGAAACTTAAATTGAATATGCAAATCAAGCATGAAACGAACAAAAATCACTACAAGCAAGAGTTTGGGTATCGCCTCCATTTTTCAATGTAAAAGTCTAAAACCTACTGCGTCATTGGCGCTTTACTTAAAATGAATTTTATTAAAAATATTTTATTTTGTACTTAATATTGAAAATAAACATTAAAATTATATAAAAATTTTGAACTGATGATTTTTCAGCAATTAATATCATTTAAAATCAAATATTCAGTTTAATTTATTAGTTCTTTCTAAAATTTTTCAGAAGAATATAATTTCAATACAAACAAGAGTTTGGATACAGCATCTGCCTTAACTGTAAGAACCGAAAGCCTACTGCGTCATTGGTGCTTCACTGAAAGCGAATTATATTACAAATATTTTCTTTTCCAGTTATTACAGCATTGAAAATGAAAATAAAATTACAGTGAAATAAAATCTTGAGCTGATGGATCTTTCAACAGTTAATATCATTATATATCAAATATTCAATTAGATTTTGTCTATACTTTCCAAGGCTGTTGAAGACACATATAGTTCTCAGTAAAGCGCCAAAAACGCAGTAGGTTTTAGACTTCTGCAATGAGAGAAGGATGCGATACCCAAACTCTTGTTTTTAGTGCCTTTTGTTCGTTTTAAGCTTGATTCGCATATTCAATTTAAGTTTCACTCTTTTTAGGATTTATTTATTCATTTACATTAATATCAATTGTATCTTTGCTTGCATTGATTGTTTATTTAATTTCTATTCGTTTTAGTTTCATTTATATATTGGGTTTCAATATATCAATGAGTTTGCTATTGATTTTCATTAGCAAAATATTTTTTCTGTTTTAAGATTGATTTACATAATCAATTCAAGCATTACTCGCTTTGAGATCTATTATTCTTTTATATTATTACTTGTTTTTTTTCTATGATTGTTTGTTTAATTTTTTCATTTTGGGTTTAATTTCTTCTTTAATAGTAATTTCTGGTCGTTTTGAGTTTAAATTTTAACAGGTATTTGTATCTGCTGATCACTGTATATAAATAATAGACACTATGATATTTCCCTATTTCAACCATTTTAAAAACCCGGACTGAGATGCAAGTACTCCGGAGCTTGGATGCCAAATGGACACTTTTAGTGGCTTTTGGACACTTTTTCACTCTGAGGGACACGGGGACACTATTGGGTCAAAAGGCAGCTTTTTGATAAAAAGGACAGTTTTTGGACAATTTTCCAAATCTAAACCAAATGTTTATATATATATATATATATTATATATATATATATATATATATATATAATATATATATATATAATATATATATATATATATATATATATATATATTATATATATATATATATATATATATATATTTATAAATACGACTGCTTTTAATTTGCACTTTACTTTTAAGCTTTGGTAACGTCTTGGAGATTTTTCTCATAGATGTTTTTGCGCACAGGTTTTTCGGCACTTTTTTCACAGGCTTTGAAAATTCATAGTGGCAACCAGTAAAATTCTACTTTAGCTACTTTTGGCTATCTTGGAAAGAGGTTAGGTTAGGAAAATTAAACTTTCAGGGATGGGTCTACAGGCTAAAGTATGCCCCGGGAAGGTGTTTTGAAGTATTTACGTCCCACTCCTCCCTCTAGAGGGTCCTAACCTTTGATGACCTTTAATAATCTTTGTGTTATAAAAGTGAAACCTTGCAAAATAGATCTTCTGCTTAAATAAAGTACAAAAAAATTGTTTTCAGCTTCACAACTTTGCTCAATCCCAATTTATAAGGTTTTAAAGATATGCAAATATATTTCCTAAATTTTGAAAAAAAAACATTGATATGGCTTAAAATTCTACTCAAATAACAGGAATTGCATTTCAAAACTAAAGCTAGAGACAAAGAAACTGAAAATAAAGGTTAAAAGTTGTTTGGTCAAAATTTCAATAGGTATAGACCTATCATGTAGGCAAATTTCAGGAGCCTCTAGAGGCAGAAAGAGTGGAGGTAGGTACTTTAAAATACCTTCCTGGGACATACTTTAGCCTGTAGGCCCATCCCTGAAAGTTTCATTTTCCTAACTTAACCCCTTTCCAAGATAGCCAAAAGTAGCTAAATTAGCATTTACCTGGCAACCCTGTATATTGGTTAATTTTCTAGAGGGACACTAAAAGTGTCCCTTTTTGGCCGATTTGGACACTTTTGCCCCTAAAAGTTTTGGCAACTCTGCTCCGGAGAACATTTAAACAACTATAAACAAAAGGGACATTCGAAATTTTCACGGGTAGACAAGTCAGATTTCTCTTGTGCGAGAAACTTAGCTTCAACGTTGTAACACTAAATTTTTAAGAATCTAATTTTAAATTTTATTTATTCTAATACATATATGAAAATTAGTAATTAGAAGTGCAATGTTATTATCAGGTGTTTTTAGGAATAACAAGTAGGTTTCGAAGTCTCGAGTTGGTTTCAACGGCATTTTGAGAAAGTTCCTGCCAAAATACGTGTTCCAGGGTAATTGAACCGCTGATGGCAGATCAAATGAGAGGAGCTGTTTGATAGATTTACAGAAAAAAGGGCGTGGGGGAAGGGGGTAAATTGCCCTTTGATTTTTTTTTCTCTTTAGAAGTGAACCATTTTCCATTTTCCATTTTCAATCAAATGAGCCCTCTCTGAAATTTATACGAGCATCCCTTCTATAAGAACTATTTATGCCCCCAGGGCATAACTTACAACGTATGTCCCCGAGCAATGGGGGTTGTGTCGACCTGGAGTTTTAATATCTGATGTTTTAAACTATTTTTAACAAAATACTCACCTCAAATTTTATCGGATGGGTTTGGGGAAGAAAAAGGCTTGGAGGGGGAGGGGCTAGTTGCCCTCCAATCTCTTTTGACTTGGTAAAATGAGCTAGAACTTTCAATTTCAAATCCAATGAAGTTTCTACGAGCCCCCGTTTTCAAAAGAACCATATGACCCTAGGACAGAACTTACAATGCCTGCCCCCGGGCC
Organism: Artemia sinica; assembly: GCA_027921565.1. Taxonomy (NCBI): domain Eukaryota; kingdom Metazoa; phylum Arthropoda; class Branchiopoda; order Anostraca; family Artemiidae; genus Artemia; species Artemia sinica. The sequence goes on from CM051258.1 coordinate 71,021,427, forward strand.
CTGGAGGATTGTGTCGACACTGGAGCTTTTGTTATCTGGCCTTTGAACCAGTTTAAAAAAATGATTATCTAAAAATTTTCATCGGATGGGTTAGGAAAAAAGGGCATGGGGTGGGGCTAGGGACCTCCAATCTCTTTTGACTCTGAGCAAGTGAACTTAGAACTTTTAAGTTCCAATCAAATTAGGCTTCTCTGAAGTCAATACGAGCATCCCTTCCATAAGAACCATATATGTCCCCAGAGCATGACTTGCAACACCTGCCCCCCGGCCCTGAGGGGTTGTATCGACGCCGCAGTTTTTTTTATCTTACCTTTGAACTATTTTTAACAAAATCGCTATTTCAAATTTTATCGGATGCATTTGGGGGAAAAGGGGCGTGGGGGATAGTTGTCCTCTGATCTCTTTTGACTCTTAAAAACTGAACTAGAAATTTAAATTTCCAATCAAAACAGCCCTCTCTGAAGTCTATAGGAACATCCCTTACATAAAAGCTGTATATGCCCCCAAGGCATAACTTACAAAACGTATCCCGGGTCCTGAAGGATTGTGTTGGCTCCGGAGTTTTTGTTACATAATCATTGAACCATTTTGAAAAATGGCCCTCTCAAAGATCTTATCGGATGGATCTTTCAGGAAAAAAGGGCGTGAAGAGGAGCGGCTAGTTTCCCTCCGATCTCTTTTGACTCTTATAAAGTGAACGAGAACTTTCAATTTCCCATCAAAGGAGCCCTTTCTGAAGTTTAAACAAGCATCCCTTACATAAAAACCATATATGGCCCCAGAGCATTACTTACAACGTCTGTCCCGGGCCCTGGGTGATTGCGTCGACACAGGAGTTGTTCTTATCTGACCTTTGAACTATTTTTAACATAATGGCTATTTCAAAATTTTCATCAGATTGGCTAGGAAAAATGAGTGGGGAGGGGGCTAGTTGTCCTTTGATCTCTATTTATTCTCAAAAAGTGAACTCGATTTTTCAATGTCCAATCAAATGAGCCCTTTCTGAAGTTTATTCAAGCATCCCTTTCATAAGAACAATATATGTCCCCTGGGCATAGCTTACAACACCTGCCCCCAGGCCCTGGGGGGTTTTTTCGACTGTCGACACCTACATTTTTGTTATTTGACTTTTGAACTATTTTTAACAAAATGGCTATACCAAAATTGTTATCGGATGGATGTAGAGAAAAAGGAGCGTGGGGAAGGGGCTAGTTGCCCAAAAACTGAACTAGAACTTTTGATTTCCAATAAAATGAACCCTCTCTGAAGTTTTTACGTGTGTCCCTTCCATAAGAACCATATATTCCCCCAGGGCATAACTTACAACGCTTGCCCTCGGGCCCTTGGGGGTTGTGTCGACCCCGGAGTTTTCATTATATTATCTTAGAACTAGTTTTAATGAAAAAAATATCTCAAAATTCTTATCGGATGGATTTGAGGGGAAAAGGGCACGGAGGGGGGATCTGGTTGCCCTCCGATATCTTTTGACTCTTTAAAAGTGAACTAAAACTTTCAATTTCCAATCAACTGAGCCCTCTGAAGTTTATACGAGCATTCCTTCCATAAGAACCATATATGCCTCCAGGGCATAACTTGCAACGCCTGCCCCCGGGCCCTGTGGGGTTGTGTCGATCCCGGAGTTTTTATTATATGATCTTATAACTAGTTTTTTTAAAAAAAAAAAAGACTATACCAAAATTCTTATCGGATGGGTCTGAGGAAGTAAGGGTGTGGAGGGGGATCTGATTGCCATCCGAAATATTTTGACTCTTTCAAAGTGAACTAGAACTTTCAATTTCCAATCAAATGAGCCCTCTAAATTTTATACGAGCATTCCTTCCATAAGAATCATATATGCCCCAAGGGCATAACTTGCAACACCTGCCCCTGGGCCCTGGGGGGTTGTCTCGGCACCGGAGTTTTTTATCTGACCTTTGATTATTTTTAGCAAAACGGCTATCTCAAAATTTTATCCGATGCATTTGGAGGAAAGGGGTGTAAGGGGTGTAGTTGCCCTCTGATCTCTTTTGACTCTTAAAACCTGAGCTAGAACTATCAATTTCCAATTACAAGAGCCCTCTCTGAAGTTTATACGACCATCCCTGCTATAACAGCTATGTATTACAGGCGTAACTTACAACGCCTACCCCGGTTCTGAAGGATTGTGTCGACCCCGGAGTTTTCGTTATATGATCTTTGAACCCTTTTGAAAAAATTGTTCTCTCAAAGTTCTTATTGGATGCGTTTGAGGAAAATAGGGCGTGGAGGGGGGGAGGCTAATTGCCCACCGATCTCTTTTGACTCTTAAAAAGTGAACGAGAACTTTCAATTTCTAATCAAATGAGCCCTCTCTTAAGTTTATGTGAGCATCCCTTTCATAAGAACCATATATGCCCCCGGGGCATAGCTTGCAACACCTGTCTCCGTGCCCTTGGGGGGGTGGGGGTTCTAACACCTGAGTTTTGTTATCTGACATCTGAACTATTTCTAACAAAATAGCTATCTAAAAATCTTTATCGGATGCATTAGGGTAAAAAGGGGCCTGGGTGGGCTAGTTCCGCTCCAATTTCTTTTGACTCTCATAAACTGAACTATAAAATTCAATTTCCAATCAAATGAGCCCTCTCTGAAGTTTGTACGAGCATCCCTTCCATAGAAACCATATATTCCCCCAAGGCATAACTTACAACGCCAGCCCTCGGGCCCTGGGGATTGTGTCGACCCGGAATTTTCGTAATATGATGCTAGAACTATTTAAAAAAAAACAGCTATATCAAAGTTCTTATCGGATTGGTTTGAGGAAAAAAGAACGTGGAGAGGGGGGGGGCTTGTTGTCCTCCGAAATCTTTTGACTTTTAAAACGTGAACTAGAACATTCAATTTCCAATCAAATGAGCCCTCTATGAAGTTTATACGAGCATCCCTTCCATAAGAACCATTCATGCCCCAGGGGCATAACTTACAATGCCTGTCCCCGGGCCCTGGGGGTTTTGTTGACACTAGAGCTTTTGTCATATGATCTTTGAACTATTTTTAACAAAATGGCTATCTCAAAATATTTATCAAATGCATTTGGGAAAAAAAGGCGTGGGGGTGGTTACCCTCCAATCTCTTTTGACTCTTAAAAAGTGGAGCTAGATCTTTCAATTTCTAATCAATTGAGCCCTCTCTGAATTTTATACGAGCATTCCTTCCATAAGAACTGTATATGCCCCCAGGGCTTAACTTACAACGCCTGCCTCCGGGCCTTAGGGGGTTGGGTCGGCACTGGAGTTTTTGTTACATGATCTTTGAACTTTTTCTTAACAAAATGGCTATTTCAAATTTTGTATCGGATGCATTTCGGAAAATAAGGTCGTTGGGGGGGGGGAGTTTGTTACCCTCCAATCACTTTGGACTCTTAACAGGGGCACTAGAACTCTCGATTTCCAATCGAATGAACCCCCTTTGAAGTTTATTTGACGACCCCTTCCATATGAAGTTCCTCTGGGAAAAAATTAAATAATAATAATAAAACATTAGAGCCGTATGGCCTTTACTATAGGCAACGTTATAGCGTTGCCTCTGATGAGCTGCTTTGAAATGTAAATATTTTTCGTTTAACTATATTTGATTGGACTCACTGCACATTGTGTCCCGTTACTTGATATTAGGAAGACCCTCATTCCCCCCACATTCAAAAGGTCTCTCAGTATGTATCTCCGTCCCTTGCATACATTAGAATTGGGTCAGAGCATGGCTATTGCTTCAATAAAACAGAATTTGTTTGTTCATTTACAGAACAATGTAATCTGATCTTAACATCGAAAATTTCTTATCCTTCTTCAAACAGTGGGTTTTTACTTTAGAATACGATTTCTATAAGACTTATCAATTGCTAGCTTTTTGTTTAATCCAAAATCAGCAGTTACGCATATATACCAATTATAGTCAAATTAAAAATAAAACAAACTATGGCTTAAAACTAAAATTTTGAGTCTTTACAATTTCAGAAAAGCGATCATGGAATCGTTCCTCCGACAATGAAGGAACCAACGCAGAAGATCCGGTATCTAGTTTTTCCGGTATCTCAAGCATCTTTCTTTTTCTATCTCTTTCTGCTCTATCTCTTTCTGTCATTTGTCTTGTTCTCTCTCTCTCTCTCTCTCTCTCTCTCTCTCTCTCTCTCTCTCTCTCTCTCTCTCTCTCTCTCTATCTCTCCCTCCCTCTCTCTCTCTATCTCTCCCTCCCTCTCTCTCTCTCTCTCTCTCGTTCCTTTTCTCTTTTTCTCCTTCCTTCTCTTCCTCTCTCACTCAATGTCTTTCTCTGGTTTTTCCTTCTTTCCGAATCAAAAAAAAAATTCGAAGCTATTTATATTTTATAGTCTTAGGTATACCATTATTCATAATTCATTAGTTTAAACCGTCGAGTTTTCTCTTTTTGTACCATTAAGATAAGGGCAATAACTAACAATGTTTAAAATTCCACAGGTTTTTTGCTTGACTTCATTTCACCAACGGTTATCGACGGATTCACATCAGCAGCAGCCCTGACGATTTCTTCAACACAGTTAGGCAGTTTGTTTGGCTTCTCCGTAGAAGGAGAAGGCTTTTTGAAACTCTGATAGAGTTTTTCCGTCATATTAGTGAACTCAAGGTTCCAGACACAATAATGGGAATCACGTCTCTCATTTGCCTCTTTGGAATGAAGGCAAGTCTGATAGTTATTTAGCTCCTATTTTGGAACAATTGCAAACAGTAGATATGAATTGATGACAGCTGTCAAATCTCTAATGGCATTCATATTAGATAAATTAATAAGAAATTAATTCAGAAAAGTTACAAGTTGTTTTTTGTATCTGTTGTTCCCAAAACTGACCTTTCCCAAAACTGACCTTATCTTTCCACTGGGCCTCTCTGTCGGACCTTCTAACTACCACACTTACAGTCTTTTGAAGGCACTTATTTCTCACCAATAATCTAACTCTGATGTTCCAATTTTTTGGAGAAGCTTATTTTAACTTATTTAGCCAGGACAGTCCTGCAACACTTCTGCCTGTTATTCTAAGCTTAAAGCCTGCTCGGATAATAAATGTTTAAATGTAAAAGCAACAAGAAGTTCATTCTTTTTCCTTTTTGAAAACTTTTTGATCCACCTATCAATATAGAGACAAAACACACTATTGATCAATATCAATTAAAAAAAAAACTTTCCGAAAAAGAAATTTTTAAAAGAAACGTAAAGGCCATTTTAAACTTAAGATCAGCAAATACAAATACCTGTTAAAATTCAAACTCAAAAATGCTAGAAATCAAACAGTTCGTGGTAACGAACTGTAAGTAAGTAGCGACCCGGCTCAATGGTAACCGAAACTGTAGAAAACGGAATTTTGATACCAATCGATACATCAAAAGAATCAGATTTTAATGGTGATTTCAAATATATAAGTTTCATTAAGTTTAGTCCTACTTATCAAAAGTTACGCGCATGAGAAAATTTGGCTGATTTTCGAAAAAAGGGGGAAAGACCCCTAAAAGCTATAGAACCTTAATGAAAATAACACCATCATATTCAGCGTATCATAGAACCCTACTGCAGATGTTTCAAGCTCCTATCTAAAAAAAATGTGGCATTTTGCATATTTTGCCAGAAGAAAGATCACGGATGCGTGTTTATTTGTTTGTTTTGTTTTCCCAGGGGTGATCGTATCGATCCAGTGGTCCTAGAATATCGTGGGAGGGCTCATTTGAACGGAAATTAAATGTTCTAGTGCCCTTTTTAAGTGACCAAAAAAATGGAGGGCAACTAGGCCCCCTCCAAGGCTCATTTTTCCAAGTCAAAATGGAGGGCAACTAGGCCCCCTCCAAGGCTCATTTTTTCCAAGTCACCTGATCAAAATTTTGAGATAGCCATTTTGTTCAGCATGGTCGACAATATGAAAATTATGTCTTTTAGGATTATTTAATTCCCCGAAGTCCCTGGGGGGACGGCTGAAAGTTATGAACTTTACCCAATGTTGACATATAGTATTGGTTATTGGGAAATATACAGACGTATTCAGGGGGGATTTTTTCTGGTAGTACAGGGGTGGGATGGGTCGGGGGTTATGTGGGAGGATCTTTCCATAAAGGAAGTTTTCATGGGGGAAGGGACATTGCTATGATTTCTCAGATTTCCCAGCATTATTTAAAATAAAGATCAGAAATTATATATAAAACAAGTTTTTCAACTGAAAGTAAGGAGCAACATCAAAACTTAAAACGACAGAAAACATTACGTATATTATTGGGTTCACCCCCTAGTCAATACCTCGCTCTTTAAGCCAAAGATTATTTAGTACTTTCATAAGAGCTATTTATTCTAATTAACGGCATTTGTGATTAAGAGGTCATTTTTAAAGAATTGGAACAAAACTTGAACTTTAGCTTAAAGAGTTAGGTATTGACTAGGGGGCGAACCCTCTAATATACGTATTAAAAATATATGAATATAGAGGTTCGTTACGTAAGTTAATTCGTAAGTTACGTATATTTATTACTAATAAAAACGTTCGTAAATAAAATTAAACTTGTTTCGAGAAAGCCATTTAACCAAATAAAACTAAAATTAATATTTAAATTTTGTTTTGATTATTCATGTACGGTGAGCCAAAATCAAAACCTGCATTAACTCAAAAATGTTCAAAAATTAAATAAAAAAAAAAGTTTTTTTAACTGAAAGTAAGGAACGACGTCAAAACTTAAAACGAACAGAAATTATTCCGTATATGAAAGGGGCTGTCTCCTCCTCAACGCCCCGCTCTTTACGCTAAAGTTTGACTTTCTCACAGCTCTATTTTTTTTTAAACAATGAAAAACTTTAGCGTAAAGAGCGAGGCGTTAAGGAGGGGACAGCCCCTTTCATATACGGAATAATTTCTGTTCGTTTTAAGTTTTAACGTCGTTCCTTACTTTCAGTTAAAAAAAAACTAGTTTTTTTTTATTTAATTACTATTAAAGAATAAATGAACCCCAAACCAACAGAGATTAAATAAACAATAATAACAAAAAACATACGATAAGTATTAATATAAATGAATGAATAAATCTTAAAGCGATTAATGCTTAAATTTCATATGCAAATAAAGCTTAAAACGAAAAACAAATATTTTGCTATGGAAGTATAAACGAAACCTAAGGCGAACAGAGATTAAATAAACAATCAATGCAAACGAAGATACAATGGATACTAATGTAAATGAATAAATAAATCTTAAAACGAATGAAACTTAAATTGAATATGCAAATCAAGCTTGAAACGAGCAAAAATCACTGCAAACAAGAGTTTGGGTATCGCCTGCTTCTCTCACTGTAAAAGTCTAAAAACTACTGCGTCATTGACGCTTTAATGAAAACGAAATTTATTACAGATATTTTCTTTGGTACCTAATATTGAAAATAAACATTAAAATTACGTTAAAATTTTGAACTGATGCTCGCTAGCTCGCTAGCTCGCTAGCGCTGCCTAAGTAAAGAACGATGTGGGTACAATGTGTTGTTTGTTTTTTTTTTGTTTTGTTTTTTTTCCATACCCGGGCACTTCGCATCGAAGGAGTTGTCGTAGAAAGTTCGAAAAGGGCTCATTCGATTGCAAATTGGAGTGGCTAGTGCTCTTTTTAATAGTCGAAAGTGATAGGAGGGCAACTAGCCTTCCCCCCCTCACACCCATCATTCCCCCAAACACATCCAATCAAATTTTTGAGATAGCCATCTTGTTCAGCGTAGTTGATTTCCAAATAAAAAATATCTTTTTGAGGAGGACACTCCCCCACAACCCTCGGGGCAAGGGTTTTAATTTATGCCCTGGGGGCATATAAGGTTTTTATAAAGCGTTGTTGTAGAAACTTCAAAAAAGGCTCATTCGATTGGAAATTCAAAGGGCTAGTGCCCTTTTTAATAGTCGAAAGTGATTGGAGGGCAACTAGCCCCCCCACGCCCATCATTCTCCAAAACACATCCAATCAAAATTTCGAGATAGCCATTTTGTTCAGCGTAGTTGATTTCCAAATAAAAAATATCTTTTTGAGGAGGACACTCCCCCACAACCCTCGGGGCAAGGGTTTTAATTTATGCCCTGGGGGCATATAAGGTTTTTATAGAAAGCGTTGTTGTAGAAACTTCAAAAAAGGTTCATTCGATTGGTAATTCAAAGGGCTAGTACCCTTTTTAATAGTCAAAAGTGATTGGGGGGCAACTAGCCCCCCCACACCCATCATTCCCCCAAACACATCCAATCAAAATTTTGAGATAGCCATTTTGTTCAGCGTAATTTGATTTCCAGATAGAAATTAGGTTTTGAGGAGGACACTCCCCCACAACCCTCAGGGCAAGGGTTTTAAGTTATGCCCTGGGGGCATATAAGGTTTTTATGGAAGGCGTTGCCGTAGAAACTCCAAAAAAGGCTCATTCGATTGGACATTCAAAGGGCTAGTGTCCTTTTTAATATTCGAAAGTGATTGGAGGGCAACTAGCCCCCCCCCCCCCTCACGCCCATAATTCTCCCAAACACATTCAATTAAAATTTTGAGATAGCCATTTTGTTCATCGTAGTTGATTTCCAGATAGAAAATATGGTTTTGAGCAGGACACTCCCCTACAACCCTCGGGGCAAGGGTTTTGAGTTATGCCCTGGAGGCATATAAGGTTTTGAAAGAAAGCGTTGTCGTAGAAACTTCAAAAAAGGCTCATTTGATTGGAAATTCAAAGGAATAGTGCCTTTTTTAATAGTTGAAAGTTATTGGACGGTAACTAACCCCCCTCTCACGCCCACCTTTTCATAGGCAGCGCGCTAGCGCTGCCTAAGTAAAGAACGATGTGGGCACAATGTGTTATTTTTTTTGGGGGGGGGGGGATTCTCCCTACCCGGGCACTTCGTATCGAAAAATTCGTCGTAGAAACTTCGAAGAGGGCTCACTCGATTGGAAATTGGAGTGGCTAGTGCCCTTTTTAATAGTCCAAAGAGATTGGAGGGCAACTAGCCCCCCCCCCCCACGCCCATCATTCCCCAAAAAACATCCAATCAAAATTTGGAGATAGCCATTTTGTTCAGCGTAGTTGATTTCCAGATAGAAAATATGTTTTTGAGGAGGACACTCCCCCACAACCCTCATGGCAAGGGTTTTAAGTTATGTCTTGGGGGCATATAAGGTTTTTATAGAAGGCGTTGTCGTAGAAACTTCAAAACAGGCTCATTTGATTGGAAATTCAGAGTGCTAGTAGCCTTTTTAATAGTCGAAAGTGATTGGAGGGCAACTAGCCCCCCCCCCACGCCCATCATTCTCCAAAACACATCCAATCAAAATTTTGAGATAGTCATTTTGTTCAGCGTAGTTGATTTCCAGATAGAAAAAATCTTTTTGAGGAGGACACTCCCCCACAACTGTCAGGGCAAGGGTTTTGAGTTATGCCCTGGCGGTATATAAGGTTTTTATAGAAGGCGTTGTAGTAGAAACTTCAAGAAATGCTCATTCGATTGGAAATTCAAAGGGCTAGTGCCCTTTTTAATAGTCGAAAGTGATTGGAGGGCAACTAGCCCCTTCCCCCTCACACCCATCATTCCCCCAAACACATCCAATCAAAATTTTGAGATAGCCATTTTGTTCAGCGTAGTTGTTTTCCAGACAGAAAAAATCTTTTTGAGGAGGACACTCCCCCACAACTGTCAGGGCAAGGGTTTAAAGTTATGGCCTGGGGGCGTATAAGGTTTTTATAAAAGGCGTTGTCATAGAAACTTCAAAAAAGGCTCATTTGATTGGAAATTCAAAGGGCTAGTGCCCTTTTTAATAGTTGAAAGTTATTGGACGGTAACTAACCTTCCTCTCACGCCCACCTTTTCATAGTCAGCGCGCTAGCGCTGCCTAAGTGAAGAACGATGTGGGCACAATGTGATATTTTTTTGGGTTTTTTTCTCCATACCCGGGCACTTCGTATCGAAGGAGTCGTAAAAACTTCGAAAAGGGCTCACTCGATTGGAAATTGGAGTGGCCAGTGCCCTTTTTAATAGTCGAAAGTGATTGGAGGGCAGCTATCCCCCTCACGCCCATCATTCTCCCAAACACATTCAATCAAAATTTGAGATATTCATTTTGTTCAGCGTAGTTGATTTCCAGATAGAAAATATGTTTTTGAGGAGGACAATCCCCTACAACCCTCAGGGCAAGGGTTTTGAGTTATGCCCTGGGGGCATATAAGGTTTTTATAGAAGGCGTTTTTGTAGAAACTCGTAGTGATTGGAGTGATTTCGTAGTGATTGGAGGGCAACTAGCCCCCCCCCCCCCCACGCCCATCATTTCCCCAAACACACCCAATCAAAATTTTGAGATAGCCATTTTGTTCAGCGTAGTGGATTTAAAAATAGAAAAAATCTTTTTGAGGAGGACACTCCCCCACAACCCTCAGGGCAAGGGTTTTAAGTTATGCCCTGGGGGCATATAAGGTTTTTATAGAAGGCGTTGTCGTAGAAACTCCAAAAAAGGCTCATTCGATTGGACATTCAAAGGGTTAGTGCCCTTTTTAATATTCGAAAGTGATTGGAGGGCAACTAGCCCCCCCACGCCCATCATTCTCCAAAACACATTCAATTAAAATTTTGCGATAGCCATTTTGTTCAACGTAGTTGATTTCCAGATAGAAAATATGTTTTTGAGGAGGACACTCCCCTACAACCCTCGGGGCAAGGGTTTTAAGTTATGCCCTGGGGGCATATAAGGTTTTTAAAGAAGGCGTTGTCGTAGAAACTTCAAAAAAGGCTCATTTGATTGGACATTCAAAGGGCTAGTGCCTTTTTTAATGGTCAAAAGTGATTGGAGGGCAACTATCCCCCCCCCTTACACCCATCATTGCCCCAAAAACATCCAATCAAAATTTTGAGATAGCCATTTTGTTCAGCGTAGTTGTTTTCCAGAGGGAAATTTTTTTTTGAAGAGGACACTCCCCACAACCCTTGGGGCAAGGGTTTAAAGTTTTTGAGGAGGACACACCCCACAACCCTCAGGGCAAGGGTTTTAATTTATGCCCTGGGGGCATATAAGGTTTTTATAGAAGGCGTTGTCGTAGAAACTTCAAAACAGGCTCATTCAATTGGAAATTCAAAGTGCTAGTACCCTTTTATATAGTCGAAAGTGATTGGAGGCTAACTAGCCCCCCCCACGCCCATCATTCTTCAAAACACATCTAATCAAAATTTTGAGATAGCCATTTTGTTCAGCGTAGTTGATTTCCAGGTAGAAAAAATCTTTTTGAGGAGGACACTCCCCCACAACCGTCGGGGCAAGGGTTTTAAGTTATGCCCTGGGGGCATATAAGAATTTTATAGAAGGCGTTGTCGTAGAAAGTTCAAAAAAGGCTCATTCGATTGGACATTCAAAGGGCTAGTGCCCTTTTTAATAGTCGAAAGTGATTGGAGGGCAACTAGCACCCCCCACGCCCATCATTTTCCCAAACACATTTAATCAAAATTTTGAGATAGTCATTTTGTTCAGCGTAGTTGATTTCCAGATAGAAAATATATTCTTGAGGAGGACACTCCCCCACAACCGTCGGGGCAAGGGTTTTAAGTTATGCCCTGGGGGCATATAAGGTTTTATAGAAGGCGTTGTCGTAGAAACTTCAAAAAAGGCTCATTCGATTGTAAATTCAAACGGCTAGTGCCCGTTTTAATAGTCGAAAGTGATTGGAGGGCAGCCAGCCCCCCCCCACGCCCATCATTCCCCCAAACACATCCAATCAAAATTTTGAGATAGCCAGTTGAAAATATGTTTTTGAGGAGGACACTCCCCTACAACCCTCGGGGCAAGGGTTTTGAGTTATGCCCTGGCGGTATATAAGGTTTTTATAGAAGGCGTTGTAGTAGTAACTTCAAAAAAGGCTCATTCGATTGTAAATTCAAACGGCTAGTGCCCTTTTTAATAGTCGAAAGTGATTGGAGGGCAACTAGCCCCTTCCCCCTCACACCCATCATTCCCCCAAACACATTCAATCAAAATTTTGAGATAGCCATTTTGTTCAGCGTAGTTGTTTTCCAGACAGAAAATATGTTTTTGAGGAGGACACTCCCCCACAACCCTCGGGGCAAGGGTTTAAAGTTATGGCCTGGGGGCGTATAAGGTTTTTATAAAAAGCGTTGTCAAAAGAACTAAAACTAAAGAACTAAAGCATAGTAAAGAACTAAGTTTAAACAGTAAAGAACTAAGTACACTAAGTTAACTAAGTTAAACTAAGTAAAGAACTTTTAGTAAAGAACTAAATAAGTTTTTCAAAGAATAGTAAAGAACTCCATTAAACAAAAAATGAGCAAAAATAAAATCAAATAATCTACCAACCGTGAAACTACCACAAATCAGCATCGATAAATAAACGAAACCCAAAACGAGCAGAAATTACAATAAATAACCGAGTCAAACTCAAAACGAGCAGAAATTAACATAAGTTGGGCTCAAAATCCCTATGCCTTCCCAAGGCCAGAACATAATTTGCACTTTACTGGAAAAATACAAATGAATGTGCATTATCTGTTTAATATACATTTACTGATATTTAGTAATCAAAATGTTAATATTATTTGATTTATTAAAGTTATAAAAGTAAAAACGTTTATATTTTTTTCCGTAAAGTGCAAATTATGTTCTGGCCTTGGGAAGGCAAAGGGGTTTTGAGCCCAACTCATGTTTATTTCAGCTCGTTTTGAGTTTGACTCGCTTATTTATTGTAATTTCTGCACGTTTTGGGTTTCATTTCTTTATCGATGCTGATTTGTGGTAGTTTCACGCTTGGTAGATTATTTGATTTTATTTTTGCTCATTTTTTGTTTAATGGAGTTCTTTACTTTTCTTTGAAAAACTTATTCTGTGGAAAAAGTTTTTTTAATTAATAACTGTAAAAACCTAAAGCCTACTGCGTCATTGACGCTTCACTGAAAATGAATTATATTATAAATATTTTCTTTTCCAGTTCTTAAATGATAGAAAATAAAAATAAAATTACAGTGAAATAAAATCTTGAACTGATGGATCTTTCAACAATTAATACCAATGTATATCAAATATTCAATTTGATTTTGTTTATGCTTTCCAAGACTGTTAAAGACACATATAGTCTTCAGTAAAGCGCCAATGACACAGTATCTTTTAGACTTTTACAGTGAGAGAAGGAGGCGATACCCAAACTCTCGTTTGTAGGTATTTTTGTTCGTTTCAAGCTTGATTTGCATATTCAATTTAAGTTTTACTCGTTTTAAGATTTATTTATTCATTTACATTAGTATCTATTGTATGTTTGTTTGCATTGATTGTTTATTTAATTTCTGTTTGTTTTTGGTTTTATTTAAACTTAATTAGCAAAATATTTTTTTTTCGTTTTAAGCTTGATTTGCATATTAAATTTAAGCATTACTCACTTTAAGATTTATTTATTCATTTGTATTATTACTTTTTGTATGTTATTTTGCTATGATTGTTTATTAAATTTTTGTTCATTTTGGGTTTCATTTATTCTTTAATAGTAATGTCTGGTCGGTTTGAGTTTGAATTTTAACAGGTATTTGTATCTTCTGATCTTAAGTTTAAAATGGCCTTTACATTTCTTTGAAAATCTTCTTTTTTGAAGAGTTTTTTTTTTTATTTTTTTTTCGTTTTTGATTGCAGAACGTTTCAAGTTTTTAAAATTCCTTATTTCAAATTCAAACCTTTTTTTTCAAAATCAAATCTTCATCAAAGTATTAAAAATAGTATTGAAGCAACAACATCAAAGTAAAAAGTGGTTTGTGTCAACATGGGAATTTTTTTCTGATGTTTGAACTATTTTTAACAAAATGGCTATCTCAAAATTTTATCTGATCAGTCTGGGAACAAGGGCGTGAGGGGGAAAATTTCCCTTTGATCTCTTTTGACTCTTTAAAAGTGAACTACGGTACATTTTTTCGTTTTCAATCAAATGAGCCCTCTCTGAAGTTTATACGAGCATTCTTTCTACAAGAACCATATATACCCCCAGGGCATAACTTACACTATCTGTCCCCGAGCCCTGGGGGGTGTGTCGATCCCCGATTTTTAATGTTTGATGTTTGAACTATTGTTAAAGAAATGGTCACTTCAAAATTTTTTATCGGATTGGTTTGGGGATGAAAATGGCGTGGAGATGGGAGGTACTAGCTGCCCTCCGATCTCTTTTGACTCTGAAAAAGTGAACTAAAACTTTTAGTCTCCAATCAAATGAGCCCTCTCTGAAGTTTATACGAGCATCCCTTTCATAAGAACCATATACGGCCCCAGGATATAACTTACAATCCCTGCCCCCGGGCCCTGGGAGGTTGTGTCGACACCTGAGCTTTTTTTATCTCACCTTTAGGCTACTTTTAACAAAATGGCTATCTCAAAATTTTATAAGAAGCATTTGAGGAGACAGGGGCATGGGGGTGGGGGCAGTTATCCTCTGATCTCTTTTGACTCTTAAAAATTGAACTAGAACTTTCAATTTCCGATCAAATGAGCCCTCTCTAACGTTTATACGATCATCCCTTCCTTAACAGCTATATTTGCCCCCCAGGCATAAAGTACATCGCCTACCCCGGGCCCTGAAGGATAGTGTCGACCCCAGAATTTTCGTTACATGATATTTGAACCATTTTGAAAAAATTGGCTCACTCAAAGTTCTTATCGGATGGGTTTGAGAAAAACAAGGCGTGGAGTAGGGGGGATAGCTGCCCTCCGATCTCTTGTGACTCTTAAAAAGTGAACGATTACTTTCAATTTTCAGTCAAATGAACCCTCTCCAAAGATTATACGAGAATCCCTTCCATAAAAACCATATATGCTCCCAGAGAATTACTTACAACGCCTGTCCCCGGGCCCTGGGGGGTTGCGTCGACACAGGAGTTTTCTTATCTGGCCTTTGAATTATTTTTAACTAAATGGCGATCTAAAAGTTTTATCGGATGGGTTTGGGGAGAAAAGGGTGAGTGGAGGTTGGGGGCTAGTTGCCCTTGGATATCTTTTGACTCTTAAAAAGTGAACTAGAACTTTCAGTTTCCAATCAAATGAGCCTTCTATGAAGTTTATAAAAGCATCCCTTTCACAAGAATCATATACGCCCCCAAGAAAACACTGACAACGTCTACCCCTCAGGCCCAGGGGAGTTGTGTCAACACTGGAGTTTTTGTTATCTAATTTTTGAACCATTTTTTAAAAAAAAATGGCTATCTTAAAATCTCTAGGGGATGGGTTTTGGGAAAAAATAGCATAGGGGCCTCCGATCTCTCTGATCTCTTGACTCTTAAAAACTGAACTAGAACTTTCAATTTCCAATCAAATGATCCCTCTATGAAGTTTATACGATCATCTCTTTCATAAAAACCATAAATGCCCTCAGGACATAACTTAGAACGCCTGCCCTCGGGCTCTGTGAGGAGGGGGGGGGGGGTGTATTGACACCGGAGTATTTCTTATCCAACCTTTGAACTATTTTTATCAAAATGGCTACCTCAAAATTTTAATCCGATCGGCTTGGAAAAAAGGTGTGGGGAGGGCTAGTTGCCCTCGGATCTCTGTCGACTCTTAAAAAGTGAACTTGAGCTTTCAATTTCGAATCAAATGAGCGCTATCTGAAGTTTATACGAGCATCCCTTCCATAGCAGCTATATAAGCCCCTGGGGCATAGCTCAAAAAGCCTACCCCGGGCCCTGAAGGATTATATCGACCCCGGGGTTTTCGTTAAATCATCTTTAAACGATTTTGAAAAAAATGGCTCTACCAAAGTTATTTTCGGATGGGTTTGAAGAAAATGGGGCGCGGAGGGGGGGGGGTCTAGCTGCCCTCCGATTTCCATTTATTCTTAAAAAGTGAACGAGAACTTCAAATTTTCAATCAAATGAGTCCTCTCCGAACTTTATACGAGCATCCCTTCCATAAGAACCATATATATCCCCAGAGCATTACTTACAACTCCTACCCCCGGGGCTCGGGGTGTTTCGTCGACACAGGATTTTTTCTTATTTGCCCTTTGAAATATTTTTAACGAAATGGCTATCTCAAAATTTTTATTGGATGGGTTTGGGGGAAAAGGGTGTGTGGGGTGGGGCTAGTTGCCCTCGGATATCTTTTGACTCTTAAAAATTTAACTATAACTTTCAATTACCAATCAAATGAGCCCTCTCTGAAGTTTATACGTCTGAATTTATCTTTTTACAGTAGCCATTATGGTGCCAAGGACATCACGTGAAAAATTGTCTCCCCCCCTTGGATGCATTTTAGGTTTATTCATGCCTGAAAATTTCAATTTTCTAAAATTTTCCTTCTATTCAAAATTATGAAGTTTTGGGAGACTGTCCTTTTTTTGCCGTGTTGCCACGTCGAATCAAGGTAATAAATAAGCAAAATAATTATTTAAGTTTGGCAAAGCCTTTTGCTGCAAAAGTTTTAAGAACATATTGGTTCCCAAAGGCACATACGCCTTCACAGGAAAGCTAGACTTTCTTAATCTGTCATATCTCTAAGTTTTTTTTTCTCTTTTGCTGATTTTCACCCATGTTACTTTTTGTTAGCTTTGAGGTCCACAACTACCAGAAGCCGCTTAAATGTATATGAAAACGTTTTCATTAAAACTTTGAATTCCTACTATCCTTCGTACAAAAGATGTTCCCTTTTTATGTGACATTCCAGTCCATAGTCCTTAGAGACATTACAATTTTTTGTGGCGCTAACTTTTCCAGACTTACCGATAATAAGAGAACTCTGAATCTCTAACTTCTCGAATCACATAATTCAATAATAATTCATTTCCTTGTATGTTTAGAAACGTGTTTTCACTAATAAGCTTTTTGGGGAATTGTTTTATTAAAGTGGACTTTCACCAATCAAGAAACCAATGATCTATGATAATTTTTCCATCTAAATCTATAGGGTTTATGGGCGCCCCTTAAGGAGGAAGGGGGCGTCTGCCCCCTTGGCTAATTGACACTGCCTTATACTTTTGTGTTTTTGTTTTGAGATTTCTATTACACAGCATTGCAAGTGCTGATTAGACCAGGTAAGCCCCACCCCTAAGATTCAGCTTATGGGCGCCCATGATAGGGTTAGATTTCTTTGAGAAACCCGATTTTTAAATAGCCAAGTATTTAAACCCAAGGACACCAACAACTTTTTTTCAAGGTGGAAAGGAACACCTTTTGCCCAGGAGAGAGGGAAAACCTATTTTATCTGTTTTGGAATGTTGTTTTTTTCCAAATATTACAATATTTTAAAATTGCACATGATTTCTTCTTATAGGGATCTCTTGGGTCCTCCTTATGAGAGCCTTTACTCTAATGCGGCTATAGCAAAAAACTTTAGGCCCTTTCTTTATGCGAGTGTCCCTTGTACGGGGGGCCCATTCCTTGTCTATGTGAGTTTTTGGCGATGTTACTGTTCTAATATTATGAGTATATGCCTGCTCATTCGACTACATTCGTCAGAAGATTAGAAGCTGCGTTCCCTCCTGACATAATACAAAGTTAGTTAACTAATAAAATCGCAAGTAAACTGTTTAATCAACAGAGCACATGAAAAATATTTTTGCAGCGCATCAACTCCTAAGACACACGGAAAGGGTGGTTGCTTACATACAAAATCTCTGAGAAAAAAAATTATGTATTCTCTGTGCCAAATTATAGAGGACATTGTCCTAAAATTGCTACGGTGCGTAACTTAAATAAGACTATTGCACCAGATATTTAGCCTATCTTGTATGTTATTCGGAATTTTCAGAGGAAAATCTTCCTAATTAGCAAAGTCGACCAACTAGTGTTGATAAGGCAATGCAGGTTTTGAAACACTCAATGTCAAAACAACGTATAATGGGTAAATCACTAAAATTATGGAATAACAACATTCTCAGTCATGCATAAGTCTCTAGAAGGATACAGCCCTACCGAAACTTACAGGCTAAGTTCCTCGTTACAATGTTCGCTATTATTAGGCCCAAAATTAGCCAGCCCTTCCCATGATTCTACGCTTGTAGGAATTTGTCTTCAAGTCCTATCTTCTACTTTGGTTTTTCGTATAACCTTATGAATAAAACTACCCCTCCCTTTGCTAGGAGACGTTTGGTTGCTTGAGCTTGCCAGCTATTACTTGGAATAAGGCTTTCAAAATATTGTACAGCCTATGGTTGAAACTTGATTTCTTTAACGTAACTTAAGTCTTCGCTCCATGTTCTACTATGACATTCTAATGTATAATGATCAGGCTTATCACAATACTAGCTGATGACGCTATTTCAATCTCTACTCTGTTTATCATTTTATCGTTTCCAACTAAGTTTATAAGTACGTTTATACCCATATAACCTATTTTATCCTGCAAATGACATCTGTGATCGTGACGTTTCTTGCTGTTGGGCCATATTAACTGACATATAATCTAGATTTTTTACAGTGTTATCTATCTTAATTCCCTTTTCAACAAGGGATGCTTAGAGTTTCATGCTTTCGCCAAAGAACAAGCTCAACCACCTTCTTTGGTAAACCCGCGTTAATACGTGCAATTATACTTTTGTATGGTCTTGTCTGCTCTGCTTTTACCTAGCTGCAAACATATTAATCAGCAAATTTTGTTATCATGTTCGTGAATATTTACAGATGCATAAAAACCAAGTACCGCAGTTTTAAGCGTATCCGATTCGCTTGTTTCTTTGAATCTTGTTTTCACAGCTTCTATTAACTTATCGATGCTATCATTTTCGTTTTTATTATTTTTAACCGACTCTAAATATTACAACACGCTTCCTTTTAGTCTAGTGGCCAGGCATTGTTTTTGTATCTTAAAATCTTATGGTTCGACCAATGCATCAAAATTTTTTAATATTTCTATAAAATTATCCACGTCTTTTGTGTCAGTATATTCAGGTATTCTATTTAATATCTCAAGTAAAACTATAAGAGATGCTATCTTTTTCTCTTGTTCTCCCCACAAGTCCATCATGGAAGAGCTAGATGGCCTTAGAGTTGCTTTTTTCAGATTCAGTACCGCCAGCCACCGGTTGTTACACTTGTTTTGCACCCACGATCTTTTTAAGGGTGACACCATAGACTCCACCTTTCGATAATATTTTTAATTAATACAATAAAACTATAGTAAGCCAAATTAAAAAAAAAGATGATTGACATCAGTATACTTCTGTGGGAAAAAGTGTCCTTTATTTTCATTGGTTTCAGTCCGCAAAATAATTTTGTGAGCAAATAAAATTTCTAACTTCTGGAGAAATAAAGTAAGTAGCCCAGCATTTTAATGCCTGATTTAATTTGATATTTTCCGTGGAAAATTTCATGAAAAGACAAGGAATGAAAAGTGCAATTCCACGTGATTGGTTCTGCTTTCTGAAATTTTAAGCTGTCAGAAAAAACTAAAAGTTTTTTTAGTTACAAGATTTTTACGAGTAAATTATTTGTTTCTCTGTCCCTTGCCTTATTAATTACTTGCTTGCTGAGTTTATTAACCACTTTTTACTAAATATATTTACTTTTTTATTTCAGTATATTGGAACAATCAAGTTAACAAAAGAGGGCACCATATACGCCATTTTAAATAAATCCATGTGGTTCATAGGAGTGGCTCGCAATGCAATCATTGTACTTGTGTGCGCAGGTATTGCCGCAGGAATAGACGACCCAGACCAATTCAGACTAGTTGGAAATATTACAGCTGGACTCCCTCCCTTTTCACCTCCTCCATTTCAGATTCTAAACGAGACAACTGGTGAATTGATACTAGGCTTTGGTGGTCTGTTACAAGAGACAAGCTTCAGTATTATAATTATTCCAACTATAGCAATTCTGGAGGCAGTTGCCATATCAAGAGCGTTTGGTTAGTTGTTGATGATTTTCTGTTATTTAAAATTTTTTTTTATTTATTTTTAGTTCTGAGATATTTTTATAAGATACTACTTGGGTTGTCCTTAAGATTTTGGTTAATTTTGCTTTTTTTTGTGAGATTCGTTGAGCCATTCATAAAGCATATCCGCCGTTATAGTTAAACACAACCTCTACAAGTAGGGCCTCAAGCCAGTATTTCCGCTTTTCTTAAAAAAAAATCCGAAAGACTTTGACTATTTCTTACAATTAATTAAAAAAAAAAAACTTTCCGAAAAATAAGTTTTTCAAGAACATTTTAAACTTAAACTCAGGAGATACAAATACCTGTTAAAATTCAAACTCAAAACGACCAGAAATTACTAATAAAGAATAAGTGAAACCCATAACGAACAGAAACTAAATAAACAATCATAGAAAAAAAACATACAAAAGTAATAATATAAATAAATTAATAGATATTAAAGCGAGTAATGCTTATATTGAATATAAAAATCAAGCTTATAACGAAAAAAAATATTTTCCTATTGAAGTATAAATGAAACTTAAAACGAACAGAAATTAAATAAATAATCAATGCAAACAAACATACAATAGATACTAATGTAGATTAATAAATAAATCTTAAAACGATTGAAACTTAAATTGAATATGCAAATCAAGCTAGAAACGAACATAAATCACTACAAACAAGAGTTTGGGTATCACCTCCTTCTCTCACTGTAAAAGTCTAAAACCTACTGCGTTATTGGCGCTTTCATTTTTATGACAAAATAATTTTATGACAAATATTTTCTTTTGTACTAAAATATTGAAAATAAACATTAAAATTATAGTAACATTTTGAACTGATGATCTTTCAGCAATTAATATCATTATACATCAAATATTCAGTTTAATTTATTAGCTCTTTTTAAAGTTGTTCAAGACGAATATAGTTTTACTACAAACAAGAGTTTGAATACTGCCTCCTTCCTTAACTGTAAATTAAAACCAAAAGCCTACTGCGTCATTGGCGTTTAACTGAAAACGAAATATATTACAAATATTTTCTTTTCCAGCTCTTACAGCATTTAAAATAAAAATAAAATTATAGTGAAATAAATTCTTGAACAAGATTCAAGATTCAACAACTTTACTAAAAATGATTCATGCCGGCCTTACGACCGGTTACAAATAAAGCACATATATGCTTGAAAAACGCAACCAGTACAAATTTACTAAATTATAAAACTAACCAAATCATCACTGGAATAAACACAAATAAAGAACAATAAAAAAAAATAGATAATGATAATAATTACTGACTAATAAATTATGAGAGAGAAAAAAAATAAATAAATAAAAAGAAAAAAGAATAAATAATAAAAAAATAATATAATAAAACGAATATATTAATAACAGAACAAAAAAATACATAATTTGTCCTCTCTCGTCTTCCAGCCCCACACTCACCAACTGCCCGCAAGGAGATGCTTCTTTAACCGGTTTTTAAATTGCGGGACACTTTCCGCTTCCCGAATTGAGTCTGGAAAAGTATTCCAGACCACCAGACCTGACTGCCTTGCCACATGGCTAGAACGAACCGTACTTCTTGGCTCACTTACTAGGTCTCCAGCATTTCTCGTAGCATATCCATGATAAAATGAGTTAAAACGAAAAAAATTACTAAAAACATCAGGCGCTAAACCATTCAAACTCCGAAACACAAAAACACCAATCTGAAAATCTCTAATCTGACCTACATTCAAAATCCTAAGTTTCCTAAAACTTGACTCTGTACTTAAAACTCCTGTATCATACTTACCAATTAATCTCACTTCTTTATTTTGCTGAATCTGCACTCGTTTAAAATTACACGTAAAATTACTAGCCCAAATCATGCATCCATAATTTATATACGGCGCAATCAAAGAATGGTATAAAAGAACTAAAATATGAGAAGGTAAAAAATGTTGAAAACGTCTTAAAATACCAAGGCCACGGGCTACCTTATCACGCAACCACATCACCGTGTCTTCTCCAGCTGAGGTTCTGATCGAGAATGAATCCTAGGTAGCCCACTTCCTCAACCCGCTTTAGTACATCACCATTTATTGCTATTTCACTGGGAAGATTTGGGGATACACCAGTCCGACTAAACAGAATATAGTTACTCTTTGCCGCGTTAATGCTAAGTAAGCTAATGCCTACAAAGTCACTCAACCCTTGCAGAGCTCTGTTTGCTTTCTGGACCAATTCTTCAAGAGTCTTCACTGCCACAACAAGTGCTGTATCGTCGGCGAAAGACGTCATAGACGCACCAGGAGTATAAAACCGCATACTGTCAACATACGCTAAATACAACAGGGGTCCTAAGACGGAACCCTGGGGAACTCCACAAGAAACAGGGAAAAACTTAGAAAACTTCTCCCCTAGATTTACCCTAACTGACCTACCATTTAAATACGAACTATACCAATCCAAACATCTCTTTTACACCCAAATCCCTTAATCTATCCAATAAAATACTAAAATCAACGGTATCAAACGCTTTTTTAAAATCTATAAAAATACTAATACAATATTCACCCTTTTCCAAAGCTAAATTAATATTTTCTAAAAGATGTCGTACAGCATGCGAAGTCGAATGGCCCTTCCGGAATCCAAACTGCCCATCATACAATGCATGCAGGCTCATGAGGTGATCATAAAGTCTTCCATGGATAACTTTTTCAGACACTTTCGAAAACACTGGCAAAATAGAAATAGGCCTCCAGTTTGATATATCCGTTTGAGTGCCTTTAAAACTGATGGGTATTTCAACAATCAATATCATTAAGCATCAAATATTCAAGTTGATGTTGTTTATACTTTCCAAGACTGTTCAAAACGCATATGGTTTTCAGTAAAGTGCCAATGACGCAGTAGGTTTTAAACTTTTACAGTGAAAGAAGGAGGTCATACCCAAACTCTTGTTTGTAGTTATTTTTGTTCTTTTCTAGCTTGATTTGCATATTCAACTTAAGATTCACCCGTTTTAAGATTTATTTATTAATCTACATTAATGTCTGTTGTATATTTGTTTGCATTGATTGTTTGTTTTATTTCTATTCTTTTAAGTTTCATTTATACTACAATAGGAAAATATTTTTTTTTCGTTTTAAGCTTGATTTTCAAATTCAATCTAAGCATTACTCGCTTTAAGATCTATTTATCCATTTATATTATTACTTGTTGTATGTTTTTTGCTATGATTGTTTATTTAATTTCTGTTCGTTTTGGGTTTCATTTATTCTTTAATATTAATTTCTGGTCGTTTTGAGTTTGAATTTTAACAGGTGCTTGTATCTGCTGAGCTTAAGTTTAAAATGGCCTTTACTTTTCTTTAAAAACTTATTTTTCGGAAAGTTTTTTTAATTAATTTTTGTTTGTTTTTGATTGCAAAAAGGTTCAAGTTTTTAAAAATTCCTTATTTTTTTAAATCAAATGTTCATCAAAGTATCAAAACTCGTATCATAGTAACAATATCAAAGTGAAAAAATGGGTTTGTGTAAACCTCGGAGTTTTTATTATCTGATGTTTGAACTATTTTTAACAAAATGGCTATCTCAAATTCTTTTTGGATGGGTTTGGGGGAAAAGGGCGTCGGGGGGGGGGGGTATAAATAACCTTCGGTCTCTTTTGACTCTTCAAAAGTGAACTAGAACTTTCTATTTTCAATCAAACGAGCCCTCTCTGAAGTTTATACGAGCATCCCTTGTAAAAGAACCATATATATCCCCAGAGTATAACTTGCAATGCCTATCCCTGGGCCCGGGGGAGTTGTGTTGACCCCGGAGTTTTAATATCTGATGGTTGAACTATTTTTAACAAAATGGTCACTTCTAATTTTTATTTGATGGGTTTATCCATCCGATAAACCCAAATGCGTGGACTGAGGGGCTAGTTGCCCTTCGATCTTTTGTTTCTCTGAGAAAATGAACTATAACTTTTAATTTTCATTCAAATTAACCCTCTCTGAAGTTTATACTAGCTTCCCTTTCATAAAAACCACATACGGCCCCAGGACATAACTTACAACGTCTGTCCCCCGGGCCCTGGGGGGGTTGTGGCACCGGAGTTTTTGTTATCTGACCTTTAAACAGTTTAGAAAAAAATGGCTCTCCCAAAGTTCTTATCGGATGGGTTTCAGGAAAATAGGGCGTGGAGAGGGGAGGCTAGTTGCCCTCCTATCTCTTTTTACTCTTAAAAAGTGAACGAGAACTTTCAATTTCCAATCATATGAGCCCTCTCCGAGGTTTATACGAACATACCTTCCATAAGAACCATATATACCCTCAGAGCAACACTTACAACGCCTTCCCCGGGCTCTGGGGGGGGGGCTGTGTCGACACAGTAGTTTTTCTTATTTGACCTCTGAACTATTTTTTACGAAATGGCCATACCTTAAGGAGTTTTTGTTATATGATCTTTGAACTATTTTTAACAAAACAATTACCTCCTTTTTTTATCAAATGTATTTGGGGAAAAGGTATTGGGGGGGGGGGGGGGCTAGTCGCTCTCCGATCACATTTGACTCTTAAAAAGGGCACTAGACCTCTTGATTTCCTATCGAATGAGCCCCCTTTAAAATTTATACGACGACCCCTTCTTTATGAAGTGCCTCTGGGGAAAAAATGGAGTTTGGGGGGAGGCTAGCTGCCCTCCAATCACTTTTGACTCCTAAAAAGTGAATTACAAGTTTCAATTTCCAATCAAATGAGCCCTTTATGAAGTTTATATGAGCATCCCTTCCATAACAACCATATATGCCCCCAGGATATAACTTACAACCCGGGCCCCTTGGGGACTGTGTCGACACCGGAGTTTTTTGTAATCTGAGCTTTGAACTATTTTAACAAGATTTCCATCTCAAATTTTTATCTGATGCAATTAGGGCGTGGAGGGGGTACGAGCATCCTTTTCATAAGAACCATATACGCCCCAAGGACAACACTTACAACGCCTATCCCCCGGGGCCTGGGGGGAGTTTTTGTTACCTAATTTTT
This sequence comes from Artemia sinica, assembly GCA_027921565.1. Lineage (NCBI taxonomy): Eukaryota > Metazoa > Arthropoda > Branchiopoda > Anostraca > Artemiidae > Artemia > Artemia sinica. The sequence goes on from CM051258.1 coordinate 71,046,311, forward strand.
GCACGATGTCCAAAAAACAGGCTATTTCATAATTTGTAGCGGATGGATTTTGAGAAAAAAAGGGCGTGGGAGGGGTAGTTGCCCTTTACTCTCTTGACTCTTAAAAAGGGAACTAGAACTTTCAATTTCCAATCAAATGAGCCCTCTATGAAGTTTATACGAGAATCCCTTTCATAAAAACCCTACATACGCCTTAGGGAATAACTTAAAACGGCGTCTCCTGGGCCCTGGGGTGTTGTGTTGACACCAGAGTTTTTCTTATCCGACCTTTGAACTATTTTTAACAAAATGTACATCTTAAAATTTTCCTCAGATGGGTTTGGAAAGGGAAGGAGAAGGGGGGCTAGCTGCCCTAGGATCTCTTTTGACTATCAAAACTTTAGCTGGAACTTTCAATTTCCATTCAAATGAGCCCTCTCTGAAGTTTATAGGAGCATCCCTTTCATAAGAACCATATATGCCCGAGGGCATGACTTACAACGTCTGCCCCCGGGCCCTGGGGGGTTTTGACGACACCTGAGTTTTTGTTATCTGACTTTTGAGCAATTTTTAACTTAATGGCTATCTCAAAATTTTTATTGGATGCATTGGGAGAAAAAGGGGCGTGGGGGGGGGCTAGTTGCCCTTCAATTTCTTTTGACTCTAAAAAACTGAACTAAAACTTTCAATTTCCAGGGCATAACATACAACGCCTGCCCTCGGGCCCTGGGGGGACTGTTTCTTCCCCGGAGTTTTCGTTATATGGTCTTTAAACTATTTTTAAAGAAATGGCTATCTCAAAGTTCTTATCGGATAGGTTTGAGGAAAAAAGGGCGTGGAGAGGGGGAAGGGCTATGTGCCCTTCAATCTCTTTTGACTCTTAAGAAGTGAACTAGAGCTTTCAATTTCCAATCAAATGATCCTTCTTTGAACCTAAAAAGAGCATCCCTTCCATAAGGCCAATATATGCCCCCTGGACATAATTTGCAACACCTGCCCCCAGGCCCTGGGGGGGTTGTTTCGACACCAGATTTTTCTATATGATCTTTGAACTTTTTTTTAACAAAATGGCTATCTCAAAATTTTTATCGGATGCATTTGGGAAAAAAGGGTTTGGGGGGTGGGAGCTGATTACCCTCTCATATCTTTTGACGCTTAAAAAGTAAACAAGAGCTTCCAATTTCCAATCAAATGAGCCCTCTCTGAAGTTTATACGAGCATTCCTTCCATAATAACCATATATGCCCCCAGGGCATGACTTATAACCCTTGCCATGAAGACTATGGGGGGAGTGTCCTGCTCAAACATATAATTTCCAGAACTTTCAACTACGTTGAACAAAATGGTTGTATCAAAATTTTAATTGGATATGTTTGGGGAAATGGTGGGCATGGAAGGGGTATTAGTTGCCTTCCAATCACTTTTGACTATTAAAAAGGGAACTAGCCATTTAAATTTCCAGTCGAATGAGCCCTTTCTGAAGTTTCTACGACAACGCTTTCTATAAAAACCTTATATGCCCCAAGGGTATAACTTACAACCCTTGCCCTGAGGGCTGTGGGGGAGTGCCCTCCTCAAAAACATAATTTCTATCTGGAAATCAACTACGCTGAACAAAATGGCAATCTCAAAATTTTTATTGGATATGTTTGGGAGATTGGTGGGTGTGGAAGGGGTGTTAGTTGCCTTCCAATCACTTTTTATCCTTAAAAGGGCACTAGAACTCTCGATTTCCAATCGAATGAGCCCCCTTTGAAGTTTCTAAGACGACTCCTTCCATATGGATTGTCTCTGGGGACAAGGAATAATAAATAATAAATAATAATAAAACATTGGAGCCGTATGGCCTTTACTATAGGTAACACTATAGCGTTGCCTCTGATGAAATCAGTAAATAGCTCTCAGCCTGATAGTAGGAGAAAAATAAGTTTTGACCGGAAACAAATTGATACAGAAATTATTTCTTTACCCCCCGAACAAGAAAAGACGCTTAACAGCATTTCAAAACTGTAAACATCTAGCTCGATGCGAAATTTTTTAAGCGTTTTTTATTTATTTGCTAAAAAACTGATAAAAACTAAAAAATGTAAACTAAGGGTTTCACACATCTTTTATGGTCAACTTTTGACTCTGAATTCATTTCTGATGTTCATTTCGTTGCCTGACCAAAAGAAAACTGTTTATTAGCAAAAATATTTTTTAAAGAAAATAAACTGTTTATTTTGAGAAAATTGTTATTACCGTCTGTCAGGGTCTATTTGGTAATGTACATAAATAGGTTAAAAAGTACAAAACAAATAAACAGGAGTAAGAAACACCTCAGTGGCCTGCGCCTCTTAGTATAAGGTACGTAGTAACTTAGACAAAAAGCTTTTATCTTATAAACCAAATGTATAAAAATTGCACTTCATCTAAATGTAGGAGCTAAATTTTTCATTACCACAGTGAACTTTTATTCTTCTTCACTAAATTCAACTTGAAACTTAGACCTGTTCCTCGAACTGCCCTTGCAGGTGCGGCAGGCTACGGTACACTCAAGTCAGTTTTTCTTGCAGGTACACTTTTCACTATCGCAAACGTCAATACGACAAGAGCATTTGATAATTTTTAGCAGCTGAGACGGAGCGACAGGGAGATACGTTTTTATTGGCACAAAATCGTCGTTATCCCACAGTTTCATCCCAAGCTTAAAGAATTTACTGGGTTCCCGAGCTAGACGTGAACTTAATAGTAGACTCGTAGCGAGTGGTACTTCACTGCTGCCTGAGTCGGTGGCAGCTCTTGTGGATGCACGAAAGTGCTGGCAGTGCTCACTTTTCTGTGAAAGATTAGTTTTCTGGCTGTGTCAAGGTTTGAAATAGCAGGGCAACCACACAGTACCAACAAGACCTGTTCTCCTGCTGCCGAAATATCGTCAAGCGATGCGAACTTGTCACCAAAATAGCAGTGCTATGTTTGTCGTTATTATTGGTTATTGTCGGTAAGTAGCAGTTGAACGTCCCTGGCCTTTCCTTTTCCACAAAGGTGGGAGGATGTGTCGCAACCTAGAGTGGCAAGACAGAACAGCATCAGATGGCTAACATCTGTTCCAAGGTTTTGTTTTATCTCGCTAATATCCCAAGCTAAACTGGTACCACCAAAATTAGCTTAGGGTGAGAAATATAACAGCGTGGAACACGAGTCTGATCGAATGATCAAAAGAACTAAAATGTCAGTATCATCAGCAAACACGATGGTGTCTGTAACACGAGCAGCTTTTACTCATTTTCTGCAATCAGAACATCAGCATCTTTCCGAGTGGAAAACTTGCAATCCGATGGCTTCCATATGGTTGCTGCGCAGCTTCAGAAAACGTGCTATGTTTGCTTTGCACGAAGAAAATTCTTCCTATTTCATGCAGAGGGTCATCTCTTCGGTGAAAAGATCTGACGACCAACCATTCTTGCTCAACGTAAATGGGTAGCATCTTTGATTGCTGGACCACCTTCATAGCCATCAAACACAACAATAGCAATAATATAACTTGCTTTTACGTAGCGGACACATGAAGCAAGTATGGCCTTAAAGGTTTACTCTACCTTCAATGGAACTCGATGTAGAAGAGAACCACCTTCCAAGACGATGCTAAACACAGATACAGGTCTTGGGAGTGACTGAGACTCAATCCCACAAGCTTGAAAGATAACTTTTGTAAGTTCTGGCTTATTTGCTTTTCTCATTAACCCATCGCTTTCGAAAAGAGAAGGAGTAATCGTGCTAAGTTCATATCTGAAGTACTCTTCTCGAAGATCAGTTCGCTGGGCCACTATTATAAGTCACTGGAAAAGGAGCGCCGGATCCATGGGCGCTACCATGGACGACGCCGCCTTTTTGGCAATGATTAGGGTCATTTGGTCTTTTTTCTTGAAGAATTGCTCCTTCAAGGTTTTTCCCGTCATCTTACTTTGGATCACCTTTCAAGCCGTATCAGCCTCGTCAACATTAACATCTGGGGATGAAGTTATGCCGTTGGCAATGTTTCTAAGCTGACCGTCTCCACAGAACGGGGAAGATACTTCAAAGTATCCAACGAGTTTCTAGTTGTCGTCGAAGTCACACTCCTTTCTACTGGAACTGATGTCGCGATGCTTTTCATTAGTCGAATAACCAATTTTTGTCAAATTCTGCATCAAAAAATTGATATCAAGGCTCGCTGGTCGTGAAAGCACCCAGATGACTCTCTGTTTTTCTGTCATCCCACCTCAAGTCGTAAGACCACCCGATGTATTTTGGTTTCGCATATATTCTTGTTCGATGACAAGATGTGCCGAGAACCCGGCCCAGTGTCAGTCTGATCTTCCAATGGTGTGACCTCCATAATCAAATGCTTTAAAGATTTTTGGGGAACTAGTTTGGAGCTCGGCCATCTCCTGATGGTATATTCAGACAAACTTGACATAAGGGTTATATTTAGATGCTGCCGGAGATCAATCATGGACAAAGACAAGACGCTTGACTTATTGCGAAGATTTCCCGTTTTATTGTGAATTTTGTTAGAGACAACTAACTGCATGAAACCATTCCAGCTCGGCCTTGGAACATTCAGTAACCAGGTTGCTAACCACAGCTAATCGAGTGAGACATATGGGTCATTAAAAGTTTTTTTCAGGGATCTTCTCAAATTCCACCTTTGAAAGCACCGACTCATTAATGCGATAAGTGTAGATGTGAATTTTTCCTTTTTGAGCTGCTTCACTTAATGAAACTTCAGCTCTCAGTATGGGCGATCGGCTGTTACTGAGAGGAGGTGTGACTGTTGCTAGTAGAGCCATCCCTTGGAAAGTGTTTCTTCCGTCCATCGTGCGCTCCTCATGATCTGAATTGTCAGCTACATGCTTCACATCATGTGTGGAGGTAATTCCCACTAGGCTAGGTTCATCATGGACTGATGCACAATGTTTAAATTTCTGGACTTCAGCCTAGGAGGAGCAGAATCCATGGCTGTGTAAAGTGACAATAAGAAATCTGGACCTAAAATGGTGATCCAGTTGCACTTTTAAGCCTAGTTGCAGCGGACAAATTAGGGCACGTGGGTGAGCTACTTGTACGATGGAATTGCCAATGGCTAGCACTTTGAAAGAAATATCGGTTCCAACAAACAGTTCATCTAAGAACAACATCAGGCAACCAGGTAGAGAATCTTCTAGCTGTTTCCAGAAGATAATTGCTTTGCAGTCATATATGATTCCTTCTTTGCTGGCAGTCCTTCGATGTCACTCTTGAGAATTGTTGCTGCTGCTCTAATCAGCTTGATTTTCTCATTTTCTTCGTTATCAGTTTTTTTTTCAAGTAATAAAAATTCTGGAGTATCTCGGGTGTTTATATTTAAATGTCACCACGTCAGCCTTCCCGTCAAAAGAAGCGAATTTCAGCTGGTCTTTGAAATATTCCAGGAGCCTTCTCTTCAAGTACTTGTTACTGTACGGTTCAAGGCTTGTTCCGTTCAAAAACTCGCCCGTTTTTGCAACAAGCTCACTGACAGTAAATTGTTCTTCTTCATTTTCTTCCAAAAAATCGACCAGCCTCAAAAAACCTGATAACTTTCATCGTTTCCTGGCCTCCCCATTTTTGGACATTTTTTATCTGGCTCAGTATCTTCAAGTATTACAGGGAGTTCTTGTGTCGTAGATCTAGTTGGAATACTCTTCTTTGGTCGAAACATAGAAAAACAGGCTGCATGGTAAATGGAGTCAACTGCGTGCAGGTCCGACACTGCACATATTCGTCTGAAAACATTATTTTCCCGGTCATCCCCTCGGCTTCGGCACACTGCCTTTATGCTCTCTTCAAATTCTTTAGTCCAAACCTTGTACCACTCTTGACCTTTTCTGTGGTTAGTGTTGACATTTATGCTTGTAGCGCAGAAAAAGCAACACTCTTGGAAATTGAAACTGGGAGTCCGTGATCGCAGTACCAATTTTTCTGCGTCCGTCTTTTCTGACAAGGCTCGTCTTGTATCATTCTCAATTTTTGACAGGTATATTTTGTTCGTGAAAGTCTTTCTGCAAGCAACATGAACTTGGTTCCCTGCCTGGACAGCAGTTCCACTAAATAATTTTCTTTCAGTGCAGCTGCATCTACCGTGCTGCATTCAGCCGGCGTGTTGGCTCTACTTAAATTTTGTCAGGTAGATGGCACTGACATAGTATGTGTCGAAAAAAGAGGTAGGAAGAGCGTAAAGTCGCTTTTCCTTCCGCATTTCCTTGTTTCAATTCCTTTCTATTCCTTTCTATAGTGGTTACGTAACGAAAACAATGACAAGATCAAAAAAGGAAAAAACGAACCTGTCTTTAAATATCTGCTCTTACTCCAAAATATTTTCCATCTGCGCAATTTTTTTGCGGATAGGTGGCTCTGCAAAGCTGAGCACAAAAACACCTTTTAAAAAAGCCTATAAGATCAATACATGGTTGTAGCAGAAACTGAATATCAGAAGGGGCTTTATAAAGATCAGTACGAATAGATACTTATTCGAAAATCGTTATTTGTTGAGAATGGCGGAAATGAATCGAAAATATTTGCTCATCTTTGAAGAATACCTTATGAATATAGGTCACTTGTGTGCTTTTATTGTTTTTTTTTTCATATTTTTTTAACTTTAAAGATCAAAATAAAAACAACAAAATGATAAGAAGAGACGTTTATGTTATATTCAATCAAATACAATCATTTCTTGGAAAGAAAACCTTCGACAGGCTGCTTTTCCTTTCCCGGGTCCTTATTCTCGGATTCCTGAAAAAATAAAGAAAAATAGCACAGAAAAAAAGTAATTTAGCAACACGATGGAGATTTATATTTTGGATTTGTTGCAAATCTCTCTTTTCTGACCAAAGTGGTGAACAAAGTTTCTGTATAAATTTTTTCTTGGTTCGACCGTTTTTTTTTTTTTTTTCTTATCTTTATACATAAGATTATTCATATGATGAGATACTGCCAATGACCTTGTACTTAACCAGCACAACAGGCAGTAGGAACAACCAAACCCAATTGTAGCAGTAACAAAATTTAAGGGTTTGTTCAAAATGAAACAGTTTTACAGAAAACAAGTATATTGACTTCCACCTTTTGTATTTCAAACAATATTACCTTAGTTCGCATTTTTTTACATTTTCCTCGTTCCTTGGATTCTTTCTTTACCATTACGTGTTCATATAAGTTTCCTGCTTGATCGTTTATCTCTCTCCCTCTCTCTTTCCCTCTCTGTATCCCCTCTCTCTCTCTCTATCTCCCTGTTCTTTTCAAATCTGAATTAATATAAAAAAAAACAATAAGGAAGGGACACATGAATACTTTTTAGTTTTAACTCTTATTGACCCTTTTTATTTTAGCAAAAGGAAAAAAATTGGATGTCTCACAGGAAATGATTGCTGTAGGGGTCAGTAATATAGCAGGGTCTTTCATATCTTCCTATCCTGTCACTGGATCTTTCTCTAGGACTGCTGTTAATGCAAATAGTGGTGTTAAGACTCCTATCAGTTGTGCTGTTACAGGTAAATTATATTTTCTTATGTTTTTACGTATGGATTTTTAATAGAGGGTCTAAATGGTTTCTAGGTATAGGGTTCCCATAATTCTCCTGTCTTTGAATCGTTAACCCTTTCAGAACAGTTTTTTTTCATACTCGGAACTAAAAAAAAATTGCAAAGACTTTTTACATAAGTTCAATTTCATTCATTCTACTCTATAGAAAGTGCTTGTCGTGCTAGCTTCAAATTAAATCTCTAATTTTAGAGGTTCTGCAAACAATCAAGCGTGCATTCATGCCTGAACTTGATATAAATTGTTTGTATAAGACGTGACTCGTAAACTTAGAAGGAGCCAGAATTAAAACTGAAACTGTAAAAAAAAAATCAAATGTGAACCTTCGAAATATGTAAAAATAATACTTTTTTTTATTACTCACCAAAAGCTATAAACTTTAGAAAAATCAGATAATTTTATAAAAGGAGGAAAAAGAACTACAAAAAGAGGTGCAATATAATAGGCAGCGCAATAGCCCTGCCTAATCAAAGAGCGATGTGGGCACAATGTTTTTTGTTTTTGTCGTTTTTTTCTGTTTTTTTGCACCAAGCCACTTCTTATCGAATTAGATGTTGTATCCAAAAATGAAATCAAATTGATTCGACCCAAAATTGAAAATTCTAGTTTCCTTTTAAAGAGTCAAAAGTTATTGGAGGGCAACCATCCCCCCTCCCATGCCGATCCATTTCCCAAACACATCCAATCAAAATTTGGAGATAGTCATTTTGTTCAACATAGTTGATACGCTCAGTAGCTATGTCTCTGAGGACTTAATCCCCCCTACCCCCAGAGTTCTGTGGGAAAGGGGTGTTAGTTATATAAGTTACCCAGTGTTCATATATTTTCTTTGTTAATGAGAAAGATGGCCATGTTTGACCTTTAGTGCCTAAAATGACAGTGGGTATTCAATTGAACCTATCAGAGAATGATAAAGGGAGTGTTGAATAAAATCAAAACATGTCGTACACAACAGGTTGCTAAAAGGATATAACTCTGGAATAACTGAGTTGAATTTTTTAACTTTCTGGAAATGATGGGGAATTTGGAACTTTCAGGAAACGATCAAGGGGATAATGAATTGACCAAAAATACAATATTTACACGCTGCTACTACTACTACTATTACTACCACTACTACTTCTACTACTACCAATACTGCCACTATAACTACTGCTTCTGTAGCGAGTACTCCCAAGGCGGAGGATATTGAAGTAAAAATTCGAGGAAATTTTGAGGGGAAAGTTAAACTAAATCAAAACATACTACGGGCATACAAATTATCAAAAAGCCGTTTCAGCAATATTTGTGGAACGGATTACCGCATGAAGCTGCCTATCACTGCTTACCGTATCTTACCAAACGCGCATGTAGATTTTCAAAATAAATATCTCAGGAATGGATTAGGGTATCAAATCAGTATTTTAAAAGAATGTTTAAGGGGAAGAACAATTGACCAAAATGCAATATGTACATTCTACTACTAATTCTACTACAGCTGCTACTACTATCCCATTACTAGTCTAACTAATAAAGGTTTTACAGCTTAAACTAATAAAGGAAAAACTAAAGGTTTTACAGCTTGAGTGATGGCTTTTAAAGGTAATAAAATTATAAAAAAAATAAGTTCTTTCAACTGAAAATAAGGCGCAACATTTAATACGAAAAGAAATTATTACGTATAGGAAAAGGGTTCCCCCCTCCTCAACACCTCACTCTTTACGCATCAGTTTTACAGTACTTTTGAAAAGGCGTCTTATTGTTCTAATTAAACGGCTCTTGTGTTTCAGGAGCCATTCTTAAAGAACTGGAACAAAATTCAAACTTTAGCGTAAATAGCGAGGTGTTGAGGAGGGAGCAATCCCCTTCATATACGTAATAATTTCTGTTCGTTTTAAGTTTTAATGTTGCTCCTTACTTTCAGTTGAAAACAGCTTGTTTTTTATTTAATTTCAGATCGTTTTTTAAATAATTCCAGGATATCTGGCCCCTCCACGGAGAAACCCCCTCCCCACAGAAATATCCTCTAGACAATTCAATCCCAACAAAAATATACCCGGGACAATTACTCTTAACCACCCCGCGGGTAAAATTGAGATGGAAAAGAGAAAGCAAGACATGTAAAAAAGATTTTGTATAAAAATTCTGGCAAATTACCGAAGTATATAATTTCCAATGACAATTTCACTCCCTGGAAACATCCCTCCCGATTGAAAATTCCCCCGTGTAAAACCCCCAGTGAGAAATTTGTCCCCTTCCCCTCCCCAAAAAATAAGTATACATTCATCCCAGTTACTAATACAATGTGTAAACAATGCACAAATTTTGTGACTTGAAGACCTTTCCCCTAGGGCGGGGGGGGGGGGGTCATGTTATACCCAAAGGCATAGTAATTGGACCAAGGGCGGATCCAGGATTTTTTTTCGGGGGGGGGGGGTTACTAATGTTTGACTTTTTCGGGGGGGGGTACTAATTTTTGACTCAGTTTTCGACTAATTATACTGATTTTTACCTAGATTTTACTAATTTTCGACTTATTTTCGACTCGGTCAAAAATTTCGGGGGGGGGGGGGGTTCAAATCGGGTAACCCCCCCCCCCTGGATACGGCCTTGAATTGGGCCTTTTAACTATGGTGAACAAAGCGGACATCTCAAAATTTGTATGGGACTATTTTGGGAAAAAAGGGGGTGGGGGAGGAGGCCTAGTTGCCCTCCAATTTTTTGGTCACTTAAAAGGGCACTAGAACTTTTAATTTCCGTTCGAATGATTCCTTTCTCGATATTCTAGGACTGTTGGGTTGATACAATTACCCCTGAGGAAAAAAACGCATCCGTATCTTTCTTTTGGCAAAAAATACAAAATTCCACATTTTTGCAGATAGGAGCTCAATAACTCTACAGTAGGATTCTCTGATACGCTGAATCTGATGGTATGATTTTCATTAATATCACTTAGCTTTTAGGGGGCGTTTCCCCATTTTTTTAAAAATCAGGAAAATTTTATCAGCTTCGTAACCTTTGATATGTAAGACTAAACTTAATAAAACCTATATATTTAAAATCAACATAAAAAGCCGATTTTTTATTCATGTATTGGTATCAAATATTTGTTTTTTAGAGTTTCGGTTACTATTGAGCCGGGTCGCTCCTTACTTACAGTTCGTTACCACGAACAGTTTTAAAACCATACTGCTACTACTGCTGCTATTGATAAAACTTTGGCTACTACTGAAGCTAAGGGTTTTGAGGTGAAGCTCTCAAGGAATGTTTAGGTGGACGTTGAACTTATTCAAAATGAAGTATGAGCATATAGATTGTCAATAGGGTGCAACAGCAATATCTCAGGAACAGAAATTTTTGGGGCAGATTTTGGATTAACCGAAAGGCACTATGTGTATACTACTAATACTAGCCTACTACCACGATTGCTTTAACTAATGAGGCTAAGGGTAATAACGTGAAAATACTAGGGAACATTAAGGGGGATTTCCAATTAAAGGAAAAAACTATGTACAAGCAGGTCTTCAAAGGGGCATATTAACGATATCATAGGCAGTGCAGCGCTGTCATAATACCTTTGAAAGGTCATTATTCGATTTGGAATCGATAGTTCTAATGCTCTTTTTGAGAGTAAAGTGATTGGAGGGCAAGAAGTCCCCTCCCAAGCCCATTAATTGTCTAAGCATATCCAATTAAAGTTTTGAGACAGCCATTTTGTGAAGCTCAGTTGAAAGGTCCTGTAACTATGTCTCCGGGGATATTGGGGATGTAAACTCCCTGCAGCCCTTAGAGTAAGTGCTGTAAGCTATGCAATTAGTCCTTTGTCTATAGTTCTATACATTCAAGACAAAGGTCATAGATTAACCATAAAATGCATTTTTTAGTGGAAAAATAGATTCTATTTTAAAAATAATTTGTTTTAATTGCAAATTTTCTTTAACCCCATTAATTTCCTCTAAAACAAGCCATTCAAAAACTATCTACGATGTTCCAGTGCTATCTGTGGAAAAGAATAAAAAAGAAAAAACGATGCCGTTTAGCCAGAATGCTGTAGTAGCTGCCACTTTTCTTGATTTTCAAGCCAATATAATGCCCCTGCTGTTCAAGCCAAGGGGCAGAAAGTTTCCTGTACAGGGGTTTCCGACAAGGTGGTTCGATTGGTGTTCTTTTTGTTTTGATCTGACACTACTTTCTGGAGTTACGGCTTATTATATTTCTTAACATTGGACGTGATCGTCTCTTACTGGGCTGCTAGCCACCGCTGCAACCCGTATATAGAATTTGCTATTGGTTAAGAGGGTAAGGGAAAATCCTTTGCACCTGCAAAGGATTTTTACCTATTTACTACTCCGCCAGTTTTCAAAGAGGATTATTGTTTGGATATTTATTTCATTGCGCAACAAGTGAAATTGTGTATAATACTGTGTAGAGCAGTGAACAATTTGCTTTGGATAATTGGATAATATTATAAATGTTGCTGTGGAAGCCAGAGTACGATGGAATAAACGTTTGCAGGTCTCCACGGTCCATCGGGCCACGAAGGTGATTGCGAATGCCATCCGTGGGCCTGCTCAGTATAAGAAAAGTGATTTTGGATTTTTATCGTTTGTGTATTCAAGATGCCCTTTAAAAAGTTTGATTCAGCCCTAACTCATTTCCAAGGATTCCCGTTATGGCCAGTCAGAGTCTTGCGGATTGTTAAAGATAACAAAGGCCGAGAAAACTTCATTGTTGTCTGCTAAGGAGATCACAAGGAAATTAGGCTCACTGAAAAAAGTTTAGTATCGTATGAAGATAATATAAAGGAAGCGTAGCAAAAAATGGGAAAAGGAGTGAAGCTTGCGTTTGAAGAAGCTAAAAATTCTCCCAAAATCTACAAACAAAGCAAATCATACGCTGCGCTTGAAATCAGCGAGCCAGCGAGCTCGTCATCTCAGCTGTTGTAGAGAATTGTTGCTAGCGAGGATGAGATTGCAAGAACGCAAAAATCAATGATGGAATTTATTACTGAGAAGGTTTTAGAAAAATGCGGGGATAAACAACAGAAAAGTGGGGATTCCCTAAAGCAATCGTGTGAGCCGATAATTAGTGAAATCTATGCCTCAGTGTCCCTTGAGTTCACACCGAAGTTTCAGAGCATATTACAGTCACACAAAAGTTTGAAAGCAGAAGTTCAAGGGCTGGAAAGTCGCGTTGAACAGATGGAAAGTATAATAGATGATTTTAAACAAGAAAAGCTTCTAGATAGAAGCAAGCTTCTAGAAAGCTTCTAGATGTGAATATCATAACACAGAAAATGGGAGCCACCGGTTTTTCGCAAAATGACATTCAGAGTATTTACCGCTACCTTTAAATAATTCTACTGCACAAGGCCAAAGAGATGTTGCACCGGTGTTTGTGAAATTGAGAAGCAGCGAAATGGCAAAGAAAATTTTCAAGAGCAAAACTAAACTTGCTAAGTCTGGCATTTTCGTCTCTGAGGTCCTAACGAAACACCGTCGGGACATTCTGAATACGGCAAGGGATAGTTTTTGAGTGCGAAATGTCTGGTCTGATCGTGGGCTATTTCTTGCAAAACTTCCAACAGACACCATTCCTCGCAGGATTCGGTCACTGGCGGATTAGTTTTAGTTGTTTGTGGTTATTTTGTAGTTTTGGTTTATTATTTGGCAATGTTTTGTTCTCTTTTCATTTATTATTATTTATCTGTTCCGAGAGCTCAGCTGCGCCTTTTTAGTCTTTTCTTATTACCATATTTTTTTTTCTCACAATGAAAGTTATGAAAGTATTAACTAGATTAACTTAAAGTATTAGTTATGAAAGTATTAACTAGAACTTGCATTTTCAATCAAATGACCCTCCTCCAAAGTTTAGGCAACCGCCACTCCCATAAAAACCATATATACCACGGGGCATAACTTAAAACCATTGCGCCCGGGATCCGGAGAGTGTGTCAACCCTGGAGGTATTGTTACTTGACCTTTGGATTATTTTGAACAAAATGGCAATCTCCAAATTTTGATCGGATGCATTCAGGGAAAAGAGGATACGGGGAAGTCTAGTTGCCTTCCCATCACTTTTGACTTATACAAAATTAACTAGAACTTCCAATTTCCAATCAGATGAGCCTCCTCCGAAGTTTGGACGATATCCCTTGCCATAGAAACATTATATGCTTCCAGGAAATAACTTACACCCTTACTCCAGACTTTGGGGGTTGTTTTAACCCCGAATGCATTGTAATATGATCTTTGGACTATTTTGAACCAGCTAGCTATGTCAAAATTTTCATCAGATACATTTGGGGAGAAGTGGGTGCGGGGGAGGCTAGTTGCCCTCCAATCACTTTTTACTATTAAAAAGGAACTAAAACGCTCAATTTCTGCTCAATTAATGCTTCTATAAATTTATTTACGACCACACATTCCATCAAAACCTGAAATGTTCCTGAGGTGTAACTTACTCCCCTTTCCACCGGGCTTAGTGGGGTTATGACAACACCAAAGGAATTGTTATATAATCTCTGGACTATTTTGAACAAACTGGCTATCACAAAAGTTCAATCAGATGCATTTGAGGAAAAGAAGGTGCAGGGGGGGACCTAGTTGCCGTTCAATCACTTATGGCTCCTCAAAAGGGAAATAGAACTTTCAATTTTCAATCAAATGAGCCTCCTTCAAAGTTTATATGGCTACCCCTTCCATACAAACATTATATACTCATGGGAGATAGCTTAAAACCCTTGCCTCCGGGTTCTGGGGGGTTTTGTCAAGCCAGAAGGCATTGTTATATAATATTTCAAATATTTTGAACAAAATGACTATTTCCAAGTTTTGATCAGATGTTTTTGCGGAAATAGGGCCTGTGGGTCAGTTGCCCTCCGATCACTTTTGTCTCTTAAAATGGGGAAATACAACTTTCACTATCCAATAAAATGAGCCTGCTCCAAGGTTTATATGACCATATCTTCAATAAAAACCTTATTTGCCCCCGGGCTATAACTTACAACCCAAACCCCGGCCTCTGCGGGGTCGTGCCAACCCTGGAGGCATTGCTATATGATCTTTGAAATATTTTGAACAATTTAGAACAATTTGTATTTGATACATTTTGGGAAAGAGGGCTTGGGGTTATTTACCCTCCGACATTTTTTATTCTTAATAAGAAACAAGAACTTTCAATATTCAACCAAATAAACTTCCTTCAAAGTTTATACGACCACCGCTTCCATAGAAACCTAATATGACCCTTAGGTATGGCTTATAACCCTTGCCGAGGGGTTCTGAGGATATTCTTAACCCCAAAGGCATTATTATATGATCTTTGGACTATTTTGAAAAAATTACTATCACAGAAGTTAGATCGGATGCATTTGGGAAAAACAGGGTGTTAAGGGGGGGGGGCTAGTTTCCCTCTGAACACTTTTGACTCTATAAAAGGGAAATGGAACTTTCAAATTCAAAGGGAAATGGTACCTTCCGATCACTTTTGACTCCTAAAAAGGGAAATGGGACATTCAATTTCCAATCAAATCAAATGGTCCCCCTCTGTAGTTTGTCTGACCACCCCCTATCAAATCTTTTATGTCCCAGGGAATGGCTTACAACCCTTGAACCCGGTCTCTGGGGGCTATCATAGTCCCGGGGGCATTGTTATATTATATAAGGTTTATGAAGTAGAGGGGGACTTGTTGTACTCCGATATTTTCTTACTGTTAAAAATAGAACTAGACCTTTCAATTTCTAATCAAATGAGCCCCCTCCGAAGTCTATACGACCACTCTTTCCACAAAAACTTATTTCCCCTTGGGACATAACTTACGACATTTGCTCCAGGCCTCTGGGGTGCTGGGTCAACCCTGGAGGTTTTGTTATATGATCTTTGGTCTATTCTGAACAAAATGGCTATATCAAAACTCTAATCAGATGCTTTTGGGGAAAAGCAGGCTCGGGGGACTAGTTGGCCCCCATGACTTTTTACTCTTACAAAAAGGGAACTATAACTTCCAATTTCCAATCAAGCGAGCCTCCTGCGAAGTTTATACAGTCACCCTTGCCATAAAAACCACATATTCCCCCGGGGCATAACTTGCAACACTTGGCACTTGGTTCTGGGGTTTGTATCGACCTTGAAGTTTTTGTTATCTGATATTTGGACTATTTTGAGCAAAATAACTATCTCAAAATTTCGACCTGTTGGTTTTGGGGAAAACAGGATGTGTGTGTGTTTGTTGGGGGAGGGGGGTCTGGTTGTCCTCCGAACACTTTTGAATCTTAGAAATAAAATTTGAACTTTCAATTTCCAATCAAATGAGCCCCCTCTGAAAATTTTACGACTACCTCTTAAGAAGAACTTTATATACCCCTGTGGAATAACTTACGGTAGTTTCCCCCGGGCTCTGGGAGGCTGAGTCGACCGTGTTTTCGTTATCTGACCTTTAAACCATTTTGAACAAAATGGATATCTCAAAACTTTGATCGGATGTATTTGAGGAAAAGAGTGCGTATGGGTGCGTATATAAGAGGGCGTATATAAGTACCCATTTACTTTATCTTGGCTTTCAACATAAGAATTTAGAACTGGACTGTAAAATTTAGAATATTTTATTTCTGCATGAATAAATAAGGATCCGTTTTTGTTTTATGTGTTTTATTTCTAGAATGGTAGATTGCATGCAGCATACTATATACTATCAAATCTAATACTTGCTTACCATGCCTCATTTTTAGACGTAGCAGCTTCTTGATCTTAGACCACCTTATTAATGTTAAAATAAAAATCAATTAATAATCAATTTTGGAATTACAGTGATCTCAGAGCTCAGTATTTGTTTCCAGGTGAGATAGATTCGCAGATTATTAGGAAACTTTTTTTATTTAAACTATTAAGGATGATTCAATCATTTGCCCCTGGTCAAAGTAAAGTTGACTTAACTTCTAGGAACGCTCGTCGTACTTGCTGTTGCATTTTTGACACCTTACTTCTATTATATTACAAAGTCAAGTTTGGCAGCAGTCATCATTGGGGCGGTCATAGCAATGGTTGAATACCATGTCGTACTGCCCATGTGGAGAACAAATAGTGAGTACTTTTAGCTGTTTTAATCTGTATTTCCATTTTTTTTAATATTGTGGGGCTTTTTGAAGGGAATCTTAATGATGAATCTTAGTTAGATTGGATCTGAAATAATTTGATCTTAACTAAGCTTCATAGTAACAGGGTTTTATATATGCTGTGAATAGTACCACTATGAAAGTGCCTATTCAAGAAGACATCGATAGTATATTTCTTATTATTTTTTTCCCGATTTGATAGAACTTGTAGTTTGGATTGCAGGTGTCATTAGACACAATGAAAAGATTTTTGCAAAGACGAAAACTTATACAGGAGCTCTGCAGTCGCAAATTTTGAACGTCCTACTTAACTTGAATTTTCAATATTTCAAAATTTCAATATTGGCCTATACCTAAGCAAGACTTTTAGAGATTCGTTGCTGTATCGATTGTGTTTATCCTCATCGTGTATCAGATTATGTTAATATAAATGATATTGACTGATGATCTTCTCAGTTTAAGTTTTTTAGAACATACTACAAGCTCTGTGTAAGCTTACATTATTTAACCTTATACTAATTTAAGAAATCTTTAACTGTGACATTATGTCCTTCAGAGTTTTTGCCTGTCAGATAGTTTAAGATAGAAACTATTTTTTAATAGTTTATTCTGGTTCTTGCACCAATTCTTTGTTTATTTAGATTCAAAAGTTTTATTTTCCAGAAGAAATTGTCATCATTAGGAAACTTATTTTTCAGTGGCAGATGTTCTAATTATGTCCTTTGGTAACGCTAGGCCAAGAGTCTCTATTGATATTTCAGATCAAGCTTACATTATATGCTTAAATTGTTATTCTAATTTAAGAAATCTTTAACTTTAGGATTATACCCTTCATATTTTTTGCCTGGCAGACATTTTAAGATAGCAATTATTTTAAAATGTCTGTTCTGGTTCTTGCGTCAACCTTTTTATTTATTACAATTCAACAGATTTATTTTTCAAAAGAAATTATTATCATAACGACAATTATTTTTCAGAAGCGGATCTAGTACCACTATTTACTACTTTCATCGCGGGACTCGTGTTTAACCTTGAACTTGCTATTATCATAGGAGCAGCAGTCCATATTCTGATTATGTCCTTTGGCAACGCCAGACCGAGAGTTTCCATTGATATTTCAGAGGTTGGTTATTTTTTTTTTTTTCACTGTAAAAACTTCCATGGTAACTGAAGAGGAGTTATGTCACGCATTGTAAATTTTAGAGGAGACTAGAAAAGCTGAAGAATTCGCCTTGGGTTAATTTTTACTCTTACCGTAATCTTCGTTTTTTTTTTCTTTTAAGAGCCAAAATACAAGAAATGAAATTGCCATTAAGAAAACCAGTCTCTTGACCTATTCCTATTAGTTTGAAAAGCGAACAAAATGTAAGATGAAAAAAGAAGAAACTTCCAAATACATTGAGAGGTATAATAGGTAGAAAAAAACCGCAATAAACCAAACAATAAAATTTATTTGTCTTTAAAGTGTGGGCTATAAGGCTAGCTTAAAAAAGCTCTGTCACAAAGCTCTTCTTTAATTACCGAATCTAAGTATAGCTACAGTACAATAAAATAGACTTCAAATAGGACAGTCATAATTCTGCATGCACTACTCTTTTTTTTTAATTTTTTGGCTGATTCAATCACTGCTTTATTTGCATGGTCCATCGATTAACGTCTATTACACAAGGTTTCTTCAGTCTTGTTTTGATTAACCACTTTCTTTACATGAAACTGAAGAATGATGTTCAATTTATCTGCTGAGGACGACCACTGTGTATGTTACCAAAATATCCAGATATTTTGTTGTTACTACTACTACTACTACTACTAACAACTCACCGCAGCACCAAGCCGCCTGAGGCCAACACAGCTACGTACGATCCTCCTCCACCAAATCTATTCAAAGCCTCCCTTTTTACACCCACCCACGAAGTTCCCAATTCCTTTAAATCTTTCTTTATGACGTCCTCCCACCCCAGACGGGGACGACCTGCTTTCCGTTTAGCCCTAGAGGGTTGGCCGAAAAGAACAATCTTCGGCAATCTGTCATCCTTCATCCGCACAACGTGCCCTAACCACCTCAACCTTTCTTTCATTATAGCCCTAGAGAGCGGTATTGAACCACATTTTTCGTATAGCCTATTGTTTGAAATACGGTCAGTCAGCCGGGTACCCAGAACAATCCTTAAGCAATTTCTCTGGAAAACATCTAGCAAATCTTCATCCGCTTTTCGGAGCGTCCATGCTTCAGAGCCATATTTGACCACTGTCATCACTGTAGCTTCTAATATTCTAATCTTGGTTAGCAGACTTATCTTCCAATTCTTCGAGACTTTTTTTAACTGTGAAAAAACACCCTGAGCCTTGGCTATTCTATTTTTAACATCTTCACTGCTCCCACCATCTTTACTAATAATACTACCAAGGTAAGTGAAGCTGCCCACCTGATCAATATTTTCATTACCCAACGTCACCTTTTCATCTTCACTTATTTCTAGCCTTAGTGACTTAGTCTTCCTAACATTAATTTTCAAACCAATTTTAGCACCCTGAACTCACAAAACCTCTAAAACTTCATTCACTTTGCTCACACTTTCATCTAGGATGCTTAAATCATCAGTATAATCCAAGTCCAGGAGACTTTTTCCTCCCCATTTGATTCCGTGGTCTCCCATTGCCTTTCCTGTGCTCCTTAAAACAAATTCCATCAAAATAATCCATATAAAGGGGGATAGAACACAGCCCTGCTTAACTCCTGATTTAATACAAAACCAGCTGCTAACCTCATTTCCTACCTTAACCGCAGCAGTGTTATTCTCATACATAGCACTAATCACTGTAATGTATTTGTCTGGTAGGCAGCGCACCATCTCTCATTATCGAAAAAATTGTATTATTCTTGTGTTTATCAACGCTATTTAATTTGATTCAATAAAAGCTAGCTTTTGCTTAGTTTCTACCTTTTTTAATATCATATTTAGGGTTTCTTCTGATATAAAATTAAAGTTAGTAATCAAGTCGAACGAAAATAATCTCAGAAATTTCATCAAGCAAAAATGGTTCTATTGCCCCTTCAAATCTTAAAAAGCTAGAGTGTCATTGTTTTTTTGTTTTTTTTTTCTTTCTTCTATATTCTCCCCTGGCTATACCAAAAAGCTGTGTAAGTTTCAAGTCAGTCGTTGAACAATATTTACGATTTCTTGTCACGAACGTGAGCAACGTAGTTTTTCTTTTTCTTTTGCTTCGCTAAGGTCTGTTTGTTCCAGTCTATGTACATTGAAACTTTCAAGATGAAAAAAAAACTCCCCAAATGTTAACATGTTGCTTACGCCTCTGAGGCAACTATTGAAATATACGCGTTCAAAGTCAAAACAAGTCAACGCCAATTTTAGGGACCCATCGAGGAAGGGTCCTCGGAGATTAAATTTCGGCGTTAACAACATGCATGATTTTCTCATTTCAAGATAGATGTCTCACAAATGATGTATGACTTCCACCGAATTAGCAATAGAAGAAAACCCAAGCTTCCTGCTTATAGATCTAAGGCTAATATTGCAATGCAGACGTCTAAAATCCAAGCGATTTTAGTACAAGTTTTCAATGTGGTGGATATGTCATACTCTATTGAAATCAGAGTGATGCAAGATTTTCAACCTGTAGTATAGGAGGGAATTCCAAAATCCACCCTCCCAACCATATTCCTGCTAACTGGCGAAATAATTGATCAATTTGATTTACGCAGTAATTATAGACATGCTGCAGATACATTTAGTTGTGACCATTCAGGGACTATCAAAGGGTTGGTCTTTTATAGTTAAACAAAATATTACAGTAAGTGACTAAGATCACAGTATGATTCCCTGAAACAAGGAACACCTCGCCCAAATTTGGCATTTCTAGACATTTTGCATAACTTTTTACTCATGAGCAAATAGAAATCATTAACCGTGAATCTGAGGCTGGTATTGTAGCTATAGCATAACTTCAGGCTTTAGCACCTTTAGATATTTATCTTAACGATATTTAATTAGATACGCCAAAGCTGGTATTTAAGTATTTCTGTAATTTTTTACTCCAAATCCCAGGGTACTATTACAATGTAGAAGTCCAAACAATTTTGTGGTAACCCCTCCCTAACTTCTCCCGCCATGAGAATTCCTATTACGACACTGCTACAACCTTTTTACCATCAATTAGCTTTAACTGATAATATTGATAAAAGCATTCGTCTATATTGCTATTTTAAAATTTATAAAAGTTTTGTCAATAAAAACGAACAGAAATTAAATTGAAAAAAACAAAGTTTTTCCACGAGGAGCAAATTAATACAAAAAAAAAAAAAAAAAAGCAGAAATTATGTTATAACAGATGTGAAACTAAAGATGAGCAGAAATACTACAAATGAAGTCATGAAACCTGAAATGAAAAAAATCAAAATGAACAATGAAGCTAAACTTACAACAAATATAAAATATCAATACTAAAAGTAGTTTTGCCGCCCTGTATCACCCACTAGGCTTCAGTGCCATTTTCCACTTTACTAAACAGAACATTTTAGAAGTTTTCCTTTTTTCGTTAAGGTTTAGAAACCAAACGCTACCTAACTCTCCGGGAATTCTTCATTTCAACGTTTGAAAAACATATTTGGTTTTACGAGTTTAATATGCAATATATTTTCATTGATATACAAATGTATAAAAATTTCTTTGTTTCCTCTTTACAAAGGCATTAAAATTTCTACTTGTTAAATACAACTTTCAATTTAAGCTAAATATTTATTTTCTAGTAAAGTTAAAATGCTACTCTAGCCGTTTTTTGGGGGGGAGGGGGGGGGGTCGGGACTGGCACAAGGATACTCCGTTGCAAGAAGATACATCGAAACATTGTATGCGTACCAATCCTTGTTATTTTATAAATTTTTAAAATTAAGCTTAGTTTCGTCAATGTTTTCTTTCTTTTAAATACGCTCGTTTCATACTTATAAAAAAAAATATTTAGTTTTCTGTACCGAATGCCACTCTAGCCTTTTTGCAGAGGAAATTCTGAAGGCAATATCAGCCCTACTTGTGGTAATTTTCCTTTTTTTAAATTTTGAATTCCTAGTGATTTTAAAATTCTGTTTTATACATATTCTATTTTTTGCATTAATATTAATTTCTGCTCGTTTTAGGTTTGACATCTTATATAAACTAATTCCTGCTCATTTTAAAGTTTTAAATTTGCTCTTTACTTTTTTTTGGAAAAACTTTGTTATTTTTAATTTAATTATATTGTAGAGTCCTAATGCTGTTGAAGGTGAAGCTACAAGTCTTCTCGACTGTCATTTTGTAGACCAGAAAATGCAGATGTGGCTGTCTGAGGTAAGTACATCTATTGCGCAACAGAAGATGCTGATAGAAAGAATCAATAGAAAGTAACTATCTGTAACAAAATCAAAATAACACTAGCGAAAATGGCTTCTCCCTGGTGATGTCGGTTCTATTTTCAGACTATTTTTTGCAAAATTAGAAAGTACTTGATTTATATATATATATATATATATATATATATATATATATATATATATATATATATATATATATATATATATATATTATATATATATATATATATATATATATATATATATATTTTTCCTGAAACCCATCCGATAAAGATTTTGAGATAGCAATTTTGTTAAAAATAGTTCAAACATCAGATAATAAAAACTCCGAGGTTGACACAAACCCATTTTTTCACTTTGATATTGTTACTTTGATATCAGTTTTGATACTTTGATGAATATTTGATTTTTTTTAAGTTTGATTTTGAAATAAGGAATTTTTAAAAACTTTAGAAATTTTTTGAAATCAAAAACGAACAAAAATTAATTAAAGAAAACTTTCCGACAAATAAGTTTTTCAAAGAAAAACTTATTTTAAAAGGTATTTGTATCTGCTGAGCTTAAGTTTAAAATGGCGTTTACTTTTTTTTGAAAAACTTATTTTTCAGAAAGTGGTTTTAATTAATAAATAAAAAAGTACTTGTTTTTTCAATTGAAAGTAAGGAGAAACATTAAAACTTAAAAGAACAGAAATTATTACGTATATGAAGAGGGATGCGACTTCCTCAACACCTCACTCTTTACACCAAGGTTTTTTAGTACTTTTTAAAAAAGCTTCTTATGGTTCTAATTAAACAACCCTTGTGTTTCAGGAGTCTTTCTTAAGGAATTGAAACAAATTTCAAACTTTAGCGTAGAAATGGAGGTGTTGATCAGGGGGAATCCCCCTTCGTATACGTAATGATTTCTGCTCGTTCTAATTATTAATGTTGCTCCTTACTTTCAGTTGAAAAAAATTACTTATTTAATTTCTGATCTTCTTTAAATAATTCTCAAAAATCTGGCAATACCTCCACCGAGAAAGACCCTCCCCACCGAAAAATCCTCTAGACCATTCAATCCCGGTGAAAATTTACCCCAGGCAATTACTCTTAACAGCTCCGCGCGTAAAATTGAGACGGAAAAGAGAAAGCAAGACAAATGAGAAGAATTTTGTATAGGAATTCAGGCAAAATTCCCTAGTGTAAGATTTCCCCTGACAAGTTCTTCCCCTGGAAACTTTGCTCGAAATGGAAAATTCTCCCATGGAAAACCCCCCAGCAGAAAATTCGCCCCCCTCCCACCCGAAAATATATTCATACTTCCCAATAACAAATACTATGCGTAAACAATGGGCAAATTTTATAACTTAAATACCTTTCCCCTGGGGCTCTGGGTGGTCATGTTATATACAAAAGCATAGTTATTGGGCCTTTCAACTATGTTGAACAAAATTGCCTTGTGATCCTCCCTAGAGAAATTCACCCCAAGCACAATATCACCTCTCCCACCGAAAATTTTCTGTATAATTCCCAATAACAAATACTTTACGTAAACAATGGGCGAATTTCATAAATTATAGGCCTCTCCCCACGGACTGTGGGGGTTCACTTTACCCCTTACGACATAATTATTTGATCTTTCAACTATACTGAACATAATGGCCATCTGAATATTTTGATCAGATAACTTTGATGAAAAAAAGGGGCAGGGGAGGGGGCCAGTTGCGCTCCAATCTTTTGTGTCACTAAAAAAGGGCACTAGAACTTTTAATTTCCGTTTAATGTAAATTCTCCCGATCTTATAGGACCATTATTTCGATACAATCACCCCTGGAAAAAAAACCTTGGTTCTTTTTGCAAAAATAGCAAAATTACACTTTTTTGTATATAGGAGCTTGAAACGTCTAGAGTAGGGCTCTCTGGTACGCTGAATCTGATGGTGTGATTTTCATTAAGATTCCCGGAATGTTAGGGGGTGTTTCTCCCCTGTATTAAAAATCAGATGAATTTTCTCAGGCTCGTAGCTTTTGATGTGTAATATTAAACTTGATAAATTTTATATATTTAAAAATCAGCATAAAAAGTTGATTCTCTTAATGTATCTGTTAACATCAAATTCCGGTCGTTAGAGTTTCGGTTACTATTTAGCCGAGTCGCTAACTACTTATAGTTTGTTACCACGAACTGTTTGGTTGTTACTATTTAGCCGAGTCGCTCCCTACTTATAGTTTGTTACCACGTACTGTTTGGTTAAATATACAAAAATAAGTTTTTCTTAACTGAAAGTAACGATCGAAATTAAAATTTAAAACGAACAGAAATTATTCTGTATATAAAATGGGCTATCCCCTCCTTAACGTCCCGCTCCTTACGCTAAAACTTTTATTACTTTAAAAAGTTGAGCAGTGACAAAGAGTCAAACCTTAGCGTAAGGAGCGGGACATTGAGGAGGGGACAGCCGCTTTCATAAACGGAATAATTTCTGTTCGTTTAAAATTTTAATGTTGTTTCTTAGTTTCGTTAAACAAAAAAAAAAGTTTTGTTTATATTTAATATTTGAAAGTTTTTCAATAAATGCAGGTTCGAATTTGGCTCACCGTACATGAAAAATCAAAACCAAATTTGCATGTCAATTTTGGCAAATTTTCTCCCTTGTAAAATTTCCTCTGGAAGCACGGTATTGAGGAGGGGTTAGCCCCCTCATATACGTAATAATTTCTGTTCGTTTTAAGTTTTGATGTGCTAAAAACCTGATTTTTATTTAATTTCTGCTTTTTTAAAAATATTGCCGGGAAATCCGGCTCCCTGCTCCATGGAAAACTCTTTTCCCTCCCGGTAAATCCCTCCATGTAAAGTTCTTCCATCGTAAAATACCCCCCCCAACCACCAGAAAAATTCCCACCAGACAATTCCGTTCTAGCTAACAACTACTCTTAGCAGCTCCACGCGTAAAATTGAGAAAGAAAAGAGAAAGCAAGACATATAAAAATAATTTTGTATAGGAATTCAGGTAAATTCCCTCAGTGTAAAATTTTCCCTGACAAGTTTATCCCCGGAAACTTCCCTCCCCATGGAAAATTCTCCCGTAAAAAAACAACAAAAAATTCGTCCCCCCCCCTACCTGAAAATGTGTGCATAGGCTACTTCCCAAAGATAAATACTATGTGTAACCAATGGACAAATTTTGCAACTTAGATACCTTTTCCCTGGGACTGTGGTGGTCATGTTATATCCAAAGGCATAGTTATTGGGCCTTTCAACTATGATGAAGAAAATTGCCTTGTGATCCTCCCAATGTAAATCCACCCAAAGCACAAAATCCCCCCTCCACCGAATAATGTCTATATACTTAGCAATAACAAATACTATACGTAAACAATGGGCAAATTTCATAAATTACAGACCTCTCCCCACGGACAGTGGAGGGTCATTTTACCCCTTAAGACATAATTATTTGATCTTTCAACTATACTGAGCAAAATGGTCCGTTTCCGTTTAACAGAATTTAAATTTCCGTTTGAATGCACCCTCTCCTGATCTTATAATCCCACCTCCTCTCCTCTCGGTGACTTTCAAATTTTCTTTAAAAATATCTCATAATTTATTTAATGCCACCTACTCTTTTCTTAAAAAAAAACTTCTTCAAAAAATTTAAAATATTAAATTTATATAAAATTGAGCATTCCAAAATATATCAGGTTGTAAAAATAGAGGTATACTACATTTCAATTTTCATATACCTTTTAGGTTCATCCGATATCTCAGGCTGCCCTTCCCCCTTAGGGCACCCCTTCCATCGTGACCTTAAATTACACTTTTCAAATCCTTTTTCATCAACCTCTATTTACCCCGATATATAATTTACTTTTACCCCCCATCCCCCAAAATAACAATATAAAAAAAAAAGTAAGAAAGAAATGAAAAACTCTACCTTTACAAAAAAAATACTAATAGGTAGAATGTCTCATTATCCCTTCACTTCATTTCCTTTACCTTTATTACTCATCTTACCTTTCCCCTTTGGCTGCTCAATTCTCTTTAAACTTTATCTTTATCCTACTTTTAATGCTTCTCAATTCTCTTTAAAACTTTATCTTTATCCTACTTTTAATACTTGTTCCTTTATCATTCTTTTATTCCTTTTTTAAATAACAACTTTCCAAATTCTAATTAAAATTTCTTACAAAAACTTTTTCTCTTTTTTTTTTCCTTTTCCCTTTTTTTCCTTTTTTCTCTTTCTTTTCCTCTTCCCTTTCTTTTCTTTTTCTTTTTTTTCTTTCTTTTTTTTCCTTCCTTCTCTTTTTTCCTTTTTTTTTCTTTTTTTTACTCTCTTCTATATACCTTCAATTTTTTCCTTCAGCCTTTCCTTATATTTACTAGCGTATCCCACTGAACTCTTACCTTTTTCATTACCTCTGTTGGGTTCATATCTTTCATTTTCGCTTTCCAAACATAATAGCTGAAATGTGTGAAAATGTATGTCAAATCTTCGTGTTTTTTCGTTTGATTGGTTTCCATGCATAATTTTAATTCTACAATCTTTTCTGCGTTGACCAGTTCCTCATTTTCTTGTATTTCACTACTTAACAGTTGTTTCAATTCTTCTAATTCTGTTTTTACGCTTGTGCACTGAAGAATTAAATGTTCAAGTGTTTCAATTTGATTTCCACACCTTCCGCACATTCCAGTCGACTTGGTGGGGTCTATCCTATGTTTTCTCTCTTCAGTTGGCAGTATTTTGTGAACTTGGAAAAACACATGCTCTTTAACCTTCGGCGGTAAGAAACTAGAGTGTATCAGGTCGAAAAATTTTTCAGTTTTTCATCGTCAAGATCACTCGTCTCTAGAATTGTCGCTGGAGGTAGGTTTTCCTGCGAAATGAACCATTGTTTCATATCCGTTTTGTTGATTTTTTCGCTATCAGGGTCTGCGATCCTTTTTTCCAGTAATTCTTTAACAGTTCCGAAATGTTTTTTTTTACCGAATTTGGGCAGTCACTCCTTTCATTTCTTACCCACGCGTTATACCAATTTTTCATAGGGTTTGTTTCTTCAAAATGGATTTCTTCGATCATTGTTTTCATGTGAAGTTCTTTTATCTTGGCTTCTGTGTTAATTATTTGTAGGCCTCCTTGGCTTTTCAGTAGAAACATATCTGTAAGTTTAAGCTTTGGAAGGGGTTTTCTGTACCAGACGAACTGATATATCATTGATTTTATTTTCTTCTGGATGCCTTTTGTGGGGTTTGATACTGAAGCGAAATACCATATCACTGGACAACAGTAAGTATTAACGTATTGAGCTTTTTGAAATATTGTGAAGGCTCTTCCATAGCCGTAAGCAAGTGCCGATTGAAACTTCTGCAATGTTTTAGCCCAGTTTACTTTTTCAGTCTTTTTCCATGTTTTTCTCCATTGAATACCTAAAACCTTTATTTCATCTTTCCTTTCCATCCCGCCAATAAACTGAGGTTCTTCTTCGCTTAAACATAGGACTTCGCATTTTTCTTCGTTTAATTCTAGTTTGAACAAATCGCAGTACTTAGTTATACAATGCAGAGCTCGTAAATAATCCATGTCTGTTTCCGTGAAAGTCGTGAGGTCGTCGACAAATCCTTCTAGCTTTTGTTGGGTTCCTCCTATCTCTATTCCTTGTATCTCTTGCTCCAAATATCTCAACAAAGGGTCAATATATATTTCGAACAATAAAGAGCTTAATCGACATCCCTGTCTCACTCCTGTCTCTGCTTCAAAGCTATCGCTTTCCATATTACCTATTACAATGATCTGTTCTATTTTCTCCAAGGTCTTTTTTATCTCCTGATCTTATAGGGCGATTATTTCAATAAAATAGCCCCTGGAAAAAAAAACAAATAAAAAGCAAACATACATCCGTGATCTGTCTTCTTGCAAAAATAGCAAAATTCCACATTTTTGTATATAGGAGCTTGAAACTTCTACAGTAGGGTTCTGATACGCTGAACCTGAAGGTTTTGTTTTCACTAAAATATCTTGAATTCCAGGGGGTGTTTCCTCCCTATTTCAAAAATCAGGTGAATTTTCTCAGGCTCTTGGCTTTTGATGCGTAGTATTAAATTTGATATTATTTATTTAGAATCATCGTTATAAGTAGATTCTCTTGATATATCTCTTAATGTCAAAATTCTTTTTTTTTAGAGTTTCGGTTAGTCTATTGTTGAGCCAATTCGCTGCCTAACAGAACTTACAGTTCGTTTTTCGTTACCACGAACTGTTTGATTATATATATAAAAAAAAATATTTTTAAATGAAAGTAAGGATCAACATTAAAATTTAAAACGAAAAGAAATTATTCAGTATATGAAAGGAGCTGTCCCCTACTCAACGCCCCGGTCTTAACGCTAAAGTTTTTTATTACTTTAAAAAGTACAGTTGTGACAAAGAGTCAAAATTTAGCGTAAAGAGCGGGGCGTTGAGGAGGGGCCAGCCCTTTTAATATACGAAATAATTTATGTTGGTTTTTAATTTTAATGTCGCTCCTTACTTTCAGTTAAAAAAAAAACTTGTTTTGTTTATATTTAATTTCTGAACGTATTTCAACTTATGCAAGTTCAAATTTGGATCACTGCACATGAAAAATTAAAACGAAATTTGCATATTAATTTTGGCAAAGTTTTTCCCTTGTAAAATTTTCTCTGGAAGCGAGGTATTGAGGAGGAAGAAACCCCTCTCATATATATAATAATTTTTGTTCATTTTAAGTTTTGATGTGGCTCCCCACTTTCAGTTGAAAAAACCTTTATTTTTACTTAGTTTCTGCTCTTTTTTAAATAATGTCGGGAATCTGGCTCCCTGGTCCATGGAAAACTCCTTCTCCTCGCGGTAAATCCCTCAATGTAAAGTGCTTCCAATATACAATTCCCTTCACCATTAAAATCCCCCCCCCTAAACAATTCCATTCTAGCTAAAAATTACTCCCGGAAAATTTCTTGTGGATGGTTCCGGCTGAAAATTTCTTCTTAGCCCACTTTCATTTGAAAAGGATTTTTATTTCTGGTTACTTTTAAATTCATGCCGAAAATCCCCCCTCCGTGGGAAATTTTTCCCACAAATACCCTCCCCCGCCCCCGAGTAGAAAGGTCCTCCTGTAGAAAATTTTCATTGGAAAATTTTTTCTATGGAAAACTCCCCTGTGGAGAATTTCTCCCGATGGAAATCCCCCACCTACGAAAAGATACTCTAGACATTTTCAACTCGGTAAATATTTTCACCGGACAATTTCCCTTAATATCTCCCCATGTAAAATTGAGTCGGCAAAGAGAAAGGTAGACAAATAAAAAGAATTTCATTTAGAAATCCTGACAAAGTCCCTCGGTGTTAAATTTTCCTGGGAAAGTTCACTCCCCGGGAACTTCACTCACAAAGGAAAATTATCCTCGTTAAAAATTTCCTGTTGCATTAAGTTCTCCCTCCTCCCCGGAAAATGTCTGAATACTTCCCAATAGGAAATACTATACGTTAACAATGGGCAAATTTCATGACATACAAACGTTTTCCCAGGGGCTGTGCAGGGTTATATTGTCTTCAAATACATAGTTACTGGTCTTTTACAACTATGCTGAACAAAATGGACATCTCAGAATTTTTATCAGATGACTTTTAGGAGAAAAGGTGGGTGGGAGGGGGGCTAGTGGTACTCCAATTTTTTTGGTCACTTAAAAAGGGTACTAGAACTCTTATTTTTTGTTTGAATTAGCCCTTTCTAGATATTCTAGGATTATTGGTTCGATGCAATCACCCCTCAAAAAAAAAATAATAATAAATAAACAAACATCCGTGATCTTTCTTCTGGCAAAAAAAATACAAAATTCCACGTATTTGCAGATGGGAGCTTGAAACTTCTATAATAGGTTTTTCGGATACGCTGAGTCTGATGATGTGGTTTTTATTAAGATTCCTTGACTTTACGTGGTATCCCTCCCCCGCACCCCTTTTTCAAAAATCAGGCAAACTTTCTCAGGTTCGTAACTGTTGATGAGTAATACTAAACTTAATGAAACTTATATATTTGGCATCAACATAATAAGCCGATTCTTTTAATCTATCTACCGATATTGAAATTCCGTTTTTTAGAGTTTCAGTTACTATTGTGCCGCATCGCTCCTTACTTACAGTTCGTTACCACGAACTGTTTGATAGGAAACTTCGTTAAAGCTTTTAATAGTATGTTGCCAAATACTACTACTACTACTAACAACTCATCGCAGCACCAAGCCGCCTGAGGCCAACACAGCTACGCACGCTCCTCCTCCACCCCAATCTATTCAAAGCCTCCCTTTTTACACCCGCCCACGAAGTTCCCATTTCCTTTAAATCTTTCTTTATGACGTCCTCCCACCCCAGACGGGGACGACCTGCTTTCCGTTTAGCCCTAGATGGTTGGCCGAAAAGAACAATCTTTGGCAATCTGTCATCCTTCATCCGCACAACATGCCCTAACCACCTCAACCTTTCTTTCATTATAGACCTAGAAAGCGGTATTGAACCACATTTTTCGTATAGCCTATTGTTTGAAATACGGTCAGTCAGCCGGGTACCCAGAACAATCCTTAAGCAATTTCTCTGGAAAACATCTAGCAAATCTTCATCCGCTTTTCGAAGCGTCCATGCTTCAGAACCATATTTGACCACTGTCATCACTGTAGCTTCTAAGATTCTAATCTTGGTTTGCCGACTTATCTTCCTATTCTTCCAGACTTTTTTTAACTGTGAAAAAACACCCTGAGCCTTGGCTATTCTATTTTTAACATCTTCACTGCTCCCACCATCTTTACTAATAATACTACCAAGGTAAGTGAAGCTGCTCACCTGATCAATATTTTCATTACCCAACGTCACCTTTTCATCTTCACTTATTCCTAGCCTTAGTGACTTAGTCTTCCTAACATTAATTTTCAAACCAATACTAGCACCCTGAACTCGCAAAACCTCTAAAACTTCATTCATTTTGCTCACACTTTCATCTAGGATACTTAAATCATCAGCATAATCCAAGTCTAGGAGACTTTTTCCTCCCCATTTGATTCCGTGGTCTCCCATTGCCTTTCCTGTGCTCCTTAAAACAAAGTCCATCAAAATAATCCATATAAAGGGGGATAGAACACAACCCTGCTTAACTCCTGATTTAATACAAAACCAGCTGCTAACCTCATTTCCTACTTTAACCGCAGCAGTGTTATTCTCGTACATAGCACTAATTACTTTAATGTATTTGTCTGGTATACCATACAAGGATAAAACCTTTACTAAAGCTCCTCTATCAACAGAATCGAACGCTTGCTCATAATCTATAAAACTGAGGACCAAAGGTGTTTGAAAACTTAGGCACTTCTCAATTATTAACCTAAGAGTGAAAATTTGGTCAACACATCCTCTACCTTTTCTAAAACCGCACTGCTCTTCTCTTAAAACTTTGTCTACAGCATCTCTCAGTCTAAAAAGTATCATATTACTAAGCAATTTGCTACCTACAGAGACCAGACTAATGCCTCGATAATTACCACACTCACTTTTATCACCTTTCTTATAAAGTGGCTTAATTAAGGTTTTCCTAAAATCGTTAGGTACTTCCCCTTTTTCAAAAATAATATTCATAATCTTCAATAACTTATTTCTAACCTCAGAGCCACCATATTTAAGAAACTCATTTACTACCCTATCAGCACCTGGAGCTTTATTATTCTTTAATCCTTTTAGTACTGTTGCTAATTCCTCCTCACAAAACAAATCTTCCTTCACATCCAAGGTATCACAAACTTTTTCATTTTCCTCTATATTTTTTCCTGCAACTCTATCTCGGTTAAGCAAGTTCTCAAAATGTTCGGCCCATCTCGCTTTAGCTTTTTCCTTGTCGCTAATTGCCACCCCATTCCTATCTTTAACTGGGACAAGTCCGGATTGACTACTACCTCTCAATTTGTTAACGTGCCAGTACAATATTTTACTATTATGCCCTCTAGCTGCATCTTCTAAATCCTCGGCAATTTTATCCATGGCCTCCACTTCACACCTCCTTAGTTCATATTTCAATGCTTTCTCCACTTTCCTTACATTTCTTTTGTTTTCATGCGATCTATCACTCAGATAATTCTTGTACAAGTCCTTTCTCCTTTCTATTAGACATAAAGCTTTTTCACTAATATTCTTAGCTGCAGTTCTAGCTTTCTTCCCTAATACACCTTCAGCAACTTCACAAATTATTTTTCTAAAATTATTCCAACCATCTTCCACATTATCAAATTTTAAACTCTCAAGTTTAGTATTCAACTGTTCCTGGTTTCCCTATTATCCAGTCTTTATCCTGTGTGTTAATTTTTACGTGTTTTTAACAGATAATCTTAGTCAGCATTGGTACATAGCAACTCTTGTTTATATTAAATATAAAAATCAAGTTTTTTTCAACAGAAAGCAAGGAGCAACATTACAACTTAAAACGAACAGAAATTATTATGTATATAGGGGGGTTGCCCCCTCCTTAGCACCTCGCTCTTTACGCTAAAGTTTTTCAGTAGGCCTACTTTTAAAAAAGCGTCTTATTGTTCTAATTAAATGGCCCTTGTGTTTCAGAAGTCATACTTAAAGAATTGGGACCAAATTCAAACTCCCTGGAAACTTCCTTCCCATGGAAAAATCACCCGTGGAACTCCCAGCAGAAAATTCCCCCTCCCCCACCTGAAAATGTATGCATACATCCCAGTAACAAATACTATCTGCAGACAATGGGCAAATTTATAACTTAAAGACCTTTCCTCTGGGGCTGTGGGGGGGGGGACATGTTTTACCCAAAGGCATAGTTATTGGGCCTTTCAACTATGATGGACAAAATGGCTACCTCGAAATTTTGATCGGACGATCTTGGGGGAAAAAAGTGCGGGGGAGGGGCCTAGGTGTCCTCCAATTTTTGGTCACTTAAAAAGAGCACTAGAAATTTTAATTTACGTTCTAATGAGCCCTCTCCCGGACCATTGGGTCGATACGATGCCCCCTAGGGGAAAAAATATATATATAAAAATAAACACACATCCGTGATCTTTCTTCAGGCAAAAAATATAAAATTCCACATTTTTTCAGATAGAGACTTGAAACCTCGATAATAGGGTTCTCTGATATGCTGAATCTGATGGTGTTCTTTTCATTAAGATCACTTGAATTTTTACGAGGTGTTTCCCCCCTTTTTAAAAAAATCAGGAACATTTTCACAGGCACGTAACCTTTGATGGGTAAGACTAAACTTAATGAAATTTATATATTTGAAATCAGCATAAACAGGCCATTTCAATATATCTATTGGTATCAAAATTCTGTTTTTTAGAGTTTCGGTTACTATTGAGCCGGGTCACTCCTTACTTACAGTTCGGTACCACGAACTGTTTGATTGTTGTAAAGGGGACCCGACGTTATATTTACCTGATGCTAAAAAAAAGAGTATCCAAGGTACATAAGAGTATCGTAAGTATCCAAGGCAGAGATTTCTTCTGTGGAGAACTCTCTATTTTTAGTTTAAAAAATAATTGCAAAGAAAAGTTTTTTAAAGAAAAGTAAAGGCCATTTTAAACTTGAGCTCAGCAGATACAAATAAATGTTAAAATTCAAACTCAAAATAACCAGAAATTGCTATTAAAGAACAAATGAAACCCAAAACGAACAGAAATTAAATAAACAATCATAGGAAAAACATACAACATGTAATAATATAAATGAATAAATAGATCTTAAAGCGAGTAATGCTTTGATTGAATATGAAAATCAAGCTTAAAACGAAAAAGAATATTTTGCAACTGAAGTATAAATGAAGCTTAAAGCAAACAGAAATTAAATAAACAATCAATGCAAACAAATATACAACAGATATTAATGTAAATGAATAAATAAATCTTAAAACGAATGAAACTTAAATCGAATATGCAAATCAAGCTTGAAACGAACAAAAATCACTACAAACAAGAGTTTGGGCATCGCCTCCTTCTCTCACTGTAAAAGTTCTCACTCACTGAGCCTTCAGCACTTAATATCATTATACATCAAATATTCAGTTTAATTTATTAGTTCTTTCTAAAGTTGTTCAAGACGAATATAGTTTCACTAAAAACAAGAGTTTGGATACTGCCCCCTTCCTTAACTGTAAATAAAAACCAAAAGCCTACTGCGTCATTGGCACTTCACGGAAAACGAATTATATTACAAATATTTTCTTTTCCAGTTCTTACAGCATTGAAAAAAATAGAGTGAAATAAATTCTTGAACTGATGGGTCATTATATATCAAATATTCAATTTGATGTAATTTATACTGTTCAAGACGCATATAGTTTTAAGTAAACCGCCAATGACGCAAAGGGCCTGAGGGGCTGTGTCGACGCCAGAGTTTTTGTTATCTGAGCTTTGAACTATTTTAAACAAAATGTCTATCTCAAAATTTTTATCTGATGCATTTAGAGCGTGGAGGGGGGGGGGGAGGGGCTAGTTACCTTCCAATCTGTTTTTACTCTTAAAAAGTGAACGAGAACTTTCAATTTTCAGTCAAATGAACCCTCTCCGAAGTTTATACAAGCATCCCTTCCATAAAAACGATATATGGCCCCGGAGCATTACTTACAACGCCTGCCTCCGGGTCATGTGGGGTTGCGTCGAAACAGGAGTTTTTCTTATCTGACCTTTGAATTATTTTTAATGAAATATTTATTTTAAAAATTTTATCGGATAGGCTTGGGGAAAAAAAGGGTGTGTGGGGGGAAGGGTGTCATCCTCAAAGACTTAATTTCCAGAATTTTCAACCACGTTGAACAAAAGGGTTAACTCAAAATTTTGATTGGATGTGTTTGGAGAAGGTGGGCGTGAACGGGGGTTAGTTGCCCTCCAATCCCGTTCGACTATTAAAAAGGGCACTTGGCCTTTGAATATCCAATCTAATGAACCCTTTTTGAAGTTTCAACGACAAAGTTTTCTATAAAAAGCTTGTATGCCCCCAGGGTATAACTTACAACCCTTGTCCTGAGGGCTGTGGGGGAGTGTCCTCCTCAAAAACATAAATTATATCTGGAAATCAACTACGTAGAACAAAAGGGCAATCTCAAAATTTTTATTGGATGTTTTTGGGGAAATGGTGAGCGTGGAAGGGGAGTTCGTTGCCTTCCAATCCCTTTTGACTCTTAAAAAGGTCACTAGAACTCTCAATTTCAAATCGAATGAGTCCCCTTTAAAGTTTTTACGACGACCCCTTCCATATGAAGTGCATCTGGGGAAAAAATAATAATAAATAAATGAATAATAAAACATTGGAGCCGTATAACCTTTACTATAAGCAACGATATAGCGTTGCCTCTGATAGGAAGCAAACTCATACATGTACTTTCAGACAGCCATAGAAAATAATACCAAGATATTCTTCGAAGGATTAAGCCTGAAACACCCCCGTTCCTCTGCGGCCACGCAAATGTTTCCCAACGGACACTTTTTTTGGGCTATCCTTGTGTTCAGTTATCAACGTTCTAGCTTTTCTAAGGCCGTCTGAAAGTATATTTATGAGCTAGCTTCCTATGACTAAGAATACCCTTACAATATTTCTGCTACGATTTATTGCATCACGAGCATCCAAGACTCCTTTGCTTTAATCACATCACTACAAAATGTCTAAAAATTACTTTTTTCTTCTTTACTTTTTAGAAAGACGATGCACGCACACTGGTGGTAAGGCCCAGAGAAAATCTAGTCTTCCCTTCGTCTGACTACTTTGTAAGCTTAGTGAAGAAAAGGGCCAAAAACGCTGGAACAGTGAAAACAGTGATTTTGGATTTGACTCTTGTCAGTCGACTGGATTATGCTGGAGCAAAGGTAAGACCAAAATTGGCAAATTCAATTTACACACTAGAATTACTTTTTAGCTGCCCAATTTTTATAATAATTACTAATTAAGATTTAAGGTTTGCTCTTTAAACTTTTTTCTGTTCTAACTACAATATAAACCAAAAAACAATATCCGTTGTCCTCTGTCGAAACATGGTATTTAGACAAATATTCGATTCTTCGTTAGGGAAGGGCATCTTCTAACCTTAATACATCACGTCCAATGGCAGAGTCAGAAATTTTCTATCTGTTATACTTTTTTAGATACAACCTAACATCTACAAGGGACAACAGCAGATTTCACCTTTTTCCATATCCAATACCTAGTACAGTCATCATAGGCAGTGCAATAGTGCTCAGGAAGTAAACAATGACAAAATTTCAATGTATTTCTTCTTTTTTGCCAGGCCACTTTGTCTAGAAGCAGTTATCGTAGAAACTTCGTAGAAGGCTTATTCTTTTGGAAATTGAAAGTTCTAGGGTTCTTAGTCATAGTCAAAGTGATTACAGGGCAAAGACCAGCCCCTCTTACATCTCTATCAACTGCCCATTCCCAACGACATCCGATCCAAATTTAGAGATAGCCATCCTGCCCAAAAAAGTTGACAGATCCTATAAGCATGCCTCAGGGAATGATATGATCCCCCCATAGCCCTTAAGGCAAGGGCTTAAGCTATGTAAGTTGCCCATTCTTTACACATAGGTTTTGTTATTGGGAAAGGGTGGATGCTTCATCCTGGGTCTCAGGTCTAAGGGTGCTAAAGTAAAACTTTCAGGAAATGGTTAGGGCGATATTGAACTTACCAAGAGACCCTATTTATACACTACCACTCCTAATACTAATACTACTAGTACTACTACTTCTAGTACTGCTACTACTACTACTACTACCACTACTAATACTACTACTACTGCTGCTACTACTGTGACTGTGGCTGCGTGTTCGATTACTGATGACTGTCACCGTGACTAC
Source organism: Artemia sinica (assembly GCA_027921565.1). Taxonomy (NCBI): domain Eukaryota; kingdom Metazoa; phylum Arthropoda; class Branchiopoda; order Anostraca; family Artemiidae; genus Artemia; species Artemia sinica. The sequence goes on from CM051258.1 coordinate 71,083,157, forward strand.
CTACAACTATGACTCCAAGTACTTGTCACTGTGATTGCCTGTGACTACGACTCCAACTAATTGTCATTGCAACCACTTGAAACTACAACTACTTGCAAATGCGAAGGTTTCTGATAGCAACTGTAACTACTTGCGACTAATTGCAATTAGGTCTACTTACAACAACAACAACTTTATCAAAAATATTTCATTCCGGCTTGACAACCGGTTACAAACAAAATACAAATATGCTTGAGAAACGCAACCAGTGCACAATTACCAAATTATACAAATAACCAAGTCATCACGCAAGTAAAAACAATAAAGAACAATAAACAAAAGAGATAATAATAATAATTACCGAATAATAAATATAATTACTGAATAATAAATTTAAAAAGAAAATAAATAAATAAAAAAGTAATTGTAGTCGCGATTGCGACAACAACTGCTTGCGAATGTGGCTGTTAGTACTTTTGACTTCGACTACTTGCGTCTGCTACTTCGAATACTTATTGCAATTGAGACTAGTTGCAAATGTGACTACTTTTGAAAGCGACTACTTGCGATTGCGACTGCAACTACTGTAACTATGACTGCAACTTTTGTGTGTAAATGTGGCTGCAATTACTTGCAACTGCAATTACTTGTGTCTGCAAGTGTAAAGACTTTTGACTGTGACTAATTGAAACTGTGACTACTTGGATGCAATATAGGGAACAGAATTAAGGGGATGTAAACCTAAAGCCAAACACCCTATATGTACACAGACTATCAAAAGGGCATCCGTTCAATATTCCAGGAAAAATTCTAGGATGTTGTATTGGAACTTTCAGGACATCTCGTTGGGGATACTGAATTAAATCAAAAGACGCTATGGGCATGCATGGTTGTCAAAAGGATATATCTGATATCTCCCAGAGTTTTGGCCTTTTTCTGGCGAACACATTGTAGATCAACAATGTTTATCAATAATCATGAGAACGAATTTGTTTATCAACAGTTGCTGATCAACTATAATTTTCACGAGAAGACAAATTATTACTATTATTTAAAATAACCAGTGGTCTTTTCAAAATCAACTGAACATTGTTTTACTATTTTAAATTAAACTCATGTTTGCTCCTACAATTTTTACTATTTGTAAACCTTTTCAGTGTCTAATCAAACTCTTAATTTTTTCCATAAAACACAACAGGATTTCTTCACTACCCTTTGGAGAGGAAAAGGATAGGTAATTCAAAAGAAAGTACCTTCTCATGTTTCATGTTCAATGTTTTAGTTTCATGTACCTTCTCATTTTAGACAAGATACCAAGCTAACAATATGTACAAAACCATAAAACAAATTAATTGTTTTTTCTCTTCTAAATTCTACAAACAAAAAGAATTCCCCATGATATCTATCCTTGAACTTTGTCCCATAGATTTGACGTCGTTTCATAATAATTCCTGGCCGTTTTCATCCACATTGCTGACCAGCAAAACCTTTTTTCGCTGCTAGGACAGATTGTTGATCAACATTGTTGACCAACATTGTTGATCGATTTCACTACAAAAAGTCTTTTATTAATTTGAAACTTTCGGGGCATGCTTAGAGGATATTGAATTATTTCAAAGGCTCTATATGTATCCAGATGGTCGAAATTATTTACAACATTTCAGGAATGGTATTAATTTAAAACTTTTAGGTCATGCCGAGGCTAAACCAAAAGACGCTATATGCATCCACGCCTATCAAAAGTAGTGGGTCCATGATTACTTCTACAAAACCCATACGGACTACTTCTTTCTTCCAATGGTTCAACGGTGCAAGAAAAGGTTTAACGGTGCATCCGTCTTTTGGCAACCAGGTGCCGCAATTTTGTTTCTAGGCAAGAGTCCTCGGTGTTTTAATTACTTGGAATTTGTTCGGGATAATACACAAGTTCAAATATTAGGTAGTTCTAATGCACAGGATGGGAACTGAGATGGTGTATTACGCAGGGTTGGATTGTGAAATCATGAAAAAATGGATTTAATGTATGATTTTTAGCTGGAAGTTTCTGAAAATATCTTAGGTATGAGGATGGGGTGTCACAGCGTGCCAGGAGGGCAAGTAATAGTGAGGCACAGGATGGGATTTAAGATGGTGTATTACGGAGGGCTGGGGTGCAAAAAGATGAACCAATGGATTTAATGTGTGAGTTTTAGCAGGAAAATATCTGAAAATATCTTAGGTATGAGGATGAAGTGTCAGAGTAAGCCAAGGGGGGAGTAAAAGTGAGGGACAGGATGGGATTTTAGATGGTGTATTACGGAGGCCTGGGTTGCGAAAACATGAACCAATGAATTTAATGTGTGATTTTTAGCAGGAAAATATCTGGAGAATGTTATAAGAATGAAGATGGAGGTGCCAGAGAATGCTAGAGGACAATTAATAGTGCGGCACAAGGTGGGATTTTAGATGGTGTATTGCGGAGGGCTGGGTTAAGAAAACATGAACCAATGAATTTAATGTGTGATTTTTAGCAGGAAAATATCTGGAGAATGTTATAAGAATGAAGATGGAGGTGCCAGAGAGTGCTAGAGGACCACTAATAGTGTGGCACCGGTCGGGAATTGTCGAAAAATAATGGCAATAGAAAATATGTCCATTAAGTGTATTTAAGCGTTAGAAAAATGCATAAATAATGATGACGAGTGTCACAGGGTGTCATCAAGTCGCCATTTTTTATAAAACCAGTGGAAATAAGGAGTAGGCTCGTTCAAGAAGTGTTTTAAATGCTCTGTGGCGTGAATTGCATTGGAGTAACATGTTCTAGCAATGAAATATCGAATTCCCGCAGTTCAAGTATCATGAGGTTTAAATTTATAATTTTTATTATGAAATAACTGAAAAAAATGTCTTAGGAATGATGATTTTGATTTTACGTTTGCATCGTCCTGTCTTAAAATGCTGTATTTTCGTTAAGGGCTCTCAGTAATATCTCTTAAAACGCTTTAAATCTATCTCTAATATCACTCCCCCCCCCCTGGATTTCATGCTAGGATGTGTTTTTCTATAATAGATGAATCTTTTGCTTACTGTATATTACGACAAGCCTTTTTCACCGTTCATTTTTTGTTTGTCATGTTTTTAACTGTTTTTTTTTCTATGTTTTTGATTTTACGTTTGTATAGTCCCGTTCTAACGTGTGCCTAAAATGGGGAATCTCAGGTGTCATTCAGTAGGTTAATTTTAGAATGTAATGCGTAGGACAAAATGCTGGGAATAGCTTTTTAGTCGTGTTGCTTAGGGCACAAATCCTTTGGAAGATATTGACCTTTCGAGTCCTGCGGGGGGGGGGGGGGGGGGGTCAAAGAAACAATTAAAAAGAAAGAAAAAAGTGTTGAGTGTTTCTGACTAAAAGTGATATGTCATAATGGGTATTATGTGATAGTGATGCGCAGTCATTACGTGAGGTGTGTGCTGTCGTTACGTTTTAAGCGGGGATTCCCCCATGGGTTCCTGACGCAGGGCTACATAACATTACCTCAAGCATATTAGACATATCCGTTTGAAACGGGCTAAGTCGTCTGACGTCATTAGAGTCCTGAGGGTTATGTCGTGATCGCATTGCGTAGATGTGATGGCATAAGGGGTTGGCAGCTCCACTTATATAACTCTTTAAAGCACAGGAGTGTGTCGCATGACCTCAGAGGGCATGCAGTCGGAATCCTATGGGAAAAGGAAGGGCGTGTCCTACAAATTTAATGCTAATTTCCCTATGACAGTCGTGACGCCAGACGGCTCCACTAGAAATAGCTGATCGCACTGCACAGGTGCAAGGAACTCCATTTAAAATTCCCTATCCTTTGAACTTGTGTATTATCCCGACCCTACTCTAATTAATTGAAAAATCTGGGACTCTTGCCAGGGGTGGGAATCTTGCCTAGAAACAGGGCTCTCATGGGAATCTTGCCAGGGGCTCTCAAGGGAATCTTGCCAGCCGGTAACAGAGTTCCCGTTGGAATCTTGCCAGCTAGAAACAGGGATGCCGTGACGTAACAGGGTTGCGTTTAAAATCCTACACTATTTTCCCTATGGTTGCCGTGACGTCAGAGGGCTCCGGTAGAAACAACTGACCGCATTATTATAACCACCACATTCCAAGTAATTATATTGTGTCATAGCAACTGGGAATCTTGTCAGGGGCGGGAATCTTGGCAGGGGTGGAAATTTTGCCTAGAAACAGGGCGGAATCGGAATATTGCCAGCTGACCGGTAGAAACATGGCATTTTGTAGAAACAGGGCATGTTGTGACGTCAGAGGGCATATCACAGATATACTATGAGTCTATTCAAAGCTCGAGGGTGTGTCTCGGGATGTAACAGGGCTTGTCACAGAAATACACAGGGGTGTGTCACGTGACGTAACAGGGCTCCGCTTGAAATACACAAGGGTGTGTCGCGTGATTTCTCAGAGCATGCGTTTGAAATCCTATGGAAAAGGGAGGGCATTTCATAGAAACTAGAACCCTCCCACTACTTACATATTTCCAATCCATTCCGTTGAATAATTGATTTTTCAATTCATTGATTTGGCAAAACCTTGATTCTTAAGGCGAAAAACTGAAAAAAAAGCTTTATTAAATTTCCGTTTGGATAATCCCTCTCCCGATGTTTTAGGACCCTTGGTTTTCAATTGCAAAAATTTTGGTTTAATCTTTCCCTAGATAATCTTAAAACATGTTTCAAAAGAATTTTTGAAGATTGATATAATTTGTCGGAAATTCTCTGTTTAATTAGCCAACAAAAACCCATATAAAATAAAAACGAATAAAAATTAAAAAGAAATCTGCAAAAGATATTCTTCAAAGAAAAGTAAAAATTAACTTTATACCTTAGACCAATTACTAAAATAGTGATTCAAGTGTAAGACGAACGTAAATCACTACCATTAAAAAATGATCCCAAAACAAACGGATATTACAATAAATAATTAAGTCAAACTTGAAACGAACAGATACTACAACAGAGAAGAGCAGGCCTAATGCCCTATTCCAAATATCAGAATCATTTGCGCTTTACGGAAAACAAAATACATTTCTTATATTTTGTCTTTTATAATCTTAATAAATCGCAGGTACCTTCAGGAATAAATATTAATATCTCTTAAATTACCAACCTAAGTTTCATTATTTCTTTTCAGTAATCCTGGTTAATATTTTGCCTCTTTTTTTGTTAATGCTACGACAAAGAAAAACACACAGTTCAAAGTAAAAATGTGTTTGGCTCCTATTTGAGGTATGTTCGGTTCATTTTGAGTTTGAGTTTGATGAAGTCGATTAGCTATTCAAATTTCTGTCTGGTTTGGTTTCATTAGTTTATCAATAGTAATTTATGTTCTTTTCTCGCTTGAATTGGTCTATGATTTTATTTCTGCTTGCCTTAGGTTAATGTAGCTCTTTACTTTTCTTTGAAGAACTTCTTCTGTGGAAAAAAGGGCTTTTGAAATTACGACTTGAACAAGACAATTTAATATCTATGTTCCTCAAAAAACTGGGTTGCAAACACATAGAGCAAACGAATTTTGGAAAATCTATTCATGAATTAATACATCTCCTTTTATTTTTCCCATTTTAAAACCAGCTCAAAGCTCAACCAAGCTCAAAGCTACAACCAGCTCAAATCTCAACCTACTCAAGCTCAACCAGCTCAAAGCTACAACGCAAACTCAACCGATGCTTAACCTTAAATGACTGATATATGTCGAAGTGATATGATAAAACTGGTGATTATACAAGTGACCCTTTGTTTTCCTAAAAATTTGGCAAAATTATTTAAGATAATTGGTTGTAATTAATTTAAAAAACTTCTTCCACAAAATAAGTTTTTCAAAGGAAAGGAGAGAGCTCCATTAAACCAAAATACAGCAGAAATAAAGTCAACTAGCCTTCCAAGCGTAAAACTACCACAAATCACCATCAATAAATAAATGAAACCCAAAACGGACAGTAGGTATAAAAAAATAAATGAGTCAAACTCAAAGCGATCAGAAATCAACATTAGTAACGCTGACAACCCCCATACCTTCTCGAGACCAGCACGTAATTTGCACTTTACTAAAAAAAAAAAAAAAAAAAAAAAAAAAAAAAAAAAAAAAATAAAATAAAAAAAAAATGAACGTGGATTGTCAGTTTAATATACATATAGGCTCCTGATAATTATTCCATAAAATCTTGGTAATTTTTATTTATTAAAGGCAAAAAATGAAAACATTAAAAAATGAATTTAGTTTTGAGTTTTGTTTTGTTTTCAGTTTGGCAACTGCCCTTTTTCCTAACTGTAAAAGTATAAAGCGTGCTGCGTCTTTGTGCTTTGAATCGAAACTAAATATTCAATGCCCTACCCCCCTGGATACAGCCGAGGCAAAAAATATATATATATAAAAAAATCCCCCCTTACTTTCAGAGACCACACGGCCTTGAACGTATGCATAGTAGTACAACGGATATACAACATTGCATTATTGCAATAATAGATACGAAACTATATGTGCTTTGAACAGTCTTGGAAAGAACTGATAAAATTAAGCTGAACATGTGATATATAGGCTAGTAATATTAATTTCTGAAAGCTCATCAGCTCAAGATTTTTTTTCACTGCAATTTTCATTTTATCTTCAAAGTTATAATAAGTAAAAAGAAAATATTTATAATATAATTCGTTTCAGTAAAGCACCAAATACGCAGTAGACCCTTTAGACTTTCACAGTTAGGGAAACGTGCAGTAGCCAATCATTATTTAAAAAGTGATTTTTGTTCGTTTTAAGCTTGATTTGCATATTCAGTTTAAGTTTTACTCGTTTTAAGATGTATTTATTCATTTATATCAGTACCTGTTGTAAGTTGGTTTGCTATGACTGTTTATGCAATTTCTGTTCGTTTTGGGTTTTGTTCATTCTTTAATAATATTAAATAAAAAAAACAAGTTTTTTTTAACTGAATGTAAGGAGTGACATTAAAACTTAAAACGAAAAGAAATTGTTCCGTATAATAAAGGGACTGTCCTCTCATATTTATTTACTGTCCGTAAATAAAAGGGACGCCTCGTTCTTTGCGCTAAAGTTTTTTTTTATTGTTTTAAAGAATAAAGTTGTGAAACAGAGTCAAATTTAGCGTAAAGAGCGAGGCGTTGAGGACGGAACAGCCCCTTTCATATACGGAATAATTTCTGTTCGTTTTAAGTTTAATGTCGCTCCTTACTTTCAGTTTAAAAAACTTGTTTTTTTTTATTTAATTTCTCAAAGTTTTTGAATTAATGCAGGTTTCGATTTTGGCTAACCGTACATGAATAATTAAAACGAAATTTGTATATTAATTTTCGGTTTTTTGGCTAAATGGCTTTCTCAAAAGTTGTTTAATTTTATTTACGAACGTTTATATTAGTAATAAATGCATGTAAATTACGAATTAACTTACGTAACGAACTTATAAATTCGTATATTTTTATTAGGTATATTAAAGGATTCGCCACCTAGTTAATACCTTACTCTTTACGCTAAAGATCGAATTTTTTCCAATTCTTTAAGAATGACCCATTAATGAAAAAGGCCGTTAATTAGAATAAATAGCTCTTATGAAAGTACTAAAAAAAACTTTAGCGTAAAGAGCGAGGTATTGACTAGGGGGCGAACCCAATCATATACGTAATAGTTTCTGTTGGTTTTTATTTTTGATGTTGAAAAGTTTTCAGTTGAAAAGTTTTTCAGTTCGACTATTTGTTTTTTTTTTATTTAATTTTTGGTCGTTTTTTTAAATACTGCTGGGAAATCCTGCGCCCCCCTCAAAGCAATGTCCCTTCCCCTATGAAAACTTTCTCTATGGAAAAATCCTCCCAAGTAACCCTCAACCCCTCCCCACTACCAGAAAAATTTACCCCTGAAAACAGACGTTTTCAGGGGGAATTTTGACTATTGGTAATAACCAATACCAAAAGTATTGGTTATTGATATATGCTTCCCAATAACCAATACTATATGTAAACATTGGGCAAAGTTCATAACTAGCAGCCCTTCCCCCGGGGACTGTGGAGGATTGAGTCATCCTCAAAGACATAGTTATTATATTTTTCAACCACGCTCAATAAAATGGCTATCTCAAAATCGGGTGACTTACGAAAAAATGAGCCTGGGAGGGAGCTTAGTTGCCCTCCATTTCTTGTCGCTTAAAAAGAGCACTAGAACTTTCAATTTCCGTCAGAACGAACCCTCCCACGGTATTCTAGGAACACTGGGTCGATACGATCACCCCTGTAAAAAAAAAAAAAAAAAAAAAAAAAAAAAAAAAAAAAAAAAAAAAAAAAAAAAAACACGCATCCGTGATGATGTGATCTTTCTTCTGGCAAAAAAATACGAAATTCCACATTGTTGCAGATAGGAGCTTGAATCCTCTGCAGTCGGGTTCTCAGATATGCTGAATTTTTTGGTGTGATTTTCATTAAGCGTCTATGACTTTTAGGGGGTGTTTCCCTCTTATTCAAAAATACGGCAAATTTTCTCAGGCACGTAACTTTTGCTGGGTAAGACTAAACTTGAGGAAACTTATATATTTGAAATCCGCATAAAAATCTAATTCTTCTGATGTATCTATTGGTATCAAAATTCCGTTTTTTAGAGTTTCGGTTACTATTGAGCCGGGTCACTCCTTACTTTTCAAACAGTTCCTTAGGACAAACTGTTTGAAAAGATCTTTTGTTCGTTCTAAGCTTGATTTGCATATTCAATTTAAGTTTTTACTCGTTTTAAGATTTATTTATTCATTATATGGTACCTGTTGTATGTTTGTTTGCTATAATTATTTATTTAATTTGTGTTCGTTTTGAGTTTCATTTGTTCTTTAATAGTAATTTCTGGTCGTTTTTAGTTCGAATTATTATAAATTTTTATTTATGCTCATCTTATTTTTAGGATGACCTTTACTTTTCTATGAAAAACTTCTTTTCCTGATTTTTTTTTTTTTTAATTAATTAATGGATAAATCTATTCTGCGCCTTGCATGAATTTTACAAGCAGTTAGGACTTGGGTTATACTTTTATCAACCCTTCAAGGCTTGTAAGAATTGGTCACTGGTTTTAACGTTACATACAGGCCCGTCATTGGGGGACTGGGAAAGATTCCCCCTATATTTGGGAAATTTTTGTTTTAATCTTGTATTCTTCATAATAATATTCAGTTCTCCAAAAACGTATCTTCTCCCAATAAGCAAAAAAAATTATACTTTGTTAAGTTCAAAATTCTTTGCAGAATTGTAGAAAAACTTCAATAATATTAGGAAGAATTTCTGTAAATTATATTAGCTATACGTATAAAAATCGTTTAATATCCTTTAGTTTTCTAAAATTTCTGTACACTTCACATAGGACAATATTCCTGTAGTATTGTTGAAAAACTTTAACGGTTGGATTAACAGACTTTTGTAAACTTTATTAGCTATACATCAAATATTCTTTGACAATATGTCTCAAAAACATTGATAATACAGTACCCCTTCGACCATTAATGTGGCAAAACTGCTTTTTTTTGCGGGAAAGCTCAAGAAAGGTTTTGTTCAAGTTTAATTTTGCTCTTCACCTCCATCATAATTAAAATTAATTTTGGATTGTGGGCTACACTAATGTTTTTCTCATCGGTTTGCTTATAGTTCTGGATTGACTTTACTGACACTGATCTTTTATTTACTTTTTCCATGGGACATATCAAGGTTTTCAAGGTAAAAGGGCAAAAAACGAGACAATTTTCCAAGAATGAGATAGAAATTAAGAGATGGTCTTCTAGGAGCCCTTTTGCGCTGGCAAAATTCATAGGGACATATTTACCTCATTAGGAATTAAGGGAATGGGTTAGTTATGATTTGAACTAAACTTTTCCGAATCTCTTCCATAAAGATTAATAATCATAATTGCATTTACTATACATCAGAGTGAGTTGACATTACTGTGCTTCACACATATTTCTCGCTAAAGAAAGCCGTTGTCACCAAACTTTTAAAATACAAATTTGCGCTCTGTTACAAAATTATAGAAATGTGAGATACTATGAAAACCACATTTATGAATTAGCATGACAGTTTCTTTTCTGACACATAAGATTTCTTTTTCTAGTCCAAGAAGACGTTTGATCTCTAATTAGACTTTTTTTATTGCAGATGCTAAAAAGTTTATCAGATGAGTTTACTAAGAGTGATATCGAAGTTATGGCAACAAATCTGTCCAGAGAAGTGAGGAAAACTCTGACAGGAATTCGTCCAAAAAATTTGAAAATTATAAATTAACTTGAAAAGCTACTAAATGTTATTGTGTCAGCCGATTTTTCTGCTCCCCACCTTCGAGAGCGGTGAATTGTTTAACATTTTTATAAAAGTTGCACCACTGGCATTACTAGATCAGATTTTTAAATGAGTTTAAGCTTTTGGTGTAGAGCTGAAAGTTTGCTATTTCCCGGACGGCTGAGGAACTTGGTTGATCTGTAATTTGAAATTGAGAAGAAAGATCAATTGAAAAAGTGCTCATGGACAACAAGTCAAGCATTGGAATTAAGTTTATATATTTGAAACAGTGTCTTAGAATTTAGGACTGCCCGGATTTGTTACCGTAAACAAAGGACAGTTTTTGCTTAAAGCAAGATACGGCCTTTCTTGGAAAAGCTACTATCAAGAGAAAAATTTGGGATTAAATGGCACTAGTCGAGGTTTTTTCTCACTTGTATGGTGTTGTTTTACTGTTGTTAGTTTTTTTTTGTCAATAATAATAGTTCGACAATTAAAATTGCAGAAAAACCTTATCGATATATTTTTCTGGTCCACATATGATATTAATGCAGTGAATCAAGCCAGGAGGTATGATACTGGTTGTGATGTTCAAAAAGCCAAAAAAAAATTAGAACGATAATTGGTTGAAAACAAGTAATGTTTTTTTTTTTATTTCCCCCACTCACAAGATGTTACTATTAATGCCATACTATCGTACAAGATTCTGCAAATTGCCATGAACTTTTTCCAGTCAAAAATCGCACGATCTGTGATTTGGATAAGCCTTGGTTTGATACCAACATAAGAAACCTTATCAAACAACGATGTAGACTCCATACCAAAGGAGACACACTAAATGCGAACAAGTTAAGAAAACAAGTCGTCTCGGCCCTCCGAGTTTCCCGAAAAAGGTATGGACGGTAAAAATCTAATCGTAAGGTCAGAGTTGTGTAAATGGCACGACGCGGTAAAATGGCTTAGTGGGAAAAAGAAAGGAACAACAGTACGAATCAGCCACCCATGTGATAATTTGATGAAAACCTGTGAAATTAAATTTTTTTTTTACTCAATTTGTACTACTTACCCAACCATAAGTGAAGAACAAATGAGTAACATCATTAACAAACGTAGCATGGTGTCTCCCCTTATACCTAGGTGTCTCCCCGTTAAATTACTGAAATATTACTCAACTTTCCCTGCCACGCTAATCGCACCAGTAGCAAATAAGTGTTTCTCAGAAATATTATTACCAAAGATTGAGAAAGCTGCATATGTCCGTGTCAGAAAAGAAAGTTAAGACACCCCAGTCTTGGGATAAACTGAGACCCATGTCGATAACTTTCAACTTAGCGAAGGTAGCTGAGAGTTTTATCTACCAATCTCTGTTACGAAAAATTGTGTCTTCGACAAATCTGAAATAATATGGTTGCATACGAGAGAATAGCACGATAGCATATCTAGTTCGAATATACCACTTAATCATCAAGTGGCTAGAAACTTCTATTAGCATTGTTGATTAACTTTTTGCGGACTACAGAAAAGCATTTGAACTTACCAAACACTTAACCAAATTAACTATTCTGAAAGAGAAGGAAGCTAAAAATAAAATAATACTATTAGCGAGAGAATGTCTAAGGGGAAGACGGTAATCAGTTTATCCTTTGTGTGCCAAGGATAGAATAGAAAAGAATTTATTTGCGCTAAAAGCCCATAGGCCATGGCAAAAATATAAACAAAGAACCATTACAAAGAAATTGCACGAAACCTAACCTAATCCTCCAGAAATCTACTTCTATGATTCATCGCGAGACGAAGCAACAGTGCCAAGCTTCTAATACCCATAAAACACTCATCCGCACACACTCTCACCAACCACTCAAAATCATAATCCCCCTACCAAACACTTCAAGTCTCCAGTCATTCAGCTCCTTACATTCACAAATCAAGTGATAAACGCTCTCATCTAAACCTCCATACATTGGACAAAAATAAGGACCATCCTTTGACCTTTCCCTCCCGATAAACTTTCTTCTTTGGCCCAATGGCAAACTATCAGCCCTCATTTCAATTAATGGCTTTATTTCATTTTTATTCAAACCCGCCTTAAAAAATAAAACTTCACCCCAAATATCCTTCCACCGACAATAAAAATATCTACTCTGAGTGGTAAGAACCCTGCAGGTACCCCCAAGGAATGAAACTAGCTGCTATTTTATTCCTTTCCTTCATCAACCCAGTCCTGGCATAAGTCTAGGAACGTTTTAAGTTCGTATAAAACTTGTCTGCCCTTCTTAAGTACATATCAAGATTGAAGTAGCAAAACTGTGACCCGACACTTCATGGACTTCATCACCCAGTGTCAATCGAGTGACCTGCAAGTGAATTAACAAAATCGAAAGTTCTACCATTCAATCCACTCAAATGGGATATTACAAACCCGTATATGCCGTTTGCAAGTGTTTTACTGCGATAATCCTAGGTGTAACATTTACAGGTGATAGCGTGTTTAAGCTGCATGTAGACAATATCAAACAGTTCGTGGTAACGAACTGTAAGTAAGGAGCGACCCGGCTCAATGGTAACCGAAACTCTAAAAAACGGAATTTTGGTACCAATAGATACATCAAAAGAATAAGATTTTAATTCTGATTTCAAAAATATAAGTTTCATCAAGTTTAATTATACCCATCAAAAGTTACGCGCCTGAGAAAATTTGGCTGATTTTCGAAAAAAGAGGGAAAGACCCCCTAAAAGTTATAGAACCTTAATGAAATTCACACCATCATATTCAGCGTATCAGATAACCCTACTGCAGAGGTTTCAAGCTCCTATCTACAAAAATGTGGAATTTTGCATTTTTTGCCAGAAGAAAGTTCACGGGTGCGTGTTTATTTGTTTTTTTTTTTGTTTCTTTTCCCCAGGGGTAATCGTATTGACAGAGTGGTCCTAGAATATCGTAAGAGGGCTCATTGGAACGGAAATTAAAAGTTCTAGTTCCCTTTTTAAGTGACCAAAAAATGGAGGGCAACTAGGCCCCCTCCCACGCTCATTTTTTTCTCAAAGTCACCCAATTAAAATTTTGAGATAGCCATTGTGTTTAGCATAGTCGAAAATCTAATAAATATGTCTTTTAAGATGACTTAATCCCCCACAGTTCCCAGGGGAAGGGCTGCAAGTTATGAACTTTGCCCACTGCTTACATATTGTATTGGTTATTGGGAAGTATACAGACATTTTCAGGAAGAATTTTTTTCTGGTGGGGGGAGGTGGGGGAGGGGGGCTGTAGGAGGGGGTTACTCGGGAGAATCTTTCCGTGGAGGATGTTTCTTTGGGGTAAGGGACATTTCTATGAAGGGGGCGCCTGATTTCCAAGCATTATTTAAAAAACGATCAGAAATTAAATTAAAAAAAAAACAAGTACTTTCAACTGAAAGTAAGAAGCAACATTAGAACTTAAAATGAACAGAAATTATTACGTATATGAGGGGGTTCTCCCCCAAGTCAATACTTCGCTCTTTACGCTACAGTTTTTTTTTAGTGCTTTCAAAAGAGCTATCTATTCTAATTAAACGGCCTTTGTGATTCAGGGGTTTGTGAATAAAAATTTTTTTAACTTTTAACGTAAAGAGCGTGGTATTGACTAAGGGGAGAACCCCATGATATACGTAATAACATATACGTAATAAAAAAAAAAACAATAAAAAAAACAAGCGATACGGTTCAATAGTTATCGAAACTTTTAAAAACGGAACTTTGATGTCAATAAATGTATCAAAAGAATGGGCTTATAATGCTGATTCTAAATATATGGATTTTATTAAGTTTAGTATTACTCTTCAAAGGCTACGAGCCTCAGAAAACTCACCTGATTTTTTAAAGAGGGGGGAAACATCCCCTAAAAGTGAAAAATTTTTAATGAAAATCACACCGTCAGATTCAGCGTATCAGAAAACCCTATAACATAGGTTTCAAGCTCATATCTGCAAAAATCTGCAACTTTGTATTTTTTGCCAGAAGAAAAATATACGAATATAGAAGTTCGTTACGTAAGTTAATTTGTAAATTACGTCAGAACCAAATTTAGAGACAGCCATTTAGCAAAAGAAAAGTAAAATTTTTATGCAAATTTTGTTTACTTATTCAATGACGGCGAGCCAAAATAAAAGCTGCATTAACTAAAAAACGATCAGAAATTAAATAAAAAAAACAAGTTTTTTAAATTGAAAGTAAGGAGCGACATTAAAACTTAAAACGAACAGAAATTATTCCGTATATGAAAGGGGCTGCCCCCTCCTCAACGCCTCGCTCTTTACGCTAAAGTTTGACTCTGTCTCACAACTTTATTTTTTTAAGCAATAAAAAACTTTAGCGTAAAGAGCGAGGCGTTGAGGAGGGGACAGCCCCTTTCATATACGGAATAATTTCTGTTCGTTTTAAGTTTTAATGTCGCTCCTTACTTTCAGTTTAAAAAACTTGTTTTTTTTATTTAATTACATTATAAGGTCACTAGTTAATCCAAAGTTGAACAAGTGTGCATAGGTTGTGCTTCTCGGACCACCAACTCCTACTGGCGTATACAGCCTATATCAGGCCTCTCCTCGAGTATTGCTGTCCCGTTTGGGGTCCCCAAGACTGAAAACACTGCTTACATGTCAGCAGAAGTAGAAGATGTTCAAAAACGTGCTATTAAAATAATACTTGGACCCCGCTTCAGCAACCTACGAAAGTGCTCTTAAACTCTTGAAATTGCCCACATTATTCACTCGAAGAAATTAAATAGTAATGAAATGTGGGAAAATACTATCTGCAAGCGAACACCACCTATGTTGTTGCTTGAGCTCAGACAAATTGAGCCTCTTCTTGATGTCATGGCGTCACCGTAGGTTTTATACAACCACCATGGGGAAAATGCCAAATCTTTTTTAAAGTGATTTATTTAGATCATTTTTGTTTCCAGAAAAGTAAATGTTCCAGTTTTAATGAAAAAAAAACTATGAAGCCGATTTTGAGGCCAGACCCTGGTACGGCTATGTTTGCATACATTGATTTTCGTTGTCGCTTTTCTTCTAACCGTAGAAAATATGAATTTATTCTTAATGTCAGGGTATCGCCACAGGTTTGATACAAACACCCTGGGAAAAATATAAATTCTTCCTCAAAATTGTAATGTCTATAGATCGTTTCTTTGGCCAGAAATGTCAATATGCCAAAAGTTTTGAGAAAAGAAAAACTAAGTAGCCGATTTCGAGGCTGGGCTACTGCACTCGGCATGTGACAGGCTTGTATATATTGATTCTCGTTGTAAGTAGGAAACTCCATGTGAATCACCTTTTCTTGCTAATCTTTCCTCGGGAAAATGGAGGGCTCCCCAGGGAACACATAGAACGTTGAAGGATCCCAATGACTTGTAATCAACAATCGTATAGTTTATGGCATTTTTGTAGGTTTGTACTGGGTTTTGCGCCAGATTTTGTTGGCAACGAAGGTTGTGATGACGTTGTTCTTCTAACGTAATATTTCTTTTTTTGTCACTTCCATTTTGACTCGTTCTGATTTTCGCTGTCGCTTGTTCTCTTAAAGCACAATTCTGCATTCTTCACTTGATTTTTGACATGTTTTGATACCCGTTTTCTCGCTATCGCTTTTTAATTCTCGCTGCCGCTTATCTTCTAACTGCCTATTTCTTTGTTATCGTTGTGACATATCTTTTAACCACGTATTTCTTTGTTCTTCACTTTCATTTTTAATCTGTTTTACTCCTCATTGTTGCATGTCTTGTAATCACATATTTTTTTGTTATTCACTTTCGTTTTTCACTCGTTTTAATTTCTATTGCCGTATATCTTCGAACCGGATGTTGCCTTGCTCTTCACTTTGTTTTTTATTTGTTCCAATTGTCACTGACGCAAGTATTCTAACTATATATTTCTTTGTTCTTCATTTTCGTCTAATATTACCATAGACGTTTTTACAAAACCCTTTACCTTAGCTGCTCCGCTTGGTCTCGTCACAATTGATGGTTTAGATTTTTTATTCGTCTTCTAAGCATTATGAAACTGCTTGAAATGTCTTTTGTAAATAGATTAATTACACTTGGTATTTTATACTAAGCTAAGTTCCATTTGGAGTGTTCCATGCGTCATAGATTTAAAAACGATACATTCAAGCCGTAAGTGGTTGGGGACAATGATGTAATTTATTCTCTTGAAATATCTCCTGAAATAAATATGAAGTCAATCATCTAATTTTTCTTGTTAATCATATGTTTCTTGTGTAATTTTGCCTGCATCATAGACACTAAATCGATACAACCACTACTGAGGCAAATATAAGGTATTTGTGCTCTTGAAATGTGTTCATAAATATGACGTCCCTCACGAGATTTTTTTTTCTTTGAAAATTAAGGCTTTTAACGGATTTTCTCAAGCTCGTGGCCTATATAGATCGTATTTTCAGGCCAGAAAATCCCAGGATGCCAGTTTTCTTCAAAAAAAAATATGGAGGCATTTTCGAGAAAAAAGAACATATATACACAATTTTTGCTCGTTTATAGATATAAGATATGCTGATATTTATTTCTTAAAGTCTTAATAATTTTCGATTTACAAAGTCAAAAAAGTTAAAACTTTAAAGTTTATTTTTAAGTTATGTGCAAATTATTTTCTATTTTTGAGAAGACCTGGGGGTTGTCAGCCCTACTCATGTTAATTTTTGTTACTTTCGAGTTAGAATCGGTTATTTATTGTAATTTCTTTTCGTTTTGGGTTTCATTTATTTATCAATTATGGCGATTTGTGCTAGTCTTATGGTTGGAAGATTATTTGACGTTATTTCTGCTCATTTTGATTTAATGCAGCTCTTTACTTTTCTTTGAAAAACTTGTTTTGTGAAATAAAATTTTAGATTAATTTGTGTTTTTTTTTACATAGCGTCTTTCATGCGAAAAAAATCTTTTCCTTTTTTCTATAATCAATCAATCAATCAGTCAATCATTTTATTAATACTAAAAAAAACTATTTCAAACGTAAACTGCTTACTAGACCCAAGAAGCTTGGCTTGTAGTGGGCCACACAATATAATAATAAAGAGCGGACTTTTATAAAACACCAAAACACATACAATAATTAAAGACTGGAACAAGACTAGGACATTTAACGGAAGGAAAGGTTTCTGAAAATCATTTTTAAAGAAGAGGAGAGAGGAATATAAATTGAGATAGAATTTAAAAAAAAGGAGAAAAATTAATGGACTGGAGAGACCCGACGAGAAACTGCCTTTGCGGAAAGAGATAGTGGGACATCATGAGAGATATAATCCCATAGTAGAAAGGATTGATAAACAGGAGACCTCTGAGCTGCTGCTGATGATCGTTTAGGTAAAAGAAATCTGCAAGAAGAACTACGTAAAGAAAAAGAGTACCTACCTAACTCTGTCTGTGTCAAAAACTGCTGCAGAAACGATGGAAGTGTGTTTCGAAAAGTAAAATGCGCTAAATAAAGATTACTTTCACCCACAATACAACGGAGCTATTCCAGTATCATTATAAAGATCAGAGGAAAGGTAAGGCCAAGAGTGAAGAAAAGTAGCCTTCACTGCCCTATTTTGGGCACTTTGAAGTGTGCACAGAAGAGGTTTGTTGCTACTTCTCCAGACAGAGCATCAATAAGAAAGGTAAGGAAAAATAAAGGCATAATAAAGAGAAAGCATAACATCTGGAGGAATATATGAGTTAACCCGGGGCAAAATTGAAGACCGGCGGAGGATGAGGAACGGGTGTGAGCTTTTAAGAAAGAAAACAGTGGGGTTTGGGGTTGCGGGTTATGAGGTTTAAAAGAAAGAAAACAGTCAAAACCCACACCAATAAATTTTACCATAGTAGCTTGTGGTATAATATCGTTCCCATAAGTCAGGATGATTGTCTCCTCTGCGTCTTTTGTACGATAAGGGGTCCTGACAAATACAATGGCACTCCGGCTGTTAAGAACCATGCCATTTGACCAGCACCAATCCTTTATTTTATCAGGAACAACTTGAGCTATGGAAGCGGCAGATGGCAGGTCCACTCCATCAATGAAAAAGTTACTGTCGTCAGCAAACATAAAAGGGTGCACAGGGGATGAAGACCATCAACGAGATCATTAAAATAAATTAAAAACAAAACTGGTCCAAGCAGAGAGCCCTGTGGGACATTTTTCAATATAGGCAAAGTAGATGAAGAAGTACCATTAACCGAAAGACACAGAGATCTCCCTACGAGGTAAGACCTTAAATATTCTAGTGACATTCCATGCACTCCGAATAAGGATAATTTATACAGAAGAACAGAGCGGTTGACCGCTTTGAAAAGTCAAGAAATAGACACAAAATACACAAGCCCCTGTCCAAATTAACTCGTACAAATTCTGTTGCATATGATAGTGAATGCAAAGTAGAGAAAACCATAAATGGGACGAAAACCATACTGATGGTTAGTTAAGAAAGAATTTCCTACAGTCGTATTAGTGCTAAATGCAAATGAAGAGAGTCTACGATACACTACTTTTTCAACAGCCTTAAAGATGACGGGAAAAAGAGAAATAAATCTATAGTTTGAATTTAGAGACAAGTTACCTTGTTTATACAAAGTTACAACATTAGCAACTTTAAATAAACGAGGAAAAACATCAGAAGAAAGAGAGAGGTTAGTCGTATTTGAAATAGGGTTAGAAACAAACAAACCAATTTTCTTATGGACATTATTATTCAAACCAGAACTATCAACTGAACGGCTGCTTGGAAGCTGAAAAAAATACTAGAAATTTTAGTATCACTGCATGAGGAAAGTAAAAACAAAATTTCTGCTGAGGGAGCACTACTTACTCTACTCTGGGGTGGAAAGAGAACTGAATTAAATGTGGCTAAATACGAATTGAAGGCGCTCGCTGAGGAGTTTTTTTTCACAGCTTTCCTATAAAGACATGGGGAAGACTGTTTGAGTCTAGAGCGGGAAAAAGCTTCATTAACTACAGTCCAAACCTTACGCAAATTCCCTTTACACTCACTAATTTGGCACGAAAAATACAGCGTTTTGGCTGCACGTACTGAAGAAGTAAACACATTTTTATATTGTTTGCACTTCAAGAGATCATCCAGTGTCTTAATTTTACATGCAGGCTTGAAGAGAGTTGCCTTCATATGTTTAACATTGATCAGACCTCTAGACATTCATGGGCAATTGGGTGTTGAATGCCTGAGCCTCTTTCTAAGAGAAAATGCTTATTCAACGGAGTTCCCATACAACACAAAATTAAACTCGTTGCACATTTAACATCATTAGCTTCAAGAACATTAGACCAATCATTGATCTGAAGACTATGTATTAAGTTAGAAATTTCTTTATCTGTAAAAGTTCTAAAATAAAACTCACCTTGCTCATCCACAGCAATCTCAGTTTTAGGCAAAATAGTAACAGATAGATAGGGAAGTGATCAGAATGATCAGTGAAACAAGACCAGAAGTAAACTTCAAATTAGGAGAATAAAAAATGAAAACGTTACCTATTAAAGTGGCAGAATCATAGGCAGAGCAATAGTGCTGCGTAAGTAAAGAACGATGTTGACGCAATATATGTTTTTTTTCTTCGACTGGGGCATTTCGTATCGAAAGAGTTGTCGTAGAAACTTCCAAAAGGGTTCATTCGATTAGAAATTGAAAGGGCTAGTGCCCTTTTCCATATTCAAAAGTGATTGAAGGGCAACTAACCCCCCTGATACGCCCACCTTTTCCCCACAAACACATCCAATCCAAGTTTCGAGAAAACAATTTTGTTCGACGTATTTAAAAGGTCCGGAAATTATGTCTTTGAGGATGACACCCCCCCCCCACAGCACTAAGGGCAAAGGTTTCAAGTTATACCCTGGGAGCATATAAAGTTTTATAGAAAGTGTTGTCATAGAAACTTCAAAAAGGGTTCATTCGATTAAAAATTGAAGGGGCTAACGCCCTTTGTAATAGTCGAAAGTCATCAGAGGGCAAACGCCACCCCCCCCCCCTACCCCACCCAACATTTCTCCAAACACTTCCGATCAAAATTTTGATATACGGTAGCCATTTTGTTCAGCGTAGTTTAAAGATCTGGAAATTATGTTTTTGAGGTTGATCATCCCCCTCACCATAGCCCTCAGTACAAGGGTTGTAAGTTATGCCCTTGGGGCGTATAAGGTTCTTATAGAAAGCGTTGTCGTATAAACTTCAAAAAAGGCTCATTTGATTGGAAATTGAGAGGACTAGTGCCCTTTTTATTAGTCAAAAGTGATCGGAGGTCAAATATATCTCTCCACGTCCATCATTTCTCCAAACACTTCCAATCAAAATTTTGAGAAGCCATTTTGATCAACGTAGTTGAAAGATCCGGAAATTATATCTTTGAGGATGAGAGATCTAACACAGCCCTCAGGCCAAGGGTTGTAAATTATGCCCTGGGGGCATATAAGGTTTTTTATAGAAAGTGTGGCCATATAAAGCCCGAGGGGTGAGGGCTCATTGGATTTGTAATCAGAAGCTCTAACGCCCTATTTAAGAGTCAAAGTGATCAGAGGGAAGCTACCACCCCCCCGCGCACACACACACACGTCGTATTGTCCCGAACTACACCTAAACGAAATTTTGAGATAGCCATTTTATTCAAAATAATCTAAATATCATATAATAAGGCTTTTGGGGTTGAAACAAACCACCAGAGCCTGGAAGCAAGTGCTGTAAGTTATCCCCTTGGGCCATTTACGGTTTTTATGGAAAGGATAGTTGTACAAGCTTTAAAGGAGGCTCACTTGTTTGAAAATTGTAATGTTCTAGTTCCCGTTTAAGAGTCAAAATTGATGGAGGGCAGAAAGCCCCCCCCCCCGACTACCCCAAAATCGTCCAAAACCTATGCCTTCCTATATGTATTATTATATGTATTATAATAATGTATTATTTTTTGTTGTTGTAGTTGTTTAGACCAGGGCACTTCTAGCAGTATCCCAAGAACGACTGTGAGTATTATTTTCAAACTTTCGGGGCTACTTCTGCTCTTAAAATTTAACCAAATCAAAATAGCGCAAGTGTATCCAAGCTATCAAAGAAAGTGAACAGATTTTTTTTTGCGAATGGTACCAAGCTTTCCATTTGAAGTTAACTAGAGGAGGTATGGAACTAAATTAAACAGTACTATTTGTGTCCAGATTTTTAAAAGGGTGTATGAGTAGAAAGGCCCTAATGAATATGAAACGAAAACCGTGCTGCCATCTACAATTTAGTCTAACGCTGACGGGACATAATTTATTCAAGGATTATCGATCGAGTCTAATGGGGGTCAAGGTCAATTGATTTGTTGTTGTTTGTCCAGGTGTATTGTCTCCGGGGCGAAGTTTGCACATGCGCATTGATGGGGGGAAGAGATGTATTGATCTGGGGCAAGAGGGGGAAGTGAATTTCCGAGAACTTGATTTACATAATCGATGGGGGAATGTATTGATACAGGACTCGACTAGGACAAGTGAATTTCCGAGAACTTGATTTACATAATTGGTGGGGAGAATGTGTTGATCCGATAACGGGAAACAGGATCACGTGTCTCCTTCTAAGCCAATCAGGGAGTCGGTTACATTTCCTTCTAAGCCAATCAGGGAGTCGGTTAGAAATTACCGGGAAAGGATTGCAGAGAATATAAGGAAAGGATTTTTTCTATAGTTTCTATTAGTGTGTGAATGGAATTCAAAGGAGCGAGAACAGTTTTACTTTACTCATTTGGATATATTTGTGCTGATGATGAGTGGAATGTTTACCCTATTAGAAGTTGATAGTGGAGTTGATGGCAATAATACAAGAGCACCAAACGTGGCTGTGGAAATAAATAGAGGATCACGGCTTTGTCTGGAATGGGATGAAGTATATGCAAGATATGTGATATCCTTAAGCAAATTTAAAATGGAGGATCAATTATGTTTCGCTGCAAAAGTTGATATAGCACATGTGAATAGACTTTAATGTGCTTTAAGTGCATTAATGAAACATATCGAAGACAATAAACTGTATCGCTAATTGTACATGTTTAGTATTATTGTTTTAATTATTCAAAAAAATTGTTTCGAAATCGAAAATGTTCCCTTTCTTTTGTTAGAATTTTAGGCTAACGAATCATGGTCAGTCTAGAGTCAGCAGTCAGAGTGATAGGATTGAAAAATGAATAAATTCGAGGAAGAGAGAATTAGATCGAATCTTGTGTTTATGGAAAAACATTTGATTTTGGATGATGATTTTCTCGAGTTATCTCTTCAACGCAGGATATTCTCTCGGGGGACACTTGACGATATAATGGGGACTGATTCTCCCCCATTGGACTATTGTATGAGGTTATGTCGATGTAACTCAAATTGTTTTACTCAATTTATTGATGTATTAATTGGAACAAAGCAGAATAATATCGAGGATATACTTTTGAAAACATCGCAATAAATTCAATGTAGATGGCTCCACCACCATTCGAAAGAGGTGACGTCACAGAATTACTCCTCTCCCATTCCTTTACCCTGAATTTATCGAGCGAGGATGATCAGTTTCGTTTTAGCTGTGAGAGAGTTGACATCGGAAACCAAAAAAAAAAAGTTCTATACATGTCCACTATGCATGTACACTCTTGGCAGTTGGACTCAATGTGAGAATTGTACAATTATTGATGACTATAATGGAAAGTGTAAATTATGTAATCCTTGTAAATTACATAGAGGATATGCAGTACAAATTAAAGGATGTAATTCATGTCTTGAAGAGATTTGTGACTCTCACCCTAGAGGACAACTGTGTTCCAACTGTCACTATGATAAATGTGATCAGTGGGAGAATACTTACCTCGGTATGATTGGAAAGAATCCCAAAAGTGATTTTAGTTTGTTTCTACGAGATTGGTATCATCGTGGATTTAAATTATTCTGGGAGGAAGAATCTGGTCTACGATTCAACTGTTGGGGTAACAAGACAATTTGGTTTCTACGTCATCGTTGTGACGACACTGCCTATTATGACTATAAACCAAGTGATTTTTATTTGGCAGTTACCGAATGTGATTCACCATTTGAAAACACTGTATGCGATATTGCGTCAAATAGACAGATTGAAACTCGTGAATTTCATAATATGAATGCAAATAGTATCATTGACTATACAAAGAGATATGACAAGAATGAAGTTACATTATACTGTAGAAAATGTAACCCTGACTTGTCAGTCAATTAGGATCAATACACAGTGAATCCAAATGATTTACCGGCATTAGTGGTTCACGACAGTTGCCTATACACCGAAGAAGAAGAAATCTAAAGTGAAGATTTAAAGACATTGTTATATATATACATTTTATTAATAAACAAATTCACATACATTTTTTAAGCACTTTACTCTTAGGGCACTAAAATCAATATTATACAGGTCTGAGAGGATATTTTTAAACTAGAAAGTCGTTCAGACGTGGATTGTCACCATAAGTGTTGAGAAACTGCTTGTAAGTATAGCCACGACATCGGAACACAAAATATAGTAGTGCATGGAAGCCACAGCTTTTAGTCATCAGATCCTGCACTCTCTTCCGATTTTGAATAATAGTTTTCTAACTGCTCTCAATATAGTTGCTGATGTGAGGAGTGTAGAATGTATAGGGTAGGCCAAGAGGATCAAAAAATTCAATCGTTTTAATTTTTTGAAAGATGCACAGCCAATGACCCGACAGCACAATCGACGGACTGCTATTAACAATAATTAAGGTATTGTTTCCACTTTGAATTTTTCCAAGAAAGTCAGAGGGCAGACAATAGGATTTGTACTGGGACATATAGGGATCCATATTAAATACATTGATTATTTGACTGGTGTTCATGGCGCCAAGTCTAGTAGAACACTGCCTTCGGGTGTGATTTCCCAATAGGTTTCATATTGATTTAGTGAGATTAGTGCAATACTCTCAGCCAATGGGTCGGCAAATGTACACTCAAAACGCACACTCCCCGTACGTACTATACTCATATCCTGCGTGCCAGACAAATCCAATACAATGATACCATGTGTTTTAGCGAACATTTCTTCGGATATACCATTTTCAAATAGTTGGGAATCATGATCTAGGGTTTGCATGGTCAACTCATACAATGTTCTATAGGATTTATCAAAAGATAGATTGTAGAGTGGCATGCCGTTTACTTTGCACACAAGAGATGAAAGTCCAAACATTTCAAATTTATGTGGACATCCTGTCCACGATCCTATTGCACTGGCGCTTTTTACAAATGCCAATGCGAGTTTTGACGGAATTTCGCCATTCATAAAGGATGTATCGGTGAAGGTGCGTGACCCCACGGTAATATGACGTTGATTGGTGATTGTATGAGGAACAAGTAGTTTAATATTATTTCCACTGGCTCTCAGTTTTTCCACTGCCAAAGCAACAGAACTCATGACCTGTCGTTTGCGTACATGTAGTATTGCTGAGGTGAGGGAGAGAGTCACATCAGGATTGGCAGCAAGTTCTTTTCGTAAAATGAAATTGGATGGTGCAAGCGTCAATTTTATATCCACTTTAATATTGGGTGGTAACCATTGGGGAATATTAAATATTTCATGATATATTTTTCCAACTAAATGTAATTCGCTAGTTGTAGCATTTTTAAGTGCATCTGTACTATCAGTATTAGTAATATATTCATATCCATTGGAGGTGCCTCTCAATTCCTTGTATGACTTGGGTGTCGACAGCATGAATTGCATATAGCTTGTATAATTTGAGAGATTGTTGCTTGTGCTCACCAGCATGCCATTGATGTAGACACTGATTTGACGAAATAAATTATGTAATATACAATTTTCATAGGATATTCCGTCGGCCCGAATTGGCAATGTATTATTGGATTTCCGGACTTTCATTTGTAAATCTATAAATGTCGAAGACATGACCATAAAGTAGTCTTCATTGGAATAAATTTGAAAGTGGATATTATCAGAGAGGGGTTGTTGTGGATAAAATTGTTCATAGTATCCATGCTTGACACTCACATCAACATTTTCTGCATTGAATAGATTCAATGAGGAGGTGATTGAAGGTTGGGAATCCTTATGCGGTAGGTAGGACATCTCAGGAAAAGAAATCTAGTTTCGATCTAACAATTCTCTTGCTAGGGCTTCTTCTTCTGTTTACAGTACGTGTCGGCTTTTTCCTTCCTTTCTTTGACAGGGGTGATGTCTTTCGTTTCTGACCTGAGTAGAGACTGATGAGTGATGCATTGTTTCTAGACCTTTTTAAACCTTTTCCATTTTGTTTTAATCTCTCGCCAAGGGTTCGCGCACTGGACCTAAGATTTTCCGAAGCACTTTTTTTAAAATCCTTGCCAGAGCCCCAATCGTATAGTGTAGAGGATGCAAAATCGGTAGCAGCCGGTACAATATATTTTCTAGCCAGAGGTACTGCAGAGCGAAAAAGCTTAGGAAACCAACTGCCGAGACCGTAGCCAGACATTGACGAGCGACCTTTGTAATTGTCCATTCCATTGCCCTGTTGTCTTGGGCCAAGAGTATTAACATAGCAGTCAAAATCAGGACAAATGAATACCACTTTTCTAATAGACATCTTGTTGTTGTTGAACGATGGGTCAAAAATGGCATGTAATCACAGCCAAACCTTTTGATATTGCTAGAGGGTCACCTAATTCAGTTCTTAGTGTTAACTGACAGAGTTCCAAATAGGAAGTGTTTACAGGAATATACTGAAGATGCTTTATATTGTAGTGGTGAATATGTTCTTGATTTGTTTTTCGTTCAAGAACTCGTAGGAGGGGAACATTGCTATTGCCAAATCGAGATGTTTCCACAAATGAAGCGTAGATAAATATACATTTGTCCGTGGAGAAGGCAGGTGGGTAGTCAGCAAAAATAAAATTAGTGTTTCCGGCAGTTTTACCATTGATTATATTGAGCTTAAAGCCAAGAACATCCTATAGATTATCATTGAGAATAACCTTTTCATCGGCAATAGGTGATTTAATATAGATCTTGCCCTCCTCCTTTGAATAGTTGAAATGAAGAGCTCCTTTTTTACGAGCGGAAATTCTTTTATTAATAGAACGACACAAATCATTCATACAGGTGAGTTCTTCATTGGGTAATTCAATATATGGATAATTCATCCAATTGATTTTTTGAATTTGTTCTTGATCACCTGAGGGTGGTGGCCAATCATAGGGTCTAATTTTTATATCATATTTACGATCTTTTCTCAAGATGTCATATGTATTTTTGAGAATACAGTCGACAAGAGCCACTTCATACGCGCCGTCGAATTTGATGGTGGGAGAGAGTTTCGTCCCAAAATCACTTGTTCTATTCAAGTCATTGTGAAGAGGATCAGAAACATTGGACATGAAAGTCACATAGAAACCATTGGGCATTGTTAATATCTTCAGCACTGACCCAAGAATCAAAATCAGAGTTGTATCCTAGCCAGCGAACAAGCAACTGTCTCTTGCCCCTATGAGTAAGACTCTTTAATATATTTTCAATTTGATAGATTTCACTAGTATTTCTAACTTTTTGCAGTTCATATTCATAAAAACCGCCGAGAACTCATCATCTTTAGTGTCTCGCAGTCGATATGTCGTGGGTTCGGTGTCCAGGATTTTGGACACTTTAAAAAGTTCAATGCTCCATAAATATTTCCCCTTTTCAAAAATATTGGTGGTTCTACTGATTCGAACAGTATCACCAACATTGAATTTCTTCTTTTTCTTCTTCTTCTCATTACCACCATTGGAATATTGCTTTAGAAAAGCATCAAATGTATTTTCACTGCAATGAACTCCCCGAGGGCTTGAGTTGGACAATGATCGACGAGGTCGTTGGTTATATATTTGCATGATTTTATCTAAATCATGAATAAAAGCAGGTGTGTTTTTCAGCGTACAATATCTTGAAATTAATAGACGAATCGTTCAAACCAATCGTTCAGCCAATGCAGCCTTTATCGGACTGTGACTATGATAAAGTGTTGTATTATATTTCACTAGAACCTTTTTCACATGGGGATTAACAAATTCGCTACCGCAATCTCTTTGAATTTTGCTATAGCAATCCTGTTGAAGAATACTTTCTAAGACATGAGCAGCTTCAACACCCCTCTTTGACCGTAATGGAATGGCATAGGCATAGCGACTAAAGACACTGATTGCCACTAGAATATATTTGTAGGGTGCATTGTGACGCCGTTGAATTCCGTCTAAAGTTAAAAGATCCGTTTGTATTATATGCAGAGGGAAAAAGGCTTTAGTTCGTCGATATTGTTTTCCACGAAGCCTGCGATTCCGATGCAGTGTGCAACTCGGTTCATTCTCTAGATACTCTTTTGCTTTTTTTAATGTGCTGTCAGAGACAACTTTAGAAAGCGTTTTGGGGGAACTTAGACTTCCCGCTTCACCAAATTTTCATAGACACGTTTCAGAACTTCAACCATTTTGAACGAAAACACGTTGTGTAATGTCCACTCCCCTTTTGCACACTGGAGGGTGAAGCAATCCGTCATCGCTTTTGACTAGCCGCCACAGGTGTTATAAAATCATTGCTGCTGCTGCTGCTGCTAGTATTTTCAAATATTGGATCTTCTTCTTTTTTAAATGGTGTTGGCGTTGTCGGAGGACTATATTCTCTTAGTTTTTTTAGAATTTGCTTATTGCCAATACGACTTTTGGGAAAGTTTGATGCATTTAAAAAGGCGTATAGATTATTGTCAAATGATAAAAGTCCTTTACGATTCGTCACCATATCACAAATTAAATCAACTAGATTATAACTTTTTCCCTGAATTATAATTCGTTTCCTTGTGCTATCAACTTAACTTGATGATCACCACCAGTTTCCAACATGAGATATGATAATACTCTTTTACTCTGTTCTCGAAAGGTCACTGGCAATAGGTTTCCAATTGTTGACACTATAGAATTCAATTCCTTCTCCTTTGATTGCACTGCAGAATCTTGAGGAGATGTTTCCTGTTTAGAGGGATCTGTGACGGCGACGGTGGCGGGTCTCTCACGATAAGGTTTATGTTCGTCCACACGTCGCAATGCATCTTGAAGTAAAAGCAGTTTTTTATCATCAGCAATATTCTCATCATTAATGAATTTGCTTAGATTGTCTTCAAAATGTTCGACGGGTAAGAGGACAAGTTCAAATGGCGTCAATTTATAGGGTTTAGCCATTCTCTAGAGAAAACTGTTTACAAGTCCTGCAATTATTGGCAGTAAAAGTGTAAAAAAGCTACCGCCCGCTTGAAGGAGACGTTTTCTTTTAAAAATTTTCCCTTGTTTTTGCAAGCCAAGGCGCGTACACTGGAACGATGTTGCTTTTTTTGTTGTCTAACACCTTCTGGCAAGTGTGCATTGCCCTCAGTTAAATTTAAACAAAGTTCAGATATTAGATTAATGAAATCATTGTCAATACCATGTTTGAGTATAGCCTTCCTGAGTGGAGGTTTTGAAGTGCCTAAAACTGAAAATAAATGCTGTTGTTCGTGTAGTTTCTTCAGTGTCATAATGGCAGCTAATAGCCTTTTCTTATGTTCACCGGAAGATATAGTGTAATTTCTTTGTCAAAAATATCGGTGACTACACGCAGATCCTCGGGTGTACTCTGATTAAGATCTATCAAAATGTAGCCGTAGGGCTTATTTGTCGCCTGAGTGTACGCTGACAGCAGAAATTTAGGGGCGCCTGGATATATTTGCTTATTGAGACTTATTAGTGAGCTAGAACCACGAACAACTCGGTAGATAATATAGATGGTGCAATTCAAAGCAAGGGTTCTCATACATTTGCTCTGATGAAACAGATTGTGTAGAACTAGGGTTATGGAAATCTGTTCATGATGAGAGCGAACAGTGAACAGCTGTAGCATTTCCTGTGAGAACTGTTCAATGGATTCAGCCAAATCATCAATAATCAGCCACGAGTTTGGTTCAATACTATTGAAAACATCAAGTCCCCGTATGAATTGTATTGGTATGGGTGTGGCAATGGCTTTTATTTGATCATAGGACTCCTGCCAAATACTATAGCAATAATAAATTTTCTTTGGTTTTTCCAAAAACATTTTATTACAATTTTGAATTATTTTAGCTAAAACTGTCGTTTTCCCCGACATTGATGGACCGCACAGAAACGATCTGAATGATGTTTTAAATTGATACATGCTGCTGTTGACAACAGTCGGACTACAACTAACCGTAAACCATACTTGTCCAATGAATAAGTACTAATAATTTTCCCATAGATCTACCTAGTACGTTAACAAGAACAACAAAAACAATATTTCATTCATTTATTTGACATGAAAACACTATTTGTTCAACAAGAACAACATAAAAAAAAACACTTGTTCAACAAGAACAAAACTATTTGTTCAAACATTATTGACATGAAAAAAATGACACTTCTGTTCAAACATGAAGAACATAAAAAAACACTTGTTCAAACATTATTAAGATAAAAAAAACACTTCTGTTCAAACATGAACAACAACAACATTTATTATCAAAACACTTTATGTTTATCAAGAAAAACAATAACACTTTATGTGCAACACTTATTGTCATAAAAAACACTTTTTTTGTTCAGCAGCACTTTATGTACAACATCACTTTTTGTACAACATCACTTTTTGTACAACAGCACTTTTTGTACAACAGCACTTGAAAAAATAACACTTGGAACATGTACTTAAAATAGCACAGTTGAACATTATGAATTTAATACCCTCCACCCTCCAGGGAGCCACGGGGCCGAAAGCCGGCCGCGGGCAGGAAACCCCCCCCCCGGGAACACGGGGCCAAAGGACGACCACGGGCGGGACCCCCCCCGGGATCAAAACTGTATAAAATAGTCATCGTCACTGCTGGTACAGGTTAGGTTGGGTTAGGTTGGATTTATGGATGGGTTAGGGTTGGGTTAGGTGAGGTTAATTTATCCAGACCAAGTTGATTGCGATAGTCTATGCATTCAACCCGGTCCGAAATACGGTAGTGGCCATGGGGTAGTATACTTACACCATTCTCGAGCACCAAGACTTAGTCGGATATACATGACATTGCATTCTTTTCCACTCTTACAGCATAATTTCTATACTGTAGAGAGCGAATTGCAAGCACTTGTGCTCTCGGCACTAGGCTACTTTCTACACAGTCTCTGTACACACTCATGTTGAAATTGTTCTTTAAAAAATGTGTAGGCACCCCTTTACACGCCCGCTTTACATCCCTATTATGAGTTTCCACGCAATAAACTTTAGGACCCGGGAACACCCCCCTGGATATCAAATCACTCCCCGTCTCTGATTTTAACATTAGTAGTTGGTTAGGGGCTTGACGTTTCACCAACTCGGTGTAGAGGGACGGATTCCAGTTGGTGAAATCCATCCACGAGCTGATGTGTTCCCCATTTTCTAAATCTCCCAATAAATCACCGGTTATTACTTTTAACAGCAGAGGATCTGTATCCCAATAGTAAACTTGAACCTCCCCCTCCCTTGGCCATTGCACCTTGCAAACATTGTAAAAAAACGACAACATGAGCTTTTTGGAAATTTCAAGTACTGAACTACCTCCTGCTATATTCTTGTTCAGTACCACATTTCTCTTTTTTCTGTGTAGAAGAACAATGCCCGCCTCTATGCTCGTGAACGTTGTAAAATTGGGGTCAGCAATAATTCGTGCACACTCTTGAGGGTCAGTCACGACGTCGCAACGAGATCTGTTCCGTACGCTTTCACACATTTTGCCAAACGCTGAATTTAGAATGAGTTTGTACATTTCCTTCTCTACTTTGGTGTTTGCCCGAAACGTTTATCAACAAAAGTGACGATAAACGTCTTTAAGTAGGGTTTTTGACTGAATTGCAGGACCCTATGTATTTTGGTGATCTTGAAACCATTGTTCACCATCCAGTGCAAAAGCACATGATGAACAACGATATTCTCTTTAGAGTCCAGATCAGCAATCAGTTTTTGCTTAGAGGGGGTCCAGTGCATCCCCATATCCCTCAACCAATGATTGATTGTAGGGGCTCAGCGAGTCCCTGGTCACTGGTCGATTGATACAGGGAAAAACAAAATCTCTGACTGAATCATGAAGCGCCAATGGAATGTGCCCATCAATTTCAAAGAACCATCCTTGTGACCCATTGTCCTCGACGGTGTTAATATCAGGGAACTCACAAGGATTCTCAAGCCATTTATAGTTCCCACACGGCAAAGAGTAGTGAGACATTGCCGAGGGGTAAAATGAGTTTATGTCCAAGAACACTGCATTTGACTTTACACCGGTGCTATTTTGTCCGCTTGGATCGGTTGTCAAAACGCGATCCCCATGAAAAACATACCCACCCCTCATTGATCTTTCTACAAAAAGGTGTTGATCCACGTCAGTTATTAAGCCTATTTCCTCCCTACTAATTTTTAAAATCAAGTCCATCACCAAATTTGGTGTGGAAAAATAATATCCTATATCTAGTCCAAACTCTGAATAGATTTAATCTGTGTTCTTGCAGACAATATCTAACAGAGTTAAAACGTCACTGGCCAAGTACAGTCTGCAATAATCCCACCCATTTTTACAATTCCCCTTAGACCACACCTTCTTGGCAAATTCATATTCCTCGGTTGTGCATTCACTGTTGGTGAGTGAATTATAGATAGCTTCAATTGGAGGTAGTTTCACCTCGCTTAAGCGAGCGCCAGAACAGTAATAGTCGTATGCATATACACCTTTACAGGTCAATAGGTCATACATTTCACTGTCTGGAAAGTGTTGTTTAAGCAAGGGAAAACTATCAAAATTGTCACTTTTCTGCACTTGAATCAATTGACTCAATGCCTTGGGAAAAAACTAAAATAATCTAAAAACCTGATTTTATTCCAGCACGTATGCCCATTATTTACTACCTGCCATTTCAACTCGAGAAGCACCAGCTTTTCGGCCGATTTGGAAATGATGTTATAGGTAAATGAATTATTTACCTATGGACTATCTACTCCCCCTCCCTCCCTATGCATACGTGCCAGTGCTGGTAAAATAAATTTTAAATCATAATTTGAATTATGAATAGAAACTGGAATAAAAAACTCCTGGCTAACGTTTAAGTTGCATGATTGATGCGCTACCCGTCTAAAATTACTAGCCCCAGAGGATATTTCCTGCCACAAGTGATTATGATATCTGACTTTCCCCTTCCCCCCTCTAGTCCCTTTCCCCTTATCCCCCTCTTCAAACTCCCCCTTACAAACCCAACATATTTTTTTGATTTTTAATCGCGAGACAATCCTCTGCAGACAACACCATTGGGTAATGGGTATTTCTCGAACGAGAAATAGCGCCATTAGCGGTGCAAATTAATTTAGTCAGTGCCTTGACCATACACTCTCCCTCATCCAACGTTTCAACTATTTCTAACAACTGCATAGTGTTAGAACTGTCTCTTTGCGCGTGAGCGTAGGAGACTGCAATAGCTTGATGTTCTTTGATTCGATTTGGAAATCGAGGATCGTTCACTTCCACTAGCTTCGCTTCACAATCCAACAAGATTTTATTGTTCTGGAGGAGGGTGTTTTGAACATTTTTAAAGCGTAAAATGGCCCTATCTCCTGAAACCGTTTCCACTGACTGGTAGCCATGCCGTCTACAATGTTTCATATGATCCCGTAGTTTTATATCGCTAAGAAATCGAGACAGCCATGTTGAACAGTAGAAACATACCCCCTTATTCTTACCCTCCCCCAGAACTCTACTGATGTCTGTAATTGGGTTAAAATGGCCAATTGCATTGGGTTCACTAGGTGGTGTGTATAACAACCAAACCCAGTGCTTCACCAATTCAATCGACGGGCCTCTTACTGGGAACACCACCCCCTTCTTTTTAGAACGAACCCCATCTTCAAATTCAGTTTCATATTGAACCACAGTAACGCCGATATTTAAATGGGCATTGGCCCTTTCAAAAATATCAATAGACCTGAGCGTTACTGGGTATTTCCCCTCTAAACAAAAAAATCTACAATGGGAAAATCGGACCCCTCCTTCCCATGTACAGCCCAGTGATCTAAATTCGTCTTTGAAGCGTCACGTGCTAGAGGCTCGAATGCTGATATGAGGAAAGCGTACTTGAAACATTTTGAGCTGTTTCAAAACAGATTCGCTGTACGCCCATGCAACCTTCTAAATCGGGATTACATTTTAGAACTATTGACCCCTCAGAAACTTCCCCCCCCCCTCTTAAAATAAAATCTTTTTTAAATTTACAGATATTAACGCTTAAATTTTCAACAAATAAAACTACAGACCCCCTCCCATTTTCGTTATAATTCTCGAGATGCGTAATAATATGGCCTATCCACTCGGAAAAAAACACCCTCAAAATTCTCTAAATTGGGATAGACCACTCGCATCTCGGTGTGTACATAATGATGATAAACCTCACTTTTTCCCTCATTTAAATAAAACACCTTTAAAACAATTGAAACCTTAATTGAATCCCTACCCCCTCCCCACAACTGAATTTGGTTCTCTAGCATTGCACGAATTCTATCTACATATTCATGAACAATATCTACAGGGTCAAACACAAAATTGCCACCCAAAAGCGAATTAAAAGGGTCTCCAAAAGTTGCAGTGTAAACAACTATTGTATTTAAAATTGTGTTTGAGAGTTGAAAGTCAGGAAATGATGTAAATTGTATATTACCCTCCCCCACCTCCTCCTCTTGTATATTATCACCACCCCCTCCCCCACATTGTTCGATAATAGGGGTATGGGAAGCCACTTCAGTTGTTTGAAGTGGGGAAATGTTATCAGTGAGGGGAGGGTTCCCAGTTAATTCATTTGTAAAATCATTTAAAAGCTGTAATATGTTTGGACTCAAGTCTCCCTGCTCAACTGCGCTATAATCAACATTAAAAAAATCAGCTAAAAACTCATCAATATTATCTGGAATATCGTTAATGATACCGTCCCATGTTGAATTGTTGAGGAAGTACACAGGCGCGTCTTCTTTTCCAACTGACGAGCAGGGGGGAGATGGTCAATATGGAACCAGAACAACCTATAAAAGAAAAATAGCTTATTTTCAAAGTATCTAAATCATCCCTATTTTTTAAAATTGGATTATTATTTCAAAACACGCTTAGCAGTAGCATTTAGTTCCCTACTCTATATATATTTTGAAAGTTCCAACTTAATACAATCTAAAAGATGACATAGAAGGTTTTGATTTTATTAAAACAACCCATCAAAAAATTTCATATTAATACTCTGCTTTGAAAAAAAAAACACGGTCTTTACTTGATAGCCTATCCC
This sequence comes from Artemia sinica, assembly GCA_027921565.1. NCBI lineage: Eukaryota > Metazoa > Arthropoda > Branchiopoda > Anostraca > Artemiidae > Artemia > Artemia sinica. Next base: position 71,117,797 of record CM051258.1, read on the forward strand.
TTTCTGGCCATATATAACTCTTTCCGTTAGAAAATTGTTTTTAAATAATACAGTTTATAACGCAAAGATTTTGCTATGAGGAAATTATGATCGGAATATAGTGCCTTTTTTGACTTCACTATGAGAATTCAGCAGACTGAATGTATACAATAATTGACCTGATTTAAAAGGGGGAACAATTTCCTTTAATATCTCAGACACGCTTTTACTGTGATGAAATGAAAGGCTTACTTCTAGGCCCCTTAAAACTATAATATTCTAGTGAAAAATAGCATTTTGAGTTTCATATGGTGAGATAAAAAGACTCTCTAACAGTAAACTAGAAATTAGCTAAAAATATTATTATGAGGTTGAAAAATAGCGAAGATACCTACAGTAGGCAGAGAAAATAGGAAAGATTAAAAAAAGCGGTTTCTTTGACAAGCAAAAAAAATACATTATATTTAGATATCTCTGAGGGGAGGGAGCAGAGAAATTTAAAACAAAGGGTGTGGAGGGGGATTATAGCGAAAATAGCATTTTGATATCTTCGACAGGCTTGTATTAGGTTAAAAATAGGTTTGTATAGATATTTCTATAACCAGGTAGAAAGTAGCGGGTAAAAACGCTTACATTTTTATATTCCGGCTGCACTTGTGTGCCTGAAGGCCCTGACAAAGCATGCTGGGGGGGGGGGGGCAACCTCCCGACCTTGCGTAGGTGGTGCAGCTCTTGAAGGCCCAGGCAACACATGATGGAGGGCGGACGGGCCGGTGGCGTTACGTTCTTGCGCAGATTAGGCTGTGGCTTGTGAAGGCAGCGTCGGTCTTGAATAGCCGATAAGGGGGTTGGATGGACCAGTGTATTTGATAACTGATGGTCTTAAAGGAGTAGCATCATTAATCCTAGCCCTCTTGCTTAGTGAGTGGCATTCTTCATAATTGTCCTTAAAAGAAGAAAAAATTTAGTATGGAAAAATGATTCCCTTTTTTACAGAGGAAAAATTAGTACCCCCCCCCCCCCCAACCCCCTAACCATAATTTTGTCTAGAAAGCATTTATCGCAAAGAAGCCCCCTCCCCCCATTTTCAACAAAGCAAAATTTAAAATTTTACGAGAAATATACTAAGCTTGGAAATCATACGTTTTTATTGCACAACTTGTGAAAAAAATAAAACTTGACAATCACTAGTTTGTAGCCTTAGGATAGAAATCAATGTTTCTATTTTTACCATTTAGAAAAAAATTTTAAATTTTCCAGTCTATAGGCTTTAAAATAGAAAAAAATTGTTAACATATAGCTTATAGGCCTAAAATTTACGATCTTAGACGTAAATGCTATTCAATTTAAATATAATAAAGCTATGTACCTTTTTCTTAGAAATCCCGGCCCCTTACTTTTCACGCGAAGATATAGTTTGTTTTCACTACGACGCCTTCTATAAAAACCTTATATGCCCCCAGGCCATAAATTAAAACCCTTGCCTTGAGGGTTTTTAGGGAGTTTCCTCCTCAAAAACATATTTTCTATCTGGAAAACAACTACCCTGAACAAATTGGCTATCTCAAAATTTTGATTGGATGTGTTTGGGGGAATGATGGGCGTGGGGGGGGGGGGGGGGGGCTAGTTGCCCTCCTATCACTTTCGAATATTAAAAAGGGCACTAGACCTTTGAATTTCCAATCGAATGAGCCTGTTTAAAAGTTTCTACGACAACATCTTCTATAAAAACTTCATATGCCCCCAGGGCATAACTTAAAACCCTTGCCCTGAGGGTTGTGGGGGAGTGTCTTCCTCAAACACATATTTTCTATCTGGAAATCAACTACGCTTAACAAAATGGCTATCTCAAAATTTTGATTGGATGTTTTTGGGGGAATGATGGGCGTGGGGGGGGCTAGTTGCCCTCCAGTCACTTTCGACTAACTAAACTTCAGCGACCAGTCGCTGAACTAAATCAAAACGAAGAAAATGAAGAAAACAAAATGAACTAAATATGGTCCTGTAGATTGTCAATAGGGAGACAAAGCAATATCACAATAACGGCTCACATTATTAAGTTAGACTTTCAGGGTATCTTGTGACAGATTTTGAAGTACCCAGAAGCCACTATACTTTTGATACTACTTCTATGGTTACTGCAACAAATGATACTAAGGGCATTAAGTTGAAACCCTTAGGGGGCGTTTCAATTAAACAAAAAAACTATACGCACGTAAGTATTGAAAGGGCTTATAAGCAATACCATAGGCAGCGCTACCCAATCATAGTAAGTAATATCATTGATATTTTTAATGGAGCTAATTTGATTGGAAATTTAAAACACTTTATTTTGTTCAGCATAACGGAAAGGTCTTTTAACTGTATCTCTAGGGCTATTGCGTAGGTCAACCCCCCACAGTTATGCAACTTACCCATTATATTTAAAAACTAAATCTTGCCTAAAGATTAAATCAAAAACCACTGTGTGTATGCTGATTGCCAATAAGATATCTCAGCAGTATCCCAAGAACAACTGAGGGTATTATATTTAAACTTCCGGGGCTACTTCTATTACTAGGCTACTTCTGCTCATAAAATTTAACTAAATCAAAAGAGTGTAAGTGTATCCAAGCTGTTAAAGAGCATAGATAGATTTTGTTGCGAATGGTATCAAGTTTTATTTTTCAGATCAACTAGAGGGGGTATAAAACGAAATTAAACACTACTACGCGTATTTGTGCCCAGATTTTTAAAAAGGTGTATGTTGTTAAAAATTGTTGAAAAATTTTCTCCAGCATACAAAACTATATTATATATAATACCATGTGTATTATACAACCATATATAATACTATATATAGGTGGCCGGCGTTTACCCTCCCCCCGGAAAATACCCGCCCCGCAGAAAATAAACCCCAACGAAAAATATCCTGCCCCCTCGCAGAAAATACCCCCCCACACACACAGAAAATACCCCCCGCAGAAAATGCTCCCTGGGAAATACCCCCGGGAAATAGCCCGTCGGAAAATATCCCCCCCGGGAAAATACCCCCGTGGAAAATACCCCCCCCCCGTGGAAAAGAAGGCTTTCCAAATTTGAGAATTTTATTTGAGTTTTATGTTTTTATTTTTTTTTTTTTTCCCCTAGGGAAAAGGAGTTTTGGTACTTGTGTATTATGGGAAACTCACTCAAGTTTACGCTGTGTAAAACTCGGGAACGAAACCAGTCTCTTCATTAGTTTTTTTCAGCTTAACGTGAGACAAGACAAAGACAAGTGACAGAATATATGGGAAATATATAATTTGGGCTATAAATTTGCACATAAGGGGGGGGGAAGTATTTGGATAGTTTGAAGTCATAAAACAATTCTTACTTCATAATATGCAGAATAATTGTACCTAATATACCCCCCCCCCCTAATGTGCAAATACATAGCCCAAATTTGTTTCTAAAGTAACGAAGAAACCAGTTTGTTCTCGAGTTTTGCACATCGTAATCTTGAGTCAGTGGCGTATAACACACAAGTATCGGATTTTTTCATGGAGAGAGAACTTTAACGTAAAGATCGAGGTCTTGAAGAGGAGGCAACCACTTTGATATATGTAATAATTTCAGTTCGTTTTAAGGTTTGATGTTGCTCCTCACTTTCAATTAAAATACTTGTTTTTTTTTTTATTTTAACTACTTACAGACAGTATTTGTTAATGGGAAACATAATGCTCAGTGACCTCTGGGATTTTAATAAGGAAAGAATGAAACTCATTTTGTATGTAATTTTGAATAGTTTTACTAGTATGCATGTATTTCACAAGTTTTACCTAACATAGGGATACCCTAAAGATCTTATGGTAGAGGCTCCACTGTGCCGGGTAAAGAAAGTAAAGCCTCGAAACCCGTTAAGGCCGGTGGTATTTCTTCTGATGAGCCCTAATGAGAGGTACTACTTGGAAATATTTCGCTAGATTTAAGGTGCTTTTGCTTGTAAATTTACAACGACTTACATTTATAGATGACGACTTTGCATGGATTTGGGCATTTCTATTTGGTTGATGGTTAGGTTATACTGTTTGGTCCTAGGTAGTTGGATAGATGAGTAAGGTCAAAACCTCGCTCAAGTGCACATTTGTCTCAATTGCTGAATTACGATGACAGTCTTTTTCTTCTTCTTCTCTCTCTCACTTTTTTTTCCCAAGTAATTACCTCTAAAACATTATAAGTTCTTAAAGAAAAGTAAAGGGCCTCAACAAACCAAAAAAGAGCAGAAATAAAGTCAAATAATCTTCAAAATAAAAACTATGGAGTATAATAGAAAAAAGATGAAAGGGATATAAAATATATTTTATATGAAAAAGACTATATCAATAAAAAATAAACGGAAATTAACATAATTTTTTTTTCATAAAACAAGTTTGTCAATAATAGTAAACAGCCTCGTCAAGCCAAAAATGAGTAGAAATAAATTCAAATAATTTTCCAAGTGTAAAACAACCACAAATCATCATATATAAATGAATTGAAACCAAAACAAACAGAAATTATAATAAATAACCTATTCAAACTCAAAATAGCAACAATTAGCATGAGTATGGCTGAAAACCCCAACACCTCATCAAGACCAGAGCATAGGGTAAAGGTACCGATGATTCGACAGTTTTTGTAAAAAACCAGTTTTTCTACTCTAGAAGTCTTAATTTAAAGACTTTCGGTTTGAAAAGGATTTCAGTATGTAGGAAAAACATCTAGGAATCTAACTGTTTGATGAGAAATTTGAAGTTTTGTCTGGAAAGGGTACAAAACTCCAATTTTCTGAAATTATAGCATTTTCACCTACAAATTCGACACAACAAAAAAGTTACCTGTTTTCGACGCAAGTCGGAACCCAACTCGACACCCGTATTGGGTGTCGAACCGATGATTCGACAGTTTTTGTAAAAAACCAGTTTTTCTACTCTAGAAGTCTTAATTTAAAGACTTTCGGTTTGAAAAGGATTTCAGTATGTAGGAAAAACATCTAGGAATCTAACTGTTTGATGAGAAATTTGAAGTTTTGTCTGGAAAGGGTACAAAACTCCAATTTTCCGAAATTAGAGCATTTTCACCTACAAATTCGACACAACAAAAAAGTTACCTGTTTTCGACGCAAGTCGGAACCCAATTCGACACCCGTCTAAATACTTGGGGAATACTTGTGGGCGGAACCTGGTGTATTTGACACGTATATTCTTGTTTCTTTGTTTTTCTTCAACTTCATTTAATGTATAAACGTATAAAAGACTATGCAAAAGGTAAAAGTAATAAAACTAACAAAATTGCTTCAAGTATGTAGTATTTGGTATAACAAAATCGGTACAAAAAATTTTAATATATGTACATTATTAAATACAAATAGTATTTAGTATAACAAATTTAGTGTAACAAAATTATTTCACTAGCATTTCGGAAGGGATAGGGTATAGGAAAACGGGAGTGGATTTCAAGAAATTTAAGAAGTTTATTTGATTTAGTGGATTTTATTTTCATATGCAGATTCTTAGTTTCGTTCAAAACATAGGCCTACGCGTCATTTCGTATAAGATTTTATATTCGATATAATTTGTATTTTTTATTCGGATGAAGGATAAATAAGGGTATATTCTAAAACTCTGGGGGGGGGCAAAATCGGGTCGGGGGGAAACTAGGTCTGGGGGGCAACTTTCCCATAGCAATTTACGCCCCTGCATGGTATGAGGCCAAGTGGCAGTTCCTCAGATGATGGAAAAATCCAGTGTCTGTAAGTAAAACTTCAAAGTTTAAAAAAAACCTTTTGTTTAAATGTTCTTTCATCTGAAATATTATTAGAAATAATAATAATCATCAAAATCTCCCGTTGCGCAGAAAGCACCCGTAAATTCGACAGCTATGGTGCCTATGGTTTCGTCTGTGGATCCTGGAATTTCGACACCTATTATTTCTCATCTGTTTTACATGTTCAATGAAGTTTCGACAAAGTCACCTATATTTCGACAGGGCCTGTTGCTGTCTGTCCAAAATTTCGACAAGGTTACTACGAGATATTCGCCAAAGAAATAAATCCCTTGATAGAAGCCAATATTTACGCTTGAATGCTGCTGAAGGAACATTTTTATTCCGCCTGGTATTCCACTACATCGAACAAGAATTTTCGACACTTGGAGCCTAGTTTCGACAATGCAATTTCCGTCGCCATTTTCATTTAATTTTATCAAGAAAAAGCTAATGTGGCTACATTTCAGAGAAGATCAGATGTATCTCGACACATTGGCGCTTATCCCAACTTTTTCTTGCAATAAATAACCAAGTAATGACAGTTTGAACATTACATACCTGAAAAACTGTCGGGAGCTCCTTTCGTGTCGAAAACAGGAAACTGACCGAATTGAATGTTCTTTTCTTATCTGGGTGTACCGGATATAGTGTCCACGTTTCGCACCGTCGAAATATAACGACGACTCCAAGAGATGGCGCTCTAAGTCACGGCTAAGCAGAGCTATCCCGTTTTGAAGGAAAATTTCGACAGTGGTTCCGAAATTGCACTGTCGAAACATCGGTGCCTTTACCCTAATTTGCACTTTACTGAAAACAAAATACATTTTAAATGTTTTCACTTTTTTTACTTTAACAAACAAAGAAGCATAAAGACTATAAGGAATAGATATCAGAATATATATATCAAACTGACAATAGACGGTTATTTTTTTTAAGTAAAGTGCAAATTACTTTCTGGTCTGAAGAAGACATGGGTGTTGTCAGCCAGGGGCGGATCCAGGATTTTTTTTTTTGGGGGGGGGACAAAATAGGTTGATCCGAAAAACAATTAGGGGGCGCAAAATAGATTGTTCCGGTAAACTTGCGTTATGAGCAAGTTTAGTTAACGCAAACTTGAGCTAATTAAGCAAATTACAATACTTTAGACTCCGCTAGGGGGGGGGGGTACGCCCCCCCCCCCCTAAAGTAACGAAGAAACTAACGGAAAAAAACAATGTGTTCTCGAATTTTACACAGCGTAACCTTGAGTGGTTGGCGCATAATACAAAAGTACCAATATTCCTTCCCCCTACGGAAATTAAAAAAATCAACTCTAATGCAATTCTCAAATTTGGAAAGCCTTATTTTCCACGGAGGGGGGTATTTTCCAGGGGTTATTGAGCAGGGGGTGGGGGTATTTTCCAGGGGGGGTTATTTTCCGATGGGGTTACCACCAACGCCTAGAACCCTATATATAATATTATATACAACTATATATAGGCTAATACATACAAACTATATATAACAATATAGAACTATATAAAAGCAGGCCAAACTGTAAATTCTCCAAGAAAATCATAAAGATTTAAACTATTATTTTCCTGAAAAGACCATGTCAATATAAAACGAACAGCAGTTAATTAATAAGGGTTTTTTCGACAAGCTAAGTTTTTCAAAGAAAGTAAAAAACTCTATTAAACCAAAAATGAGCAAAAGTAAAATCAAATAATCTACCAAGCGTAAAACTACCACAAATCACCATCGACAAATAAATGAAACCAAAAACAAACAGAAATTACAATAAATAACCAAGTCAAACTCAAAACTAGCAGAAATTAACATGAGTAGAGCTCAAAACCACCTATACCTTCCCAAGGCCAGAACATAATTTGCACTTTATTGAAAAAAAATTTTACGTTTTCACTTTTATAACTTTGATAAAGCAAATATTATTAACATTTTAAGGAATGAATATCAGCATATCTAAATAAAACTGACAACGTACATTCATTTGTATTTTTTCAGTAAAGTGCAAATTATGTTCTGGCCTTGGGAAGGCATAGGGGGTTTGGAGCCCTACTCATATTAATTTCTGCTCGTTATGAGTTTGACTCAGTCATTTATTGTAATTTCTTTTTGTTGTGGGTTTTATTTATTAATGCTGATTTGTGGTAGTTTTACACTTGCTAGATTATTTGATCTTATTTTTGCTCATTTTGGGTTTAATGGAGTTCTTTACTTTACTTTGAAAAACTTATTTTGTGGAAAAATATTTTTAATTAACTTCTTGTAGGGTCAACATGAGAGGGGGAAAAATTGAAGGATGTACCCCAGAAGAAGAAACCACAAAAAAATGGTCACATTCATCACTTGATCCAACATTTCGATTACAACTAAAATCTTCCAAAACACAAAACACGTTTTTATAGAAATTCCCAACACAAGATAGCTAATTAAGCATATCATAGAACAATTGTGTTGGAAAGGAGGGGGCTTATAAAACAAGCAAATAGTATCACATCCAAACTGGCTTTTCAGATCCTTGACAAGATAATAAACTACCACTACTGATGTAAACAAGGATTCATGGCCAGACTGTCTACCAAATTCAATATCAGGTTTTATAAATAAAGAAATGCCCCTTGAGCACTTTGTTACCATTCAAGGGACATGAACAGCAATGTAACCATGTATATCATAAGCTGTTAAATGTTCACTATCTGATAACCATGTTTCTGTTAAGCTCGTTGCATCAAAAGGGCAAAAATTATCAGGCCACAAATACGATTTCATAATATCTCAATTACCTCTTATCCCCCACACATTCAGAAAAAATGCATTAAAACTACTATTTAAAGAGAGTGATGGCATAATTTAAATCCCAATAATCAATAGTAGTATGATAATTCGAAGAGGGTCAAATGTGTGTGCCTCTTGTTTACCAGTACTATTTGGTTGATCAAAGATAACTGAATTAAGAATAGAAGAATTCAAAACGAAAGAGAAATCACCCAGATTTATCATACATAACAAATGCATACAATATCTTTACAAATGAACACAATGTTGATACAAGCAGGGAGAAGCAGCAGAAGGTGGACTGAAAATATAAAGGCAAAACATATAGGTAACAAAGGAAAAAACAGCTGCAAGAACAAAGAACAATAAAAAACTACAAAGTTAAAATAAAAAAAATATCACAAACAAGTACAAGGGCAAAGGAAAAAACAAAATAAAGTTAAAGCCAAAACAAAAAAGAAGCAACTGGAGGAAATAGCTATCAACGGTTTATGCAATCCACTTAAATGAGTAGTGTAAAGCAACATAAACGATAGCATAAGAAAAACCATTAAATCATTCAATAATAAAATAGAGCAAAAAAATGGTTTATTTCAGTCCTGGGAGGGGCTTGGATGGGCTGTAGTTGACTGATCGAGAGCATCAAATTGGGATGCCTCTTAATCAGTAATCACTTTACCAGCAGCCAACTTGGTGAGTATTTCCCCTCCACTAGACCATGTAGACTGCTTCCCAAGCTTTGATCTAGCATAATTGAGTAGCTGAAGTCTAGGCTTTGGGAATAACTCAGAAATGAAGACACCACTACCTTGCAAACTTTTCTTTTCTCTAAGGAGCTGTTGCATTCTAAGACTGCAAAATTTTACAAAAAGTGGGCAAGATTTCAAACCTGAGCCTAATTTTCCAATCCTTCTAACAGAAACTATGTCGTTCTGAAGCACAGGAATATTAGGAAATCTACTAGGCTACTGCAAAATCTAATAAATTTGCTTTCAGAAGCTTCTGGATATGGGTCTTCTTTGAAACCAAATAAGATCAGCTGATCAGAAATTTTCATTTGGTCAAACTGATCACTCAGACAATCAATGGTACAAAGTTGCAGAGAATTGGTTTCAGAGATTTCTGTAGATGTGACAAACCTGAGTCATGGGAATTAAGAGATGATTCAAGCTTTAACATCCTCAAGTCATATTGATTAAGTGATTTTTCAACAAGCATATCAAAATCCATTTTTCTGACTAGTAGGCTTGTGTATACCTCTTGTTTAATGATTTCCAAGTTGTCAGCATGAAACACAGCAGGCACATGAACAGTGGCAAGTTTGGTAATGGAAGCATCAATCAAAGAGCCAACCTCAGTAGACAGTGCTTCACTCAAAACTTCTGCCATAGTAGATTTAAGGGCTTGGTCATTTAGTGATTCTGCAAGTAGCTTCTGCTTGTCTTTTAGGGTGTTAATATTTGAAGTGAGCAGAGCAATATGTTTATTAATAGATTCAGCTCCACTGTACTGGATGGAGCAGTCTGACCACATCTCTATGGTACTAGGCTTAAAGCTCGTTTTTTAAGGTATCCCCCATCGTAATAACCTGACATTTTAAGTTTAAATAACAAGGCCATATCCAGGGGGGTTACCTGGTTTGAACCCCCCCCCCCGAAATTTTTGACCAAGTCAAAAATTAGTCTAAAAAATACCTGTAAAGACAAAACCACGGGATGTTAGACAAAGTCGACGGGAAAAAAATTCCGTAACCCCCCCCCCCCCCCCCAAACAAAAATCCTGGATCCACTCTTGTTTAATAAATTGATTTTAATAAAAGCATTTAAAAATGCAACAACACAAATTATAAGTGGGTTCTAGATAAAAGTTTTGAAATTGACCACCAAACTAAGAACTGACAGAATGGCAGTGGAGATATGGGAAATTTGTGAATACCACTTCCTTGCTTAAGAGTTAGTTCAGACATTTATGAATTCAAATTCTACCTATGGGAAGTTCAATGGGGAGTTCTGTAATTCCCATTTGGCATATGGTTTGGATTTTTTTCTAGCTTTTCTGTATGGAGGCCTGAAGTGATTGGGAATTTGTGGTGGTAAATTTTGAACTATGACTTGAGTTGTTTTTTTTCAATATTTTCTTTTTTCAAATAATTGTTATTCTCTGGTCACATTGGTGTTCCTGGCTAAGTGGTTGGCACTCTGGGTTGGGAAGCCTTTGTCCAAGGAGCCCAAGTTTAATCCCTGGCATTGCCAGTTTATTTGGTTGAGGATAGGGGTCAGTGATTTGACTGTAAGCTCAGCAAGAGTTGGTCCAGCTTTAAACAGGCACCTGAAGAAATCTTGGGCAGTTAAGCAGGAAGGGTATGCAAAAGTATGCAAAAGTATAGGATAGCTGGTCCCTAGCTTCCTATTGCTCTCCCTGGCTAAAGAACCACAAATGGGAGATCAGTACTGCCAGTTTGGACCTTGAAAGTCTAGAGCCACCATACTTAATTACATATTGGTGTTCAGTTTGCAAACAACATCTTATCTTCAGCAATTTTTAAAACCATTTAGACAATCAGCCAATCAGGTCTCTAAGTATGATTAGTAATAATTATTTTTTAAGGCCTTGCTGACTTTTGATTTAAAACAAATGTGTTTTGCTGTGTTTAAAATAGAGATTTTAAAATCATTAATAGTTAGAAGCCCTTTCTCTTGTTTTGCCAACTTTTTAGGCAATAAACAATTTTTAATCACCTTAAAATATTTCTTTTGGTCCTTTACCAGTGGTTATCCATTCTAATACACTAAACAATGATTAAAATATACTATATTTCACTAAAAATTCTGAAAATATAACCTATTTTACCAACTTAAGATTGTTCAAAAAGGTGTAAGAAAATATTTAAGTAGGCCTACTGACTTATCTAAATTTAAGTAGAGATGGTCCTTCTTTTTGCCTGAATAATAAATGTATGGAAAAGAGTGTGGGTCATGAGAGATGGCAGGTGAATGTAATGAGGGATGAATGTTTTGCAAGATTAAAAAGTTTAGGGCAATTGAGCACAGAAGTAATAAATTGTGATTTGTTTCTGTTATGCTTATGCAGTGTCAAGTATTTTAAAGTTAATTTTCTTTTCTTTTTTTGCCATGGCCCTAGGGCTTTACTGCAACAAGACATACTTATGTCCATCTATTTTCTTTAAACAAACAGGAGTTCTATGTTTCCTAGCTTCAATGAATTAAATATTATTTTGAGACCAGGGATTCCAAAGTTGAACAAAAACTTACAAATGGACCTCTGGTATGAATAAGTAATTTGTAAGAAATGTATATGAATTTAAAGATTAAAAAAATCCTATAGAAAACAAACAAGACAAATGAATAAATAAAAATACCCTTTTACAACCATTTAAGGAATTGCCAAAAATACAGATCACCCTTAAGATTGAAATGAACAAAGCTACAATTACGTATCTGTTTTCTTTAAACAGACTGAAGGGGCAAACCTCCAAGCTTTGATAAATTCAATGTCACTTTGGTTCCTTTTTAAAAGGGACTTTCTTTGGATTCTTTTCTATCCAACTAAAAACAGTAGGGGCAGCATCAGGTACAAGTGAACTTTCTCTTAGTCTAAATACCCAGGAGGAAATCATGCAGCTCTATACTAACCTATAATTTACCCCAACTTGCCTAATGTGCAAATATATAGCCCAAATTATATATTTCCAATATATTCTGCCACCTGTCACTTGTTTTCCAGTTCATGTTTTGTCACAGTTGATTAAATTAATAGGTACTAGGGTTGAGGGACAGATTGAAAGAATAAATCGAAAATGTATAATTTAAGCTATAGATTTCTATATTAGAAGAGCTGGAGTTAAGTACAACAGAGTTGCATGTAAAATGTGTAAGCTATAATCATAATGTAAATTATAAAGGATCACTTTTTTAACATATTTTCTTCTCTAGGCCTATAGGTCCTTCTCCAGGCTTATACCACATCAAGCACTGTTTACCCAGAGAAAAAAAATGAAGTGCCAACAAGCTATATATACATAAGCACATGTTATTTAACAACGACTTCTCTAATGCTTAACTATGATACCTTAGTAATATTGACAAGAAATGAGTAACAGACAAAATGAAATTTAAATGGCAATAAGGAACAGGATACAGGCTAAAGAGGGCCAAAAACAGGGCTACATAATTTGAGTTTAAAGATAGGTGGTGATTTTCTAGTGGAATAAACACTTCCCATGTTGGTTTTGGACTATATAAGCAATAGAGAAGCTAAAAAAGCAACTTCCAAGTCTGTATCTTCAGTCATTCCATTCCAGAATTTGTTCATTCCATTCCAGTCATGACTTCTGATGTTTGAAATTTGAATATTTTGCCAATATCCAATGCGTTTTCCCCCAAACGTCTGAACACCCTTAGGTTCACACAGATGCGATTTCACGCAAAAATGCGCGTTTTGGCCCGACCCGTCAAGTTCCATGCGTTGTCTGATGCCCATTTCTGTCTTATGACGGCTTGACGCATGCATTAAAAAGTTCAACTCATGGTTCGTTTACACATTGCGGAAATTCATGCGGATTTATGGTTCGTTTACACATTGCGGAAATTCCGTCCGTTTTTGTGCTAGAAAAAAATCTCTAGCTTTCCGCAACGTTTGGTCAAATCAGGACGGAATCTTGGCAAGATTTTTAAATGAATAAAATCATGATTATGGATTATCAAAAATTACACAATCTTATAACTTTGGTTCAAGGCTACGCCCATTTTCTATGATCCTGCGCACACAGGCTATAAGAAAACTAAGAAAAACGGTGTCATTTGGCTCTCTATTGTTCAACAGCTTTCAGAAGAGGGTAAGAACATAGGTCATGCTGTTGCAATAATTTGAAATCTTTGCCTTAAAACGCAGCGTTATTTTAGCCATAGTTCGAACAGATACGAACGGATTTCCGCATGGATTTCCGCAATGTGTAAACGAACCATTAGCAATCCGTGCGGAAATTCCGTCCGTTTTCGTGCTAGAAAAAATCTCGAACGTTACGCAACGTTTTGGTCAAATCAGGACGGAATATTGGCAAAATTTTTAAATGAATAAAATCATGAGTATGGATTATCAAAAATTACACAATCTTATAACTTTGGTTCAAGGCTACCCCAACTTCTATGATCCTGCGCACCCAGGCTATAAGAAAACTAAGAAAAATGCTGTCATTTGGCTCTCTATTGCTCAACAGCAGCTTTCATTAGATGGTAAGAACATAGGTCATGCTGTCGCGATAATTTGAAATCTTTGCCTCAATACGCAGCGTTATTTTAGCCATAGTTAGAACAGAAAAGGACGGATTTCCGGGTGGATTTCCGCAATGTGTAAACGAACCATCATCCGGCAAAACGCAAACGGCAAAGTTTCAAAGATGGAAATCACTGAGAAACTTATCTTAGCAGCAAGATGCAAGCCAATTATCTATAATAAAAAGGATCCTGACCACTGGAAGTGTCATTTGTTGACTAGAGCTTGGGGAAAAGTTTCAGAGGAAGCTGGTCTAAAAGAGAAGAAGAAAAATTTTACTAGGCTAGCTAGACTTTTTGGTGAATTAGTGCAAATTATTTCCCCCAGTAAAGGTGCAGATTAGCGATCCCTGTAGTGTAGGGTACAGAGGCCCTGCCAATAGAATCAGGATATACAATAGGAACTGATTTGTTGGTAAAGGTGCAGACTAGCTACCCTTGATGAAAACAAACTAATTCTTATTGTATGTTATTGAGACAATTGGCCTGTAAACTCGCACAGATACTGTCCAGTAGAATCACAATTTAAACAAATCAGTTCCTACTGTATATCCTGATTCTATTGGTAGGGCCTCTGCACCCTACACTACAAGGGTAGCCATTCTACACCTTTAGCAATTTGTTTATGTTGTACTTCTACTGGACAGTATCTGTGCAACTTTACAACCCAATTTACTGGTTTATATACAGTAAGAAATAGGTCGTTTTTACCAACGGCAGCTAATCTGCACCTTTACTGTTCCTACTTTAGTGAGAGGGTGCAGAGACCCTCCAACACAACTAGGATAAGCAGTAAAAAGTGAGTCATTTATATTCTGCTTCTACTGAAAAGTATCTATGCAACTTCACAGCCCAATGGACTGAATAATTACCAGTTAAAAATAAGTTGTTTTTCTCAGTGGGAACTAATCTGCACCTTTACCTTTCCAGAATCTTGAATTAAAAAAACCTATGTCCAGTTTAGTTTTTTGCTCACTTGACATTTGGGGTTTAGGCTCCTCGGTAAACCTGTTATAGAGCTGCCCATGTACTATATGGTGCAGGTGTGCTGGCCAATAGAACCAGGATATACAGTGAGAAGTGATTTGTTTATATTCTGCTACTACTGGACTGTATCTGTGCGACTTCAAAGCTGAATTGGATGAATAATATAGTGTAATAAAATAGGTTTTGTCTACAGTGGGCACCTCTACTACAAGTTTGTGTCCTTGAAACTTTTGATTTATAGGATCAGAAAAATGAATTTTCTGAGGAATTGATTATTATATTTGGACAGAGCATTAAATTTTCAATTGAACAGTACATTTATTTCTTATCTATCTTATAATGGTCCTATGTTCCAAATTCACCATTTTTTCATTGTCACCATCATGTCCCCATGCAGTGGTTGCCAGAGAGTAAACATAAAGTAAGTTGCTACCTTTTAGATCAAATTCCATTTTGTATTGTGATGACTCTACACCATATACTGCAGGGGTGCCTAATCTGTCCCTGTATCAATGATTGAAGTAGCATCTCATAGCCAATAAAAGCTTTAGGTCCTCTTGAGCAAATTGGCTTATGATTTTTTTTTAATAAATCAGGATATAATCCTAAACGGCACAGCCCAACCCCCTCATAAAAGAGGAATAGGGAATCAGCTTTGGTACCCATGCCAAACTAGCTATTTTAAGATCTCTTGGATTAATTTGTAAATATTTACTCTTTCTTCTTGTGCTTGGCACCACACAAAGACCTATGTGAAGTTACAGTCACACCTAGGTTCCAGGCTTCTACATTCACGTTGAGTATTCTCTCTTGATCAGACCTGTGTTATTGGACACTTATTTGTTGAAATGTAAATTATATTTTACCTCGTGGAATATTTTCAGCATCTAGTGAGTGAGCACATCACAAAGAAAATGAATGGGTAAGGCTTACAAGCAGAGTTTCCCCAGTGACATAGAGCAAGGATTCCTCGTCCAATTGCAGAATACAATTTGATGATATAAAAATGATGAAGAAGATTGGATCTGTTAAACTAGTGTGAGGGAAAAATGGTGTGTTCATAACTGTTTTAATTAAAGTTAATAGACTTCAACAAAAACTTCAACATAACCCAACTAATTCCATCATCAAGGAGGCACACTTGAGCCCCTTTAAAGAGGCGACCCACCACAATATTAAGCGATTTCTGGTCCTAGCGGTCGCAGAGAGACAGCGGTGATCGCATTTTGTAGCCCAAGCTCCAACTAAGAAACGTGCAAAATTTCACCCCCCTCTGAATTTATCTTCATGGGTAAAAGTGGGCCGGAAGTTTCGACCCTCCGACCACAGTCTCCCTTTAACGTTGTCCAATTGGGCTGAAATTTAGAGGTTAAGCTTTTCTAGGGCCCGGGAGCTTATCCTCAAATTTCAGCTCAATCCGATCACTCCTTCCCTGTTTTCCAAAAAACAAATATAGCCACACAATGTTCATTTCTCATTTTTATTTATCAGCCACGCCTAAAGGCCACAGTTGGCAACGGACCCGGGTGAATGAGGACTCATTCGAAGCGGAATTCGACCTGTTAGTGCTTTTTGATATTTTCAGACCGAAAAAATTATCCCCCGAATTTACATTTACGAAAAACCTCGTTTTCCTATAAGAGCCCATGTTAATTTTTCCCACCACAGCCCCCCTTTAACGCTGTCCGATCGGATTGAAATTTAGAGGACAAGCTTTCCTGGGGCCTGGGAGCTTATCCTAAAAATTTCAGCTCAATCCGATCCTTCCTTCCCTATTTTCCAAAAACCAAATATCAAGTTTTGTGGGGATTTGCTTGCGTCAAAAATAGATACGGAAGACTAAAATAATATTTCCGTAAGTGTCTCCGTGGTACAATGGTCGCTGTTCCTGACTGTCAGGCGGAAGATCCGGGTTCGATTCCCTGTCAGAGAAAATTTTTTATATACTGAATTTAAAGTCTAAAAAAGAAACTCAGTTTCTTTTTTAAATTATTTGAAAAAAACTACGTTTTCTAAAGAGGCTGAGTCACAAGTTCGAACCTTAAAACGTACAGGGATTAAGAGGTGCAGTTGGGGGGCTGCCGCCCCCCAAACCCCCGTTTCCGTATATGAAAGAGGTTGTGCCCTCCTCAACGCCTCGCTCTTTACGCTAAAGTTTGACTTTCTCACAACTCTTTTTTTTAAACAATAAAAACTTTAGCGTAAAGAGCGAGGCGTTGAGTTTATATTGAATTTAAAGTTTAAAAAAGAAACTCAGTTTCTTTTTTAAATCCAATCTATTAAATCCTTCGGCTCAACAGGTGTCTCCAGAAGAATATCACAGTCGGCCTTCAGGTTACAGGTAAGTCTCCACTGCTTTGATAACATGGGGCCTGGGAGCTTAAAACCTTAATTGTTGAAATTCCTAAAAGCAAAGTATTTCAACATTATATTAGATCAAAATAGTCCTCTCAACCTGACAAGACCGACTGCAAGCTTCCGAAAATTCCAGCTCCTTCCCAGAAGTTTTTTTTTGTCGAAAAACAAAAATCTTACTTTGTATTTGCTTGCCTCGAAAATAGATTGCAGAGACTTTGACAAAACAACCGTTGGGTTTTTCTGTTGTTGAGCTAATAAAAAACAGTTAGTCAAGCAATAATAAGTAATAAACAGCACAAAAACGTGCAGAAATTATTTGAAAAAAACTACGTTTTCTAAAGAGTTAAAGAGGCTGAGTTACAAGGTCGAACCTTAAAACGTACAGGGATTAGGAGGCACAGTTGGGGGGCTGCCGCCCCCCAAACCCCAGCTTTTGCAGCCTCTTTTGTTAAGGTTTTTATTTTGGGGGGCTGCCCATCACCCCCCGATTTTGCTCTTGCGAAGAACTGGTTTGCAACACAAACGAAGTCTGCTGTAGTTTTTTACCATAAAAACAACTATTGCATCTTTTATCGATGAGGGCTACCGCCCCCCGGTTTTGCCCTTGCAAAGAACTGTTTTACAACAAAAACAAAGTCTGCTTGAATTTTTTACCATAAGAACATACTATTGCATTTATTTGATTAAAAACCCTACTGAGAATTATTATTTTCCGTTTCCTCAGGAGATTTTTCATTAACCAATAACAGGCTATACTGTGATGAACTTTAACAATTTTGAACAGAAAAACAGGGAACAGAAGAAGGGCTCAGAATAAACTAGAAGTTCAGGTTCATTTATTTTACCATCATACATGATCACACTGAGTACATAACACTACCTGGCACAGAGACAAGTTTGTAGTTATCACTGTAACAGACTGAGTAGTCATTGCCAAATCCTCAGAAGATATTAAAAAAATGCCATTGAAACAGTTTCATTCGCATTGGTACGACCAATTGATTGCAGGGTACAGGACTTAAAAAACCTTAACAAAAGAGGCTGCAAAAGCGGGGGTTTGGGGGCGGCAGCCCCCCAACTGTGCCTCCTAATCCCTGTACGTTTTAAGGTTCGACCTTGTAACTCAGCCTCTTTAACTCTTTAGAAAATGTAGTTTTTTTCAAATAATTTTATTAAATGACCCCTAGTTGAGATCAACTACATTTTCCTATTTCTGTGATATTGATAAAGTTCTCTTGTCTTCTAAAACCAAATTTTATGAAAAGATTATACAAAAAAAATTATCATCCAGTTTTCTTTCAGTTGAAGACTGTTAAAAACAGTAAAGATCTCTTCGAGATGGCTTCAAAAGGGAGAAAAAGGCCCAAATGTCCAAGAGTGGGTCTCAGGGAGGAAGAGACAAGAAGCCTTGGAAGTGGTTTCAGAACCTTCTGTTCCTAGAAGATCACATGGCAGATAGACAGACCGAGTCAAATTTTGAAGAAGTACTAAATGTAAGTATCTCATATTGCTGATTGGCTGGACATTATGTTAGAATACTTAGTGAAATATTGAATTAGCAAAGGTTGCAAGTTTAATATTCCATCAGCTAATCATGCCACACACACACACTAATGCTTGTACTCAAAGATGGTGGGAGAGTCTTCCCTCCTATTAATCAAGGAGTCCAAAAAGTTTTAGTTTATGAAGCAAAGCTTTCCAATAAGGACATATTCCTTCTATTGAAAATTTTGTTGATGTAGCTCTCATGAAATACTGAAATAACCCTTGGTCGATCAAACTTTTGAATTATAATAATAATTATTAAATGCAAAAATATAGGCGCAAGCCTCTTACAAAATGTATTATATAATTTACATTTTTTACATAATTTAGGTTGAAATAGAAACACAAGATGTGATCGAAGAAATCGTCCTATCTGGTTTCGATGATTAATCGGGAACTTCAACTTACCAAATACCGCCTTCAACTTCAACCCCAATCTCAAATGGACCTTCAAGCTTGAGTGTCCGAATACCAGCATCAAGTCCTGAGACTTCAAAGCCTCCTTAAAAAAAGGAAAGTATCGAACAAAATTTCACTGCTTGAGTAGGAACTGATTAGTGCAATCAGAGAAGATGTTGATAGCGACAAGGCATTTTGCGAAAGTCTTGTTAATGACCTGAAGAGGCTTGATCCGGCCACTAAAACTTTCATCAAATATGAGATTCAGAAGTTGGTTTATTTAGTGTCCAGCGGCCGAATGAGAGACGATAGTTAGAAATCTATCTCATTAAATTTCAAAACGTTATTTCTTTTCACTTTTTATTCGAACTTTTTTATGAAAACTTTCTAACATTAAATAGTTCAGATAAAAGACGAGAAAAGCTGTTACACTATTGGAATAAATACTCGTTTTGCCAAGGTAAAGCACCTTCACTTGAATAAAAAAATTCGGAAAAATTATTGCGAATAGCAATTGCTGCACTGCTAGAATTGTTTGAACCCTGGCGATTGAATGTTTGCTCCCAGGTAGATTGCACTTCATGCCTCCATGTCCCATCAATTATTCTTCCAATACTTCCTGTAGTGTCACCGAAATTTCTGGGACAGTAATCCGAGCCTCTTGCCATTAAAAAATTGTGCAAAAAGCATCATGCCTTTATAATTTAGTCAATCGTTTCAAGTTTGCTGTCAATTGCTGTATAAAAAATCTGCCATCTGGCAGCCAGAATACCAAAGGCATTTTCTACCACAAGTCTTGCCCTGGATAACCTATAGTTGTAAACTCTCTTCTTCCTGTCTGCTATGCTTAATCCACCAGGATAGGGTCTCATAATATTTTTTCTGAGAGGAAAAGCCTCGTCAGCCACAATAACATAAGGCATCACCATCCCATTGGCAATTGGTTGTGGGTGTGGTGTGTCAATTGTCTCATTTATAATTGACCTTCTAAAAGTTGATCTTGTAAATACACCAGAATCTCCGGAGCTCGCTTCTGATCCAACATCTATTAGCATAAATTTATAGTCTGCATCCACGACAGCCATGAGAACGATGCTTTTGAATTTTATCATGAAGTAAGGTCAGGATTTCTTGAAATTGGCAAGGTGACATCCTCATATGCTGAAAGTACCATTCTTGGTCTTCTTTTTTCTAGCAGTGCCAGTAGATTTGCAAAACTTCCTGAAGTATTTTTATTTCGTAAAATGTCACGGACCCACAATCTTCGATCAATAGAAGATGCCTGAAAAAGAAGGTCTAGTCAAAATCCTTAAATACTCCATAAGCACAACAGTGACTTTGATTGGACAGTTCTGAAATTTGTTTTGCTAGATTGATATTCAATTCAATTTTAGTTTGGTATACAAAATTCACTGTTCAATAAATTTGCGGTGGAGAAGAGGTAGACAATGGCTTAAACACCAGAGGTTATGCTGGTGATACAA
Source organism: Artemia sinica (assembly GCA_027921565.1). NCBI lineage: Eukaryota > Metazoa > Arthropoda > Branchiopoda > Anostraca > Artemiidae > Artemia > Artemia sinica. The sequence goes on from CM051258.1 coordinate 71,138,384, forward strand.
GTCACTGCTACTAATTTGTCAATCAAGTAGCCTGCAATACTTGTTGAATTTTTGTTGGTTGGATAAAAAGTCTATTTAAAAAAGAAATTGAAAAGAGTCAAGTTTAATTCAATATTGAACACAAATTTCACATCAAATTGAGAATGTTGAACTAACCATGAAACCTGAGGAAAAGTGTGGAAACTATCAGATTGTATTTTAGTAGTTTCAGTAATAATGATCTTCTTTCATAAGTTAGAAGCAAAACCAGATTCAATGGTGAGCTGGCTGTGAGTTTTGCCATTTTTATATTTATTTTTCATTTTTGATATTATTGGCAAATGTGTGTTTGTTGTCAATCAATAATCACAAATTCAAAAAACAAATCAAGATCAAAATTCTAAGCTGAAGTATAGACAGGTAGAAAGTATGACTACCTTCAGGTAACCTTCCGCCCTTTAAGAGTACTGGAAAATAATACTTAAAATGTAGTTTTTGAACATGTAGTAGCATAAAAATGATCCCATCCCCACAAAAAAATGGATTGACCCACTTTGAAAGGGAATTCTGAGATTGGCTAAGATGCACGTTACCTACTCCTGTAGTATAGGGTGCAGAGGTGCTGCCCAACTGAACCAGGATACGTAAAAAGCGAGTTGTTTATTTTATATCTTGCCTCTTCTAAAGACTGTCTCTGCACCCTATACTGCTGGTGTAGCTAATCTGCAACTTTACCTTGAGATTTATACACAAGGTCAAAATTCAAAGCAATGCCAAAAAGTAATACTTGACTTCTCTTCTTGAGTAAATATAGAGCTAATAGTTTTTTCTGCTTTATGCTCAATCCCATATTTGCGTTTCAACGGATGCACCGGACCGATTTGATCTGGACAGCTCTACGTTATTGCTGCATCCGTTATGCGTGGGACGTTTTGCGTGAGAAAAAAACTGGATCTGTGTGAACCAAGGGTTAAACAGGACGTTTGGTCAAGGTATAAAATATATATACGCCAGTTTTGGCGATAACGTGGTTGTCTCTTTAAACTACGTTATGTTGACCTCTGGAATTTTGGATTGTTTCGGAAATTGTAAGTGTATATGATTTAACTATTATTTCTATTTTATGATTATGCCTAAAAACTGAGTCCTGTACAATTGTCTCCCTTCATGCTTCATAAAAGTTATTGTACTATATCAAGCCTCTCTATAACGTTATTTTAGTCTCTCGATTAACCCCAGTCGGTACGTCCCAAAAGTAATTGGTCTAAGGCATGCTACCAAAGTTTACATACCGTAGGACCGTAATTATACCCCCTATAAAGGGAGTAATGAGGTACCAACCGAATCCTACGCTATACCAGCTGGTAACAGCTGGGAGGGCAACTATAAGCTGGAAGGGTACTTTACAGCAACCATATCATTACTTTAATACAGCTGGTGGCGATTGTGGAAAAACTGGGCCGAGAAGACTAAATAAGGTTGCAAATTTAAAAAAATGGCTTTGTCAAAAGGGGAAAGTAAGTGGACTTCACTTTGAGCTGCGCTCGAATTAGGAAAACTTCGGGTAGCTGTGCTCGAACTGTGGCTATTAGAAATACACAAAATGGAACAAAGGCTCAATCAAAAATTGTAAAAATAAAAAAAAAAATACAGTATCTAGTATTTAGAAAGCAGAAGAAAGCGTATTATTTGCAGTTTTGTTAGTGTTAGTAATAAATGCAATGTAGTAGTGCCGTATATCATTAAATAATAAAAGATTTGTACCCCAAATTAAAAGAATAAAATAAAAGATAATACGTAAAGAAAAATCTTACTGGACATAGAAACGTCGGTAGAAAAAGGAAGAATTTTAGGCATAAACTGGGTTCTAATTAAGCCTTACTACAGATACAGGCTATAGACTTATTGCTTAAGGAAAGCACTGCTGCAATTTAGAAAAGGGAACACATAAATCGTTGTCCGAACAATTGTAGGTTAGAAGCTTCCATTTCCGAGTTTAGGAGTAGAGGCACTTCGAAAACAGGGCATTTTATGATGTAATAAGCAATAGAATTACCTTTTTTAAAGCTAACCCGAATACTAGGTTAGTTATCTAGCATCACAAGCACAGGGAAGACAAAGATATAAAAATTTGTAATTAAAGCACTTAAGGAGAGGGATGAAAAAAAAGAGAAAAGTAACCTTATATACTAAGAAAAGAATGTGGACGCTTAGCAGAAGTTGCTGAAGGAAGCGAAAAAAACGAAATAATCGTTATCCAACTGAGATGGGTAACCTGCATAAGGCATAGAAAATGGAGGCACGGCGATAGGTTTTAAAAAGGCCTCCTTTCCTTACAGATAGGACCTTCATTTGAATAATGGTGTTAGAAAAATTTAAAATTCTGAACTAACCGCACGAAATGCGTCAGAAGAAAGTTCAAATTTGAATTTGAGGCCATGGCTGCCTTCGAGCCATGTAGATGTAAAGCAAGCCAGTGTATGAAAACTGTTATGCTTGTTTACATAGAAAATAAGCCCAGAATAGGACAAACAGATAAGGCAATGCATCGTTTTGGGATAGCTAATATTGATAATTCTAGTCCGCTCTTACTGTTACTCAATGACGAACCGCCCTCACGTTAGTCTAATTATAAATCAGTACAGTTTAGTCGAATAGACAAAATAGAAAAAAATAAGTGGAGAAAAGAATTGAAATATCCAAAAATAACTACATTAATCCACAGAAAGAATTTGACACAAAACGGAGAATTTCACCAAAAAAATCAAGACGATGGCAGCTAAGGTATCAGATTAGATTATACTCTACCCCGACTACCACCCGTCATAACGAGTGGTGAACAGAACATGGAATAATCACAGATTTAATATCAAAATTATCAATTCATATTAAATCAATGACGAACCATCAATAGAATGAACCAAAAATTCAATTCATTTATTTCCCAAGATTCTAGCTTATCAATAAATCCCAGACCGTGAACACTGCATTCAAAGCTATTTAGCCTTGCCAATGGAATTATTTTCTCTCTTTCTCTGGCAAATAAAATCATAATTAAGACTAGAAAAAAATTGCAACCAGATCATTGCCAAAATTGCATTTCAATAGGACAAATTATTGTTTAAAAAAATGATTAGGCTGGAAAGACCCTAAATAAGAAAACAAGTTGCTAATTTAATACAGTATTTTACAGTAAGGGTGCACATTAATGGCTGTATGTGTGCAAAATGTTCGTGACATGTATTGTTTTATTATGTGTTTAAAAAAAATGTAGCTTTCATTTTATTATTGCTAAGGCTGATGAATTGAAGTAAATCTGGTCATGATTAAGGCAATTATGTCGCGCAAAACTTGATTAAAAGTGCTCTAAAAATCAAAAGGAAAATGCCGTGCTTTCAGGACACTAAATAAACACTTTCGGACGGAGAAACTAAAATGATTTAAAAAATACAGGTTGTGGCAATAGACAATTCTCCACCCCTTAAAACATGGAGGGACGTTGGGAACATAAAGGAAATATAAGGAACATTTTTACTTGAAAAATCTAATGAATAAAACAGAAGACATAAATATTAGCTGAAAACCTATTGTACTGAAAAAGCTGAGAAAGACTTGAAAAAAAAATCTTAGGCACTGAAGTAAATAATAAAAAAAGAAAAAAAGGTTCAAGTTAAAATATAAGCCGTGGCTACAAACATATTTTTTCTTAGCCAGTTGAAAGTAAAGTAAAAGAATTGGATGGAGCCGGCTAGACTTCGATATACGTGCATATTGAGCTGACCGAACAAGACTAGTACTAGATTTTTGTACTAAATTGTTACAAATAAGTATCATATTATGCTAGGGAGACACCTAGTGACCACAGGTGTTCTCCTGGCGGTGATTAAATAGAAAAACTGGAGATATGCTTTAGGTAGAGTTGGAAAAATTATGCTCTTCATGTGGGAGTCGTTTTTGGAAAAACGACTAGCATGGCATAAACAATTATAAAAGGCACATTAATAGCATAAGTGCCCTAAGTTGAAGTTGAAATTTAAGGCGGGACTACTGAAAGTTTTGGAAGTTATTGTGAAAACATTTATATCGATTTTATGTCGTAAAATAAATTACCATGCGTAAGAAAACTGAAGGCAAGGACATATACCTCGTACTAGGGCCACATTTTTGATAAGGGAAAGAACCCAAGAGAAAACTGTGGCCACAAATAAAAAGTGCGGCTATAAATAATTAATTATTGTGTGTGCAGGTTCAAAATAGTCCTTTCAGCTGTAGCTAAAAGAGAACAATGAAAAGAGAACCTAAAACGTTATAAGGAGCTACCAAAAAGCAGCCGTGGTAAGCAAACTTTAGAGTGCAAGCACAAGTCCATTGTTAGTGTCATAACAGGTAAAAAGGCGAATAGCCAAATTTTGAGCCTTATTGAATAAAGATGGCTTTAAACGATTGTTTGCCTGTTATTTCAAGCAAATTAGTGGTCCTATGTCAATTCTATATTCTTGGTCAACCTTCTTAAGACCATAGGCGGGCGTGCCTTGTTTCCTCTCATATAAGACAATCTAACGGCCTTATGTCAATTTCAAATTCTTGGTCAACATGCCTGAGACTCTAGGCAGGCAAGCCTTTCCTAAAACGAACAAACAAGTATGTCTCCAATAACAGAGTCATGCATACTCCCGCCCTTTACCCGTGCCCCAGCCATTTAAACATTTGCCTCTCAATTACTTGGACTATCTGTCTTGGCTTTTCTCTTGTCTACAATTAGCCATGTCTTGATACAACCTATGCAACCTACTGCAAAATACTTGATAACTTCAATTCAAGTAAGCTGAGCCTTGTCCCACAAGGTCATTAAAACTGGAAAAATTGAGATGCCAGGCGAACACTTTATTAAACTGTCTCAATGGCCAGAAATTTGAAAAGAATTAAAAAGCTCAAAAGTTGGAATAAACGAAGCGACATGGGTAAGCTGAAAAAAGTCACTGAGACAAGTATATTCAAAATAGTACAAAAGAAAAGTTGAAAAACAAAGATTAAATAAAAATGCGAATAATTAATCTATGTAATCAGGGTAACTAGTGTTGCAAAAATATTTAGTTATAAATGTATTTTGCTAAACGTTAATAAATAGGTTATTTTTATCGTAAAAATTGCATATATTAAATTTTAATATATGCAAAGTGGTGCTGTAAGAACTGTTGCTAAGCCCTTTAATAGCGGCTAATCAGAGTTCTCTGTTATAGTGCATAAATCTACTTTTTAGAATTGAAATTTTTTTGTTAATATTTTAATTGCAGTTTAAGACTTATGAGATTAAAAGTCTTGCTGGACTTATAAAAAATTTGCACCAAGAAAAACATTGCAGTGATTAGAAAAAATCTCTTATCTGCAAACCGCCGATATAACGGTTGACATTACATGGAATAAGTAAAAGAGAAATTATATGATAAATGACGAAGGGAGTTCATTGTTGTGTCTGTAATGATACTTTTGATTGTAATTAAATTGGTATTTTGAGTGTTTTGATATTGGAAAAAGAGAGTCATACAAAACTTTAGTTTTGCTTTGTGAGGAGTCTACATGAAAAAAAATTATTGCTTCCTATATTACTATGTCGTGTTTTAAAGTAACTTTTAAAATTTTAACCAATGTTTTTTGGGTGGCTGTTCTATCTAATTTTTGTGACTTCTGGTCAATGTGTAAATCTTTTTAAAAACTATGGCTTTTTATGTTTGTTATATATATATATATATATATATATATATATATATATATATATATATATATATATATATATATATATATATATATATATATATATATATATATATATATATATATATATATATATATATATATATATATATATATATATACATATATATATATATATATATTATATATATATATATATATATATATATATATATATATATATATATATATATATATATATATATATATATATATATATATATATATATATATATATATATATATATATATATATATATACATATATATATATATATATATATATATATATATATATATATATATATATATATATATATATATATATATATATATATATATATATATATATATATAATATATATATATATATATATATATATATATATATTATATATATATATATATATATATATATATATATATATATATATATATATATATATATATATATGTGTGTAACAATGTGAGTTTTATTCCTGTGTCTAATATTTGAATTTTTCTTCACAGATAAAGTTTTCTTTCTCATCAACTAACACCAAATTTTGACATCCCATTTGATTTCTGCGTACATGCAACCAAAACATATTCGGCGCTTATATGCAACCCAAATAAGGACAATTAAATGGTACCATGGAAACAAAAGTCACACCATTTGATACGGACTACATTGTCCAAATAATACCTTGTAGATATGCCAAGTGAAAAGACTTAAAGTGAGAAACACCAAATGTATATTTAGGCCTAGTTAAGGGAAAGACAAGTAATTGATCCAAGCAAATGAGCCAAGTTTATTTGAAAAATCTGTTGTTTATAAAAGCCATAAAATTTATCTGTTATTACTAATCGTAAAAGTAACATTCTATCGTTATTTGGAAATGCGTTTTATTTTCCTACCAAAACGATCCAGAACTAAAAGAAAAAAAGAAGAATCCAAATAGTATATTTCTTACCATTCCGTCAGAGCTCAGCTAATAAACTGTAGTTTATTTAAAAAAAATGTAAAAGTATATATCCAATTAGACAAATCAAGCTACAATCCAACAAAGCAGCAAAACACAAGGGACCTTCTTTCTGGCACAGGCAATTATTAGATGGGTCCTCTTACAGCTAAGCAGAGATGCAGGCATCCAACCGAAAGATAAAAGAGACTCTAACTGTGGGGTTCCCAATTGAACCCTTGAGGTAGGGGCTGTTAGGCTTGCCTGCCTTTTCCAATGGACTGGTAGGCAGGCTAAATCAGTTCTTCAGACAGTGTTAATTTAACGAGCCAATTCAAGCCAATGAATCGATTCCAACCAATTTGGCTTGCAATTTGTATATTAGAGAAAACCTTTTCAATAATTTTCAATCCTGATACAAATAGTGTTCTTTAAGTAAATCTTATAACTCCTCAAGTTGACCTGAAAAATAAAACTTAATATAATTCCAAAAGTATCTTTTCTATGCTCTTTGACAACCTAGACAAACTTGTACTCTTTTGGTTTCTTAAAATTGTTAGAACAGAAGTAGCAATAGTAGTAGCCCCTAGGCCCGAAAGTTTCAACTTAATACCCCCATTTGTTCTCGATATATTGTTGAGGTGTCTTATTGGCAACCATACAGAAATTGCCTTTTGATTTATTTTTAAGGCAGCATTTAGTTTTAAGGCATAATGGCCCAATTCTATAGTTTGGGGGTTTACATACCCAATATGCCTAGAGATATAGTTACTGGATCGTTTTACTATGCTGAACAAAATGGCTGTCTCAAAATTTTGATTGGACGGGTTTGAGAAAATGATGGGTGTGAGGATGGGGTCCGATTGCCACCCAATTGATTTTAACTGTTAGAAAGCCACTAGAACTTTTAATTTCTAATCGAATTAGCCCGTTCAAAGTTTCTACAAAAACTCCTTTTCTACGAATAGCCCTGGTCTAAAAAAGGGCCCTGGCATAAAATAATATATTACTAAATAATGCATTGTGCCCACAACGCTCTTTACTTAGTCAGCACTGCTGTCCAGCCTACGATGATGGCAGATGTACGAATTATTCGACCCACACTTGTTTATAGCTTAGCCACTTTGTTTTCTAATACCCTCATTAGCTTTCTTTGCTCTTAAGATGTTTCAAACTTAAATGTTTCTTGAAAATGATCTGAGAGTGTCGGAAGATATCCTATGTGTCATTTTTTTTTACCAATCTTTCATGTTGTGAGGGACTATTGTTAAATCCTCTTTTTCTTCTTGTTATAAAAGAGGAAATTAATCCTGTGATTCACCAAGAAAAATATCCCCAACCAGATACTTCAGGAGCTCAAGAACGCTCTTACTTTCTTTTGTGCTCTCCCATAATTTATAGTGTGCATATGCAGTATCTGATATGCATGCAAATGAAATATGGGAAAATCCATCTTTAAAATATTCCAAAAGTTCCATTGCCTTCCCTGGCGGTGATTTTTCATGAAATGGCGTAAATATGGAGCAAAACACAACAATTAATGTTTGACATTATTTTTTGTTATTACAGATACTATATCTTTATGTGGCTGCAGCATAAACACCTCGTATGATGGAAGAATCAAATTATTCAGCAGACAATGAAAACTAATTTGTGGGTGTGATTTTTTAAATAAAATTACCAAAAAATTCCACATGACTCAGAAAAATCTTTTATACGTAGATATAAATTAAAATTATCATAAGCAATTTGAATTTGTATAAATACCTAATGCGAAGTGTCTGTGGCTGCAATTTCCTTTATGGGAGGAGTGATAACTAACTTTTTTGAAAATGCAAGACATACGAGATGTGCACAAGTCCAACGCAGAAAAGAGAAACTGTTTCGTTTCGTGCAGAGTTTCTAAAGGATTGAAAATCTGTTTACAAGGGTTTTGTTGTATAATAACATTGTAGCCTATCGGCTACAGATTTAGGATAGGTTATTATATTTAAAACAAAAACATTCTGGACGTGCTAGGAAAACACAATCGCTTATAATTAAATATAATCAAATTCATCACTTAATTTTAATACCATGGTAAACAGTATGAGTATCTTGTGGCAACACATCCAGCAATCTCATGAGGTCTTTTACCTTACATACATCAAGTCTAGGAGTTCCCTTATGAAGTGGAAGTATTTGAAGTTTCGCTTCTTTCACAGCCTGTTTTTGCAGAATGGTCCATTCGGCCGTATGTCTGAGCTTGTAATAAATAGATTTATCCAAACTGTATTTATAAAGTATAAGCTTCAGCTTCTGTAAATATACTTAAATTATGGACTTCATGCTTAAATTTTTCTACTGAAAATATTTGAAGGTAATAAGTTTGAACAACATTATCTGTGAGATATTTTGATACTATTTTTGTCTTGTAGATTAAGTTCTAGCTCTTCGTTTGTCCTGAGACCCAAAATAGCCTGTAATCAAAACGGTGTCCACCACTTGCACATTTTTTTACTACCTATACGGAGTTAAACACATCCAAGATTTCGGAGGTTTTCTGATGAATAGCCCATCCTAAGCATCATTCGTGAACATCTAGCACCAAGGGAGAATAATTATTCAGTATCTGAGTACCCTGGAGAATCTTGCTTGAGTTTTAGACATTCCTGCACCATGAATAGGAGACAGTGCTTAAGACACGATCGTATAGCACCTAACTCATACGTTGAATCACCATAAAAGAAAACATCTACTACTACTACTAGTAGTACTAACAAATCACCGCAGCACCAAGCTGCCTGAGGCCCACACAGCTACGCACGTTCCTCCTCCACCCCAATCTGTTCTAAGCCTCCCTTTTTACACCCGCCCACGAAGTTTCCATTTCCTTTAAATCTTTCTTTATGACGTCCTCCCACCCCAGATGGGGACAACCCGCTTTCCATTTAGCCCTAGATGGTTGGCCGAAAAGAACAATCTTCGGCAATCTGTCATCCTTCATCCGCACAACTTGCCCTAGCCACCTCAACCTTTCTTTCATTATAGCCCTAGAGAGCGGTATTGAACCAAATTTTTCGTACAGCCTATTGTTTGGAATACGGTTAGTCAGCCGGGTACACAGAACAATCCTTAAGCAATTTCTCTGGAAAACATCTAGCAGATCTGCATTCGCTTTTCGAAGCGTCCATGCTTCAGAGCCATATTTAACCACTGTCATCACTGTAGCTTCTAATATTCTAATCTTGGTTTGCAGACTTATCTTCCTATTCTTCAAAACTTTTTTTTAACTTTGAAAAAACACCCTCAGCCTTGGCTATTCTACTTTTAACATCTTCACTGCTCCCACCATCTTTACTAATAATACTACTAGGGTAAGTGAAGCTGTCAACCTGATCAATCTTTTCATTACCCAACGTGACCTTTTCATCTTCACTTATTCCTAGCCTTAGTGACTTAGTCTTCCTAACATTAATTTTCAAGCCAATCCTAGCACCCTAAACTCCAGTCCTCCCACTGGGTTCATAATTATGAAAAAAGTTCATATTTTTAACCTAGGTTCATAAATGGGTCATAATTTAGAAAAAAGGTTCATAAAGTTCGTATTTTTCTTGCCATTAGCTGAAAAGCACTTGCGGTTGCCGTCTTTTTCCTTATAAAGGACAAGCAAAGCAAATATGCAAGAGTTTTATTTAAAACGTTTCAAACTGTAAAATTGCATGTTGTTGTGAAGATGTGGAGCTTCCTCCACATTGTTTTCTTAAACATGTTTCAAGTCAATGACTAACCATCGTTGTTTGAGCTGATAGACTTGATGAGCAATAGGATGGTCTCAATGAGTATTTCCTGGAATTCATCCCTAAGAAAAGACAAGAATTGATGAAGTCCAGCGGATACCGGGAGATATCTAGCAGTCTCAAGTGTACCACAGCCAAAGCATTAGTCCTCTTTATCATATCTTTTGGAAAGCTATTTTCTCAGTTCACAGAGTTGTTTCAACGTAGAGAACCACCTATCCACATTCTGTATGACGAAATGCGTCGACTAGTAATGATGACCGCCAGCCGTTTTGTCAAGCAAAATGCTTTGACTGATATTCAGAAGGGAAAAAAAACTTTCTGAGCTCTCCCATTCAAGCGGGGATTTTCTTCCATCTGATGAAGTGGCATGCGGTGACGTCATGGAAGAATGCCTGTCGAAGGTACAAAAAGTTGATGCTCTGAACTTCAGGAGTAGTGCCAGAACTGTTTACCTGGCTGCTTGCCGCCATGTTGAAGAAAAGTCACTAGGCCAAAGTGCCATTCAATATTTCTGGTGTCTGCGGCTGGGTGATTTGAATCCGGAGACAAGAAAAAGTGACTTCGTTAAAATTGTTGGATTTATGCCTTTCCGTGTGAATACTGAAGCTGCCATTGACGAATGGAACTTGCTCCAGCTGGAACCAAGTTTGCCTAAGAACATGGCTTCATCGGGGATTGATGTTTTATGGAACTAGGTTTTTAATCTGAAAAACTATCAAGGGCAGACAAAATATCCCCTTGTTTCAAAGATAGTAAAAGAAGCTCTCTACATGTCACATGGGAACGCTGACACTGAACGTGATTTATCCCGGTCAGGACGGATCATGACCTAGGAAAAATCATTGATGAATTTGAAAATGGTCAATGCTAGACTGACAGTCTCTGACGCTCTAAAGAAGTTTGAGAACAGGCCCGAGATAGTCCCTATTACCCGAGAGCTGTTGAATTTGGGGCGAAATGCTTGCCAGAGCTATAAACTGTGCCTGGAAGTTGAGCGATCTAGACGGGCTGAAGAGGAGTCCATTAGGAAAGAAGAAGAAGAGGAAAAAAGAGGACGTTATCTTAGAAGAAGATCATTGAACACCTGGAAAAGATTTTATTGAGAAGAAGTCAGTTGAAAAGGAGAAGAGACAAGTAGCAAAAAGGCTTCTCAAGAAACTAATGAGAAGCTGAAAAAAGATACAGATGCCAAAGACTTTGTAGAAATAAGCCTCGCACAAAATGTGATCGAGGTTTTGAGCCGGAAGATGCGCGATGAAGATAAGGCAGCCAGAGAGGTTGATCTGATACGGAGCAGGGTAAATAAACAAAACTCGTCCTTAATTTCGTCATATTTTGCCAAAAGGAACGAGTAGAGTGGAGTATTTTGTACTGGTATCTTTTGTACTGTTGTATTGAAAACTCGTGAAAAAAACAACAAAAACAAGAAGAATATGTGCACCAGCGATGAAAACACCAACTTCCGCTTTTTGTGTCCATGGACAGTTTCTGAGGTGCACATATCGTAAATTTAGGTTCATGATTGGTTCATAAAAAGCGCAATCAAAGGTTTTCAAAAGTTTATAAAGCGCAATCAAAAGTTCAGGTTCATAATTGGTTCATAAAAAGCGCAATCAAAAGTTCATGAAGTTCATATTTTTGTGGTCAAAAGTTCATAAAGTTCATATTTTTCACAAAAAAATCTAGCAGGAGGCCTGGAACTCGCAAAACCTCTAAAACTTCATTCGTTTTGCTAACACTTTAATCTAGGATGCTTATATCATCAGCATAATCCAAGTCCAGGAGACTTTTTCCTCCCTATTTGATTCCGTGGTCTCCCATTGCCTTTCCTGTGCTCCTTAAAACAAAGTCCATCAGAATAATCCATTTAAAATAGGGTAGATCACAACCCTGCTTAACTCCTGAATTAATACAAAACCAGCTGCTAACCTCATTTCCTACCTTAACCGCAGCAGTGTTATTCTCGTACATATCACTAATAGCTTTAATGTATTTGTCTGGTATACCGTACAAGGATAAAACCTTTACTAAAGCTCTTCTATCAACAGAATCGAACGCTTGCTCATAATCTATAAAACTGAGGACCAAAGATGTTTGAAAATTCAAGCACTTCTCAATCATTAGCCTATGAGTGAAAATTTGGTCGACACATCCTGTACTTTTTCTAAAATTGCACTGTTCTTCTCTTAAAACTTTGTCTATGGCATCTCTCAGTCTAAAAGGTATCATATTACTAAGTAATTTACTACCTACAGAGACCAGTCTAATGCCTCAATAATTACCACACTCACTCTTATCACCTTTCATATAAAATGGCTTAATTAAGATTTTCCTAAAATCGTTAGGTACTTTCCCTTTTTCAAAAATCATATTTATAATCTTCAGTAACTTTTTTCTAACCTCAGAGCCACCATATTTATGAAACTCATTTAGCACCCTTTCAGCACCTGGAGCCTTATTATTTTTTAATCCTTTTATTACTGTTGCTAATTCCTCCTCACAAAACAAATTTTCCTTCACATCCAAGGTATCACAAACTTTTTCATTTTCCTCTATATCTTTTCCTGCAACTCTATCTCGGTTAAGCAAATTCTCAAAATGTTCGGCCCATCTCTCTTTAGTTTTTTCCTTATCGCTAATTGCGGCCCCATTCCTGTCTTTAACTGGGCCAACTCCGGATTGACTACTCCTTCTCAATTTTTTAACATGCCAGTACAATATTTTTATTATGGCGTCTAGCTGCATCTTCCAAATCCTCGGCAATTTTATCAATGGCCTCCACTTCACACCTCGAAAATTTTTTCGCCGTCCCACAAAGATCCTCTCTTATTCATTGTAAAATCAGAATTTTTCTTGTAAACGGTAACGATGCTGATGAAATTACATGAGAAGATTGCCGGTAAAACTCGTAACATTGATACAGAGAATTCTCTACCTGAAATTACGCCACGTATAAGTTGAAGTGGCCAGATAGGACTAAGAGCACACCTTGTATAAATAAAAGCTTATGGAGTCTAATATCTGACAGCTTGTATTTACGGATTAAAATTATTAATTCTATTACGAGGTGTGTTTCCTTTTTTTTGCCTAAAAAGTATTAAAGATTGACTGATTTTTTTCTTTTTTGGTTGCCACTAAACGACGCAGCTCAAAAAACTGCATTGGAAGCAAGTTAAAAGGGATTTCCAGTAAAAATCGATTCTACGAAATGTGCACGCAGCAGCCGCCCAAGATTTCCTGTAGCTAAGAAGATGGTGATTGCTTGCGACAATGCCTCTGTACATACTACATATCATTTGTACACTATAACCCTGTTTCGTTGTTTCTATCCCTACGTTTTCATGCTTGAATGCACTGACAACTCACCTTTTTTATGTGCTAGCTATTAGTCCAATTTTCTTCTGGGTGGGCTTAAACTTCTCCTAAGGGATCTTATAAAGTGTACTATTTAGAATCTGGAGCGGATTGTAAAGCTTAGTTAGATAAATGAATTTGGGCTATCTATGTGACATAAGTTTCGGCAGATAGCCAACACACGCTTTTTTTTGTTACAGGCAGCCATGAAATGAGCTTTAGAAATGGGGTTTCCTCTGGTTGGCTTTTTGTTAAAAAACACTCAAAAGACCCCTCACTGAGAACAAGACTTTAAAAGATAAGTTTTCCAAGATAATAGATTGAGTAACCAGGGCGTACACTTCTTACCTTTTGTACATCCTAGATAAGATAGACATTTTTAACTTTCTGTTTCAATCTCAGGATACCATTGTACACAACCTGATGTAAAGTTTCACGACGATCATGAATAAAATTATACGTTGCTTAGTGAAACGACAAGTATCAGTGAAGCTTTTGAACTGCCTTTTAAGACGAAAGCATACAAAAATCTAAAAAGTGTGCTTTATGGGCCCAACAAAGAAGCTTATCTGTGCTGTGAAAAAACAGAAGCGAATGAAGAGTTCAGGCTGGCGTGTTTGGTTCTTTGTATAGGACTGATAAAGTATAGGAAAAACAAAAAGATCATTATCGATAAGATATTGCAAAGACTTAAGTGCATAGGCAAAAAGCATGCTGTGGGTGAAACTGTTAATACTATTAGTCCTCTGACAAAGATATTCAGTAATCTTCAAGAGTTCTCAAATATTCTTTGAACTATCCAGCTTTGTTTTGAATTTGTGTGAGTTACCTCACTGAAGTGTTAACGCCGAAAGACAATTTTCTCAACTGAAAAACACCAGAACTAAGTTGAGAAGCTCTCTGAAAGTAAAAATTATAAATTTTCTTATGCCTGTTAAGCAGATTTGCAGGATAGATAGCAGATCCTAATAACCTTAAGAGATATTATCATTATTGCTTTTTCAGGATAATTTGGCCGAGTGAACATAATTTTTTAATCACCAGATTTGACTTTAGCTTCAAATTTACCTTAATTACCCTTTAAGTCTTGTAAAAGATCAATGGGGAATATATCTGCCATAAAAATTCAACTATCACGAGTTACTTCACTAGAAAAATCCATAATAACACGCTGCTTTCCTGAACAAGTCTTCAAGATGGTATTGCATGGCCGACGGCAAGAATTAGCATGAGCAAATAGACAATACATCCAATTTTGATCTGTTTGAGTTACTAATACATTTTTAGCATACGATTTAACTGATATAAATTGAAAGGAGCTGAACTTTGCAGTTTTTCTGCAAGTAAATACTTGCCCACGAAATTTATGTCATCATTATTTGAAAAATGTGATAATTTTAAAGTTATAGGAAATGTAATATGTGGTATATAAAGAATTTAATTAATACGCAAATATTTGGATTAACAATGAAAGCCACGTCTTTATTTGCTTGGGAGCTGCTTAGTCCGAACAATTTTTGGAATCTTTCACTTTTATATTGCGATTGGGCATCGTCTGAAACCATAATGATTTGAAAGACCACATGGTTTTGTGAATGTGTTTGAGTTAGAAAAAAAGTCTACCAACGTGGAAAATACTATTTTTTTCAAAACTTCCTTCTTGGAGAAAATTTCAATATTCCTACCGATACATAACTAAAACAAGGGCTCTCATTATGTCTGCTTTCAATCAATTTAGGATCTATGTGGCCGTGCTTTTACAACAAAACTATGGAATTTCGCTGAATCAACGTGAAAAAATGTGTGGACATCTTAGTATTGATAAGCCCCTTTTTAATCCGATTGGTAAGTTTTAAAGCCCACAGTGACTTTTCTGGGAAGGCAGATTCTAAAAGTGCCTGTTTTTTGCTAATTTTTACACCTAAGTTCTGAAGGGTCTGAAAGCATTGGTGGCAGCCAAAACTCTTGCAGTTAGACAACACTGTAGACATAAAATTCAAACTATTATTATTTTTTTTTTTTTTACAAGCACTGGACAGGGATAGGTTTGAACTGAGTTCACATCAAAGGTTATAGAAAAATATTTCTAGAAGACTATTTTAGAATATTTTTGAAGGCTATATTTGGATAAGGTAATCCTCATCATGAAATACAAGTTTTAATGCTTAGCATAGGCTATAGTGTTATATCCTGAAAATCAAATGGAAAAAATGTAGCAGTGTAATTTATTCTCTTCTTCTGTACTAAGTGCAAATTTGGTAAAATTCTAGTTTAGCTACTTTTCCTTATTTCGGAAAGGAGTTAGATTAGGAAAATGAAACTTTCAGTAAGGAATCCAGCACCAAAAACATACTTTGGGAACATATTACAAAGCTTTCATGTTAACCCTCTTCTGATTTCTAAGTCTTGGAAATGTGCCTACTTGACAAGTATGAAGTTGACCTATTGAAATTTTGACAAAACACAATTTCACCTTAATTTTCTGTTATTAGTTTCTTTTTCTCTGGTTTAAGTTCTAAAAATGTTGCTCCTGTTATGTAAGTATGCTTTTAAGCCATATCAGTGGTTTTTTTTAGATTTGGGAAATTTATTTGCAGATTTTTGAAGCATCATAGGCCTAAATAGGGATTAAGCAAAGTTGTGAAGCTGAAAACTATTTTCCTGTACTTCATTTAAGCAGAAGATTTGTTTTGAAAGATTTCACTTTCACAACACAAAGATCTTTGATTACAAATATAGTAATCATTTCTATCAGAAATGAATTTCAGCCCCCCCCCTATATATGCCAATTCAGGGTATATATTTCTATAAGCTAACCCTGAATTGGCATATATAGGGGGGGGGCTGAAATTCATTTCCAATAGAAATGATTATTATATTTGTAATCAGCATAAAAAAGGCATCAAGTGGTGTATTCACTTTATTCCTAACTCAATAATATGATTTGGTTGAAATTTACCAGATCTTTTGAGGTCATCAAAGGGTGCTGCCCTCTAGGCCTAGAGAGAGAAGGAGTGAAGATAGAGGTAATTCAAAATACCTTCCCATGACATACTTTAGTCTGTATACCCATTCCTGAAAGCTTCATTTTCTTAACTTAACACCTTTCCACAAAAAAAAGCTAAACTCAAATTTTACTACAAATGTTTTAGCCTAGGCTAATTCATTCTACCCAGAATAATTTCTATGATTTTGATTTATCAAGGATATTTCTAGTTTAATTGTATGCTCATCTTCATCCCAGTTACCTCTAATCACTGCATGTAACACCAGTCTAAAATATATAAGTTTTTTTTCTAATTTAAGTGTTTTTTGATATCTTGGAAAGTGGTTGAGGTAATTGAATAAATTTTCAAGAATTATTCAGGGACTTAATCATCTCTTGGGAAGGTATTTTTAAGCAACTATCTCCTCTCCCTCCCTCCAGATGGCACTGATTTTTGATTACCATTAACAAGCTCTGTGTTATAAAAATGAAACCTTTAAAAATATATTTTCTGCTGAGATGAGGCACAGAAAAGTGTTTTAAGCCTTATACCTTTGCTGAATACCAATTTATTAGATATAAATTATATTTCATAAGTCTATTAAAAACCTTTTTATGGCTCAAAATGCTAAAGATATAACAGGAATTGCATTTTAAACAGCAAAAGCCAATTTAAAAATACAAATCTAAAATAAAGGTATTGTTTGTCAGAACTCCAATAAGTATAGGACCAGTCATGCATACAATATTCAAAGTCTATCCAAGCAGTGGCAGATCCAGGGGGGATGCACTGAACTAGAATTTTACCAAGAAAATTGCAGAACAAATACAGGCCTTAACCATGAAAATTAGCAAACTTTTGGATCTAGTCTAGAGCTATATCTAAGCATGTGGAGGATCTGATATAGTTAAATTGGAAGCAACTCTAAAAATCAAATATATAGAAATATCTATAAACACAATAGAGCAAAAGTTATTTTCTTTAGGGTTTAATTCAAAAGAGAGGACAAACAATTGTAAAGAAATTTCTTGTCAGAATGTTTTTTGCCAGGTCAAGAATGTGAGACAACTGGTTAACAAAGAACATATGACACATCACAAGCAAAAGAACAGTACAATGTATTATTAGGGCTATAGTCAGGACCATCAAAGGAGGATGTTTAATTATCAGAAATGATATTTGGAAGTGAATATAAACATGGTATTTTGAAAGACCATAAACTAAGGAATCTAATCATTTGAATTTGATTGTCTTAGCATGTTTTCTTTAAATTTGGTCAACCACAACCGATTTACCAAGAGATGTGCTGGAATGCAATTAAACTAAAATCAATTAAATATGGTACCTAGAGTTTCTCTAATAAGAATAAAGCAGGATTTTCATTGTTATTGTAACTTCTATAGAAGAAGAATATTGTGCTAAGCTTGCTTGCTATGGTAGTCAAAATTAGTGTTAATTTACATCTCAAATTACTTTGGGCAAAATTCTTGATTATGTGTATCTTGGGGAATAGTTTTGTTAGCCTAAGTGAATAAAACTTCACAGAATTGATGTAGAGACCAAATTTTAGCCTGGTAAGATATTTTCAAGTTTCTGTATTTGCTGATTTCCTATCCTAGGACTTAGAGGATTACATGAATGTCAAGTTTAAATAGATAAACTTTTGCAAATAAAGATTAGTTTTTTAAGTTTTGTTTGTCAACTTTTCTTTGACTTCAGGTTTTGGAAATGTAATCCCAATAAAATGTATGTTATTTAAAGCTATATTGAGATCTGAAAATTTCAAGGGGTTCTGCTGCTTACAGAGGGAAAGGTAAACAGGCTACTCAATCCTTTTTTTACTCTCTTTCCTAATAAATAATTGTTTCACTTGAAAATTCAACTTAAAACCCTTAAATGAACCCTAAATTGACATCTGGTTCTTGTCAATACTTAATAAGAGTAGTGACAATAACAGTTGTGCCATTATATTCCTTTCTTTATGTTTTTTTAATATAATAGTTGTTACTCTGCAATGCATCCCTTTGCCTTGATGATCCTATTTTGAGTCCTAAGTAATAAATTTCTTCATTGTTTATCATTTTGTGATACATTATGTATTTGTTAAAGTAGTGTTTACTGAATTCTTGACCTTTTCCCCTCAAATGTGTTTCTTTAGAGTCCTCTTATTTTGGACTGCAGGAATTGGAAAGATGACTTCTAGGATCAGAACCAAACAAAAGTATAGTGAAAACGTGCATGATATTTTCAACCAAAAAAGCAATAAACTTTAAATGATAAATATCATAAATTTAAAAAATAAATGTCGTTTTTTAAATTAGTATAGGTCACATTAAAGTTTTGAAATTATGTGAAAAAGATTATTATGTCACTGAGAGGAGAGGAGGTGGGATTAAAAAAAAAAAAAAAAACTTTAAATGATAAAGAATTCTGGATGTGAAGTCAAAATCTTCAGATTTCTTAATAATTTAAAGTTTGTTGCTTTTTTTGTCCACTGCTTTGTTTAAAATATTCTATATGTTTTCGCTATATTCTAATTTGTTAAATTCTGTAAATGGAAAGGCTATGTTGTTTTAGAAATTATTTATTTCTAGGATTCCAGCTATTCTAAACCAAACTCAAAATTTTTTCCATGTTAGAACCTGTTCTTGACAACCATAAAAATAGTAACCCTAAAATTTTTCTTGGGTACTTCTAACCTACTCCCCCTTCCCCAGAAACATTTTAGAGGATAAAATTAAAAAAAACGGGTTTAGGGGGGGGGAGGGTGCTATCCACCCTCACATTTATCCTCCATCACATTTATGGGTCATGTTATTAACGGTAAAAATCTGTAAGTGTTGACCTCTCCTCTTATTATTGATATTATTTCATGTATGAAGGGGTTGTCCCCTTCCTCAATAACTTTCTCTTTACGCTGAAGTTTTTAGCCTTATAAAAAAACTTCCTACTCTAATTGAATGACCATTGTGTTTAAGGAGTCATTCTCCAAAAATTGGGGAAAAACATTCAAACTTTAGTGTAAAAGTAAGGTATTTAGGAGGGGGCAACTCCTTCATAAATGGAATAATTTTTGTTCCTTTTGAATTTTATTATTGCTCCTTAATTTCAGTTGAAAAAACTCTTTTTTTATTTTATTTCTTATTGTTTTTCAAATAATGCTGGTAAATCGGGCTCACCTTCCAAGAAAATTCCCTCCCCTAACAGGCAGCTCCTCCATGGAAAGTTCCTCCCATGTAAAATGCACTCCCCAGCCCTCCATAAAATTTTCTTGCAGACAATTCAGCCAAAAAAATTCTTAGTATACTGTACTTTGATGAAAAATACTTCAATTTCTAATCATTTTCCAATAACTCCGAAAATCCCCCATCTGTGGAAATTTTTTCCTGGAAATCCAAACCCACTGAAAATTTCCCCCAGAACATCTCCATGTGCAAAATTGAGTTCGCAAAGAGAAAGTAAGACCAATAAAAAGAATTGTGTATAGGATTCTGTGAAATTCCCCCCCCCCCCCCGCCCCCAGTATAAAATATCCCCTGGAAAGCTCACCCCTGAAAATTTCCATCCCCAAATAAAATTATTCCCACAGAAAAAAAAGGCAAATTTTTTCAAGCTAGTAACTTTGGATGGGCAGCACTAAACTTCATGAATCTTATATATTTGGAATCATCATAATATTCCAATTCCTTTGACTTATCTATTGATATCAAAATTCTGTTTTTTTAGTTTCAGTTGCTATTGAGCCGAGTTGCTCTTTATGTACAGTTCCTGTTAGATATGAAACATACTTTTGATAATTGTGTTTTCTTTCTTGAAGCATTATTGTGTCAACATTGAACTTTCAGGTATAAGTTTAGTGTATGAGGGGGCTTTATCTTTCCTCATAATAATTTGTGAAGTTACTCTACATGGATGAAATCAAAACATTGACAGGCTTAGTGATCTGACTACTGGATCTAGAAGACCAATAAAGAAGCCTGGTTGTCCATATCTTCATATTATAAGAGATGACATTTGTATTTTGACCCCTCCCATCAAGTAGGTGGAGGGTTGGAAAAAGACTTCTCAGGCATAATTATATGCGTAGTTCAATTTTCAGTGACCTTGGTTACTTCCCCTACTAAAATATTTCAAAGTCCCCCATCCATCAAGCCATAAATAAAGAAAATATTCCTCTTATAACTAAGCTAAATTATATCACCATTTTTTCTTATCGTAACCTTAAATATAAGCAATTGTTTTGGAATCTTCATGGAAATCTTCGAAGAATATTGTCCGAAATTAATGGACTGTCTAAAATAACCCCATTCAAACAGATAGTCAAGACCATCTGATTCTTTGTATATGGTAAGAGATAATATTAATGTTGCTATTAAAAACAAATACATTCTATTAATTACCACCTAAACTGTACATAAACATATGGACATATAGCTGGAAAAAATTAACTGGAAGAATTGCAAGTTTTAGATTTTTCTAAATAACTATATAAGAAAAAAAAATTGGAATATTCAAATACGTACTTGACCTAGCTCCCAGAGTCTTACACAAAACATGCTCAGAGACATTGAATTGTTCAAAGTTACTTTTCTCTCTAGTTTCTCCTTCTATATCAGAGATCAACTGTTTAATTGACCTGGCAATATAGCCCTGATCATATTCAATACAAAAAGGGGGAATTTTTTCTGCACAGTCAGTTTCTTTAGGAGATACTGAAGATATTTACCATACCCAGGGATGAAAATAGGCATATGTTCAGTAGTATATTTCTTTGGAGACTTTGCAAAAATATATTTCATTTTTAGAGTTGTAAAACTTTGAGATTAGTTGGTAAAGCTCATTGTATATAAATAATAGACAGTAAGATCACAGTTCACTGATGTTTGGCTACTACATGCTTGGTGTGTATAAAAGCTCCGCCCATATATTTTTACAATCTGCCATCAACAGTCCAGTGTATATTACCCTGGAACATGTATTTTCGCAGAATCTTTTGCAAAATGCCTTTGAAACCAACTTGAGACTTCAAAACCTACTTGTAATTTCTAAAAACATCCAGTAATAACATTGCACTACTAATTACCGATTTTTGTATGTGTATTGGAATAAGTTGATTTATAATTGGATTCTTTAAAATTTAGTGTTACAAAGGTGAAGCCAAGCTTTGCGTTCAAGAGAAATCTGACTTGTCTACCCATGAAAACATCTAATGTTGCCTATGTTTATAAGTTCTCTAGAGCACTTGGATCTCAGTCTGGCTTTGTATAATGGTTGAGATAGGGAATGATCTTACTGTCTATTATTTATAACTGTATACAGATAATATAACAGTAAGATCAAGGCTGATGATTTTTGGCACTTAATTCTCGGTGCACAAAAACAACTCCCATTTACTCTGACATTAGCGGGTCAGTATATATTTGTCAGTCACTGAAAAATGGCGTGAATTTGTATTATTCGTAATTCCGAAAGCAGAAAGAAACTTGGTGAGCTGGCGAAGTGGTTTGCAACTGTCCCATCTCACAAGTATGACTTAACTGATTGGCTTATGTAGGATTTCTAAAAAGGGGGGCGGAGGTTTGATTATTTTTGTGAAAATAAGGAATATTCTAGTGCTAACTTCTAATCAATACTGCAACAGAGATATAGCCGGAATTTCGTAGTGGAATGGGATCCACAAGGTGGCGGGAGTATTTGAAATTTGCCGCAAAATGTTTTACGACAAAGGGGCAACCTATCAGTTTTAGCACAGATTATCTATTAGGTTTCACAATTGTTTGTGGTTTTAGATAGTAATATTGTGCCATGGACTGTCAAAACCTTTTCTTATTGTTTTTTTTTTATTATTGGTAAGGGAAAATGTTCCCTATAATTTTCATTTTATTTTAATTTCCTTTCATTTTTCCTTGTTTATGCTCTTTTTTGTGCCATAGAAATGTCATTCGAAATTTGATATAGAATCATTGTTTTTCTTCTAATAACTGGTGGAATACGGTAGCTGTGATGGTTTATCATTTTTCTTTTCTTTTTGTTATTTTCACGTCGTGATATTTATTTCCTCAGATTGTTGTTTGTGTGTGACTTGAAGAAGGCTAATTACCTGTTTTGGTGGAGAGCCGAGATAAGAGCTAGTTTCGTTGTGTATGAATGTTTTTGCATGAAATTCTCAGACATTCCCTGAACTTTAAAGAATAAACACCTCTGTTTGAAAATCTTTGCATTTTGTGAATTTAGATAGCAATAAGGGTTACTGATTGAGACCAATTTTAGGACTTGGATTCTAATTATTGGTTGCTGTGGTATTCTTTAATAATAATTTCTGGCCGTTTTGAGTTTGAGTTATTGAAGGCTTCTATTTCTACTGATCTTAAGTTTAATATGGCCTTTACTTTTCTTTAAAATATCGGTGAGTACAAACAGCTTCTCTAATTTGATCTGCCATCAGCAGTCCAATTACCCTTGAGTACGTATTTTGGCTGAAACTTTCTCAAAATGCCTTTGAAGCAACTCTAGACTTTGAAACCTACTTGTAATTCCTAAAAACATCTAATAACAACATTGCACTAATAATTACCGATTTTCATATATGTATTGGAATAAATTAATTTAAAATTAGATTCTTTAAAATTTAGTGTTACAACGTTGAAGCCAAGTTTCGCGTTCAAGAGAAATCTGACTTGTCTAGCCGTGAAAAAAAATCGAATGTCGCTTATGTTTATAGTTGTTTCAATATTCTGCGGATCACTCGTATCTCGGTCCGCGTTTGTTTAATGGTTAAGATAGGGAACGATCATACTGTCTATTATTTATATACAGTCATTATTTATATACAGTGGTAAAGCTATAGTAAAAATAAAATAAAGTAAAATATCTAACAGAAGACTATTGAACAAAATAATTGGTGTCAAATCAGCAACTTGCTGAGAGAGGAAAAGAGGTTGGTTGTGGAGCATGCTCAACATCCCTGAAATTTTAAGTTTTTGTTTATGATTCCTCATAATTTGGCTGATTTTTCAAGTTTGGCACAACTTAACCCCCCCCCCCCCCCTTTCAAAAAAAGAATAAATCCTGCATGTGTGCCTGGATTTTGTGCACATGCCAATCAAGTGCACTAATTCTGCTTCTTCTTTCAGTTTATGTTGTCTGTCAGAACTGTAGCCGTCTACTGAGTTAGAAACGTATATGCCAATCAGATAATCATTACTGCTATATTTAAAATTAAACCAGGAATTTGAACTAGCATCAATGATGTGTGTCTATGCATAGTTTAACTGCTAGACTTTTGTTAATAGGTTGATATTTAGGCGGACCTGGTGGATTTCTCATGATTAGAATGAGAATAGACAGCAGCAAGTAAGGAAAATCTGACAACTGCCTTAAAAACCGTAAATTAAAATGAATTATCATGTTATATTTAAAACAGATAGAATCTATTTGAAGTAAAAACGAGTCTACCTCCCCCTTAAACCTCTTAAAGACTAGAGGGTTATTTGTATCTTAGTAAAAAAATTATATAGTTTGGACTGTGTATTTTAGTTGTAAAAAAATCCGAAATAAATATTAAGTATTGGTTAAGTTTTCAGGAAAGAAACAACAAATGAAAATATAATTTTAATATCTTTCTTTTCAGATTGATTCTAATGAGTAAAAAGGGAAATCAAGATCTTCCTGAAATGAAAGAAGAATCAGTGGAGGAAATCAGAAAAGAAATAGAGAAGTATCAGAAAAAGCTTAAGGTTGCTGTATTTAATCACAGAGTAAGACTTAAAAATAATTATTAGTTGAAAGCAATGCTGGTGCTTAATTTGGGCTTATTTCAAAAGAGAAATTCTATCTTATTTTTGCCTTCACTGACAACAAAATTGAGGGAAAAAATTACAATTTTGTAAAATTGAGTTTTGAGTTAAATTGCAATTTTGTAGTTCATAGGGGCATAGTATAGAGGGGGTTATAGTAAGTCGTGTGCCGTGGAGAGCCCCGAACCATCTACAAATCTTAATTCCAGTGGAGATCGCAATGATTATAGTTGCAGCAGTGAAATACGCTCGATACAGCAGTGAAATACGAAAGATGTGTTGGTTGTTACAGTGGATTGTAGAATCTGTAATATTCGAAATACCTATGCTCAAGATTTTACGGAGGGGGCTATAGAATGATCTTTTTAAGCCACTAAATGACCAAAAAGCACGTCTTTTTATGTGTTTTATATATCTGGAGAAGAAGGGGAGGTCCAAAGTTGAAATAAAAAGGGAAACTAAAAACTTGTTCTTGTTCAAATGAAGAGTTTTAGTGGAATTTTTTCCTGTTGTTCATAGTTTTTTTGTAGTAACTTTTGTATTTATTTTCTAAAAAAAATCCTTCCACAACTGAAACTGTAATATTTTTTCAATGCTCATACTTTTTGTATTTTTAGCTTTTCGTTTTATTTTCATTTGTGTTTATGATTTGTTGTGGTCTTTTTTTTGTGGCTCATTTGTGTTTCCGCTCAGTGATATGTTTCTTATGAAACTTAAAATTGAGCTTTCCTGAAACTCCACCTTTAAGTGGAGTATGTAGAGATATAATATTGTACTCTAAGATAAGTTTTAATGTTAATAGTCATGAATTATAGAATATATTAATATTGCTCATATTTGGCTAAGAATAAATATTCGTTTTTGGGACATTAGTCTCTTTAATGTTTAATCAAATTACATGCAGCCAGCCGAAGATAAGGATGGAGAAAAATTTGAATACAATTTAGTAGCATGGCCTCTAGTATCCACGGCAGTGGACAATTTTCACTTGCAACAATTTTAACCAGCTGAAGAATTTTTCTTTTAATACTTTGCTACGTTTCTGTGATCTGAAAAAAAAGTAAGTTCAAGGAAAATGCCTCTCGGAAAATTCCCCTTGGGGAAAACTCTCCCTCCGCAAAAAATTCCCTTAAGGAAAATTAACAGAATTTATGAGAGAAAAAATTGGTGTAAATTAAATAAAATAGTGAAACAAAAAAAAACTTTAAATAAAAAAATCTGAACATTTCGAAATGTCCGGGAGCGTTTATCAACCGAAAAAAAGTTAAATTAAATCAAACGCAATATATAAAGAAAAAACAACACAAAAAATAATAAATAAATAAAAACCACATCTTAATAACCTCCAAAATACTGCAATCACTGTAAATAGCCTGAACAAGCACACAGAAATGACAAAAGCTGGTATCTGTCACACCAGTTTGTCTCTCGTGTAATTTCAGTTGGGTATGAGATCAAGAATAAGGATATACTATATTTATTCAAAAGAATTTACGTAAACTAATGATTAAAATTACAAGGTTAATATTATTTGAACTACATATGCAATCTAAGGTTAGGTATGGCAACATGTCTAAAAATCCTTATGTATTATATATTGAATAGATTTTTTTGTTTGTCAACTTAGCTGTGGTGTGTTGAATTTTTCCTCCATTGACTTCATTCTGACTTTCGCTCACAAGGTTAACACTTGTTTGGGAACTATTGTGTAACACGTAACATATATGTTTTATTTAATTGTTAACTTTCTTTATGCAGGTAATTTTTCAAGCTTTAGAAATCCGAAGAGGAAGGTTAAAAGATGGAAGAATAGTCCAAGAGCGGCACCTTGACACTCTCTTAGGCATGATTACAGACATTAATAATGCCCAACAGCCTCTTTTTAGAAAGCTAGAGTATATTTATAAAAAGAAAGAAGAGGAACAAAAGAGATTAGCAGAAAGGGAGGTAATTCAATTGAAGAAGCAGACCAGTAAATCTCAAAAGCTTCAAATCAAACTGCAAAAGAGATCAAGGGAAGAAGAGCCTGTGAGTAGAAAAACAGAGGTAGCATGTTACCAGCCTATCAAGAGGTCAAAGAGGTATGCTAAAAATTATGTTATTCGGCTATTGTTTGGCTGCTACCTTTGTTTATTATTCTATTTAAGAATTATCTGCTATTATGGAATATAGGGACCCAGCTTGCTAAAGCACTGTCGTGCTTTTTTTACTGGGGATATGCTTCTTCTATTGCAAATCTTCATCTTCAATTTTCGTTAGAGAATGGTATGGATTGCATACCAATTATATGTATGCATATAATTGCATACCAATCCTTATATGCATGATTGGCTGTCCTGACAAAAATAGACTAGGTATAAAAGGCTGGAGCTGTTTGGGTGTTGTGAGACGGTTGGGGGGTCTTAACTCTGTTATAAGCTGCTTCATCTATCCCTACCTCTCGGAAATAAAATCCTGCTTGCTTGGTCTCGTAGTGGCAATAGAAAGGACCTTTCATGGGCTTGATTGACCAAAAACGTGACTGCAAACAGTACTGTAGAATGTAGAAAGGAGTGGTGCCCCTCGAGTAAATGATAGCCTAGTAAACGACACAATTTCTCATTGCATTTTGATTAATGGATAGTTTTTCCGGATTTTGTTGGTTTTGGCGGCCTTTTTTATGCTGAATAGCCTCTTCCTAGCTATGCCAATTATTATGAGCTCCCTTCCCATTGTAGTATAATATTTGTAGGCATGAATATAATACAAATTGGAGGTAATAGTCCTGAGATCATTTGTGCAAAACGTCGGCTCTTGTTTATAGAGTATCGTTAAGTGTGGAAAACCATGTAGTAAGCAAGATGGGCCCGGGATAACAAAAAGTCTCCATTCAACTGGAAGTCCCCCAGACTTCTTGTTATCCGGTTCTTAGCTGTCTTGAGGGCTCTGTGTAGATTTGAGAAGAAGCATTAGTCCAAGCCTGCACTGGTGGAACTCATTGCTTTTTTTTGGACAATTTCAGTGACTTAAATTGTGTGAAAATCGTGACTTGGAACGTTAAAAAAAACATAATGTGTTGACATTTTGACTGACGCTTTGAACTGGACTTGTGATGAATTAGAAAACATGAAATTAGGCTGTAGGCTATAGAATTTATTCACGCGTGCAGGATGGGATACCTAAGCAGGGAGTAATCACCATGATGAATAACGAATGCCTTAATTAGGGAATGTTTTTAGCTCTCATTTTTATAATGGGCTGCTGCCCATTGTAGTATAATTTCTGCAAGCATGGATATATTGTGAGTCCGAGGTAATAGGCTGTCTGATTCCTTGTGGCGCCCATCTCTTTTTGTTGATGAGAGAGCATCGCCGAATTTAGAAAGCCATTTAATAACTAAGATTAGCCGTGACTTGCGGAAAGAATGTAGGCATGTATTGAACTGGGGGTCTCAGGAACTTTCTGCTAATTGGATTTAGATTGACTTAGTAATCTTGAAATAGAAATAGTCTGAGAGACATGAAGATATAACAAGAGCCAAAACAGTATTCTGTGTAGACTTAGTCCCCAATTTGTTCTGGTTGGACTCTGACTCTCTTGAAGGCATAACAGTTCTAATGATTTAAATATTTTTCGACATGGAACGTTGCAACTTTGAAAGAAAACCTATCGTATTGACATTTTGATTGAAAAATTCCGACAGTGTGGACTAAACTTGTTTGGAGTTTCGAAACTCATCTCCCAGAAAACAAGAAAATAGATAATATATGATTTATCTATATATTTATCAAGTAGGAATAATAGGCATAAAGGCAGAGAGTAGGACTCATGGCGTACAAGGAAGTTTCCGTGTCTTGCTTGAGTTGAGAAAATGTATTAATAAAAGAATTTTAGTTGTTCATTTCACGACCAAAACGTGCAAGGTATCATATCAGATAAATTACTTAAAGTGATTAGTGCTCGGTAGGAAAATAATACTGCTATGATTTAGGTACAAAGTTTGGTTTATACTTGGTCTGGTGCAGAATTTGGACTTAAGCAGAGTTTTTTCTATTTAGGCGTTAAGCAGGTCCTACCCCAGTTTTTGTGGATTATTTGATAGACTGACCTAACGAACGCCACAAAAGGTATAGGAGAACGTGTTATCAAAGGAGAAGGTAGAACTTCTATAGATTTAGGCTATTCAGTTTTCTATTTACAAAATTTAATGAAATGATGGTTTTGAGGGTCCAGGGTGCAAGAATAGGTATACTGACAGGAGATTACTATGTTAATAAAGGATGATGTTAGACAGCAAGGAAATTGATGAAATGAAGGGCGGCTTCACTTGCCTGTTTGGTATTATTAGTACACATGGCGGATATAATTAAAATTAAAAGAGTAGAACGGCCAAGGCACGTGGTGTTTCTTTGCAATTAAACAAAGTTTGGAAAAATAGGAAGATAAGTCTGTGAACTAAAACTAGAATATTGGAATCCACGGTAATGACAATTGTTAAATATGGCTCTGATTCTTGGACACTTTGAAAGGCACAGGAGGCTTTGTTAAATTTTTTCTGGGGGGGGGGCGGTTGTCATATGCTAGTTTAGGTACTCGCTTGGCTGACCTTATCTACCAGTAAGCTGTGCGAAAATGGGGTTATATTCCTCTTTTAAGGGATATAATGAAAGAAAGGGTAAGATGGCTTTAGGGTAAGAGGTAAGGGTAAACCCTTTCCCGAAAAAATCTATGGGAAAAGGATCACAGATTGCCTAGGATTGTGCTTTTTGGGGCTAAACCAAAAGAAGGTCGTGTCCGAATGTGATTCTAATAAGTTTTAAGAAAGGATTTAGAGGAAATCGAAGCTTTACCAGAGGGTCTTAAGAAGGAAGTTTTGGTGTAGAAGGAAATTTTGGTGTAGGAAGATTGGTGTTGTGGAGGAACATGCGCAGCTACTGACCTCAGGCGGCTTGGCCCTGTGACGAAATTTGTTAGTAGTATTGTTTTTAGACGTTCTTCAGATTCGGAAATGCAACATATGATACTAATGATTATATCAAGAAGGGCTACTGAATCTTAAACTGTTTGATAAACAACAGGCCAGGGTTTGGGTCTGTCGACCATATTTCAGAGCCAGAGTTGATCACATCGTTTCTGTGACTTCTTTTATTCTAATTATATTTCTTAAACATTCCTTCCTGTTCTTCCAATTTTTTTCAACTGAAAAAAAAATGACCTGTGCCTTTTGCAAAACAATGTTTGTCAGTACGCGCGGGATCAACTTTAACTCCAGAAAGAATCTAGAAATGAATGACTATAGATTAGTCGAGCTTTGTGGAACTGTATATTGAGTGTTTCCCTGTAGTTAAATAGCAGGAAAGAATTTTCCGGGCTTTAGTTGAATCCTGAGTTCCACCATAAAAGAACTGTATGATTTGTACATTCAAAAAGCAGCAAGCGAATGCAGAAATGTTTGCCCGAACCTCTAAGACAATAGGTGGTTTTTCTGTAGACCAAAAAATAATAAAATTTGCCAGGCTCGGACGTAAAGTAGCCTCACACCAGGAAAAAGGGAAGAAAAAATATTAGCATATGAGAATCACTGTGTAAGGCCGACGATCACGAGAGGCCAAGAAAAAAATTAACTGGAGATTGCTAAAAGCGCAAAAGGTTTTGAAATTAGCAATGTATGTACGCGCAAAGCACTGGAAACACCGAAGTCTTAAGCAAGACGGATATTTTACAAAAGGGATTTTTTCTGTCTCAACTCGACCGCTTGCGATCAAAACGGTCAAGTGAGGACCAGGATTGCCATTTGAAATTTAGCTGTATCCCAAGATTTACTTGCTAAAAGTCTGAAGATTTGATAAATAATCGCAACATATTAAACAATAACTGTCGATACACTACACGCACTACTTGAGGGTAACGCCAAATATACGGTATATACTTACCCTTAGGTCCTATTTTTAAAGTTAATCTTGCCATTTGAAGTTATCTGTATGTTTAAGATGTTGTTGGTAGGAGGGGGGGGGATGATAGTAATAGTTCTAAGCCACTCATGGTGAATCTCTAATTCTATTTGAGTACCTTGTGGTGCTTCAGGAATCCAGCGTGACTCCCAAGCGCCACTGTTTTCTAGTTTTCTCGTCTCTGGTAGTTTGCACAACCGTTAGGGTTCTTTGACAAGTGTCTTTTCCCCGTGGTATAAAAGTGCCACACTATTTGGCCCTGAGCACCATAGAGATTAATCCCTTACTTCGCCTTTCTTTCTCTCGAGGAAAGATTCTCTTGTAAAGTATAGCATTCTCTTTTTATACCAAGCTAATCTAATCTCAGCCTCTCTGTGGGCTCCAGACTCTACCTAGGCTAATCAAAAAAGTCAAGGGAATAAAATAAAGAAAGCTTAGTGTATTCACTTCTAACTCAAAACAAGAACTAAAACCAAAAACTCTTACAATTAACAAATACACTATTATCATACGCGCTATGTTCTGGACCTCCTTTTGAATGGCTAAGCCAAACTAAAATTACCCAGCATCCTTTGAAGCTCGGGCTGTAAATTTAAACTGTATAAGTCATCGCTGGTCTGTTTTTTTTAGGCTTAGATTAATTAGCGAAATCTTTCACGACGTCAAGTAGTAACAGCTTGGCTCAAGGTTTACACACTACGATTGAAGATAAAATAAGTTAAATTTACGAAAAGGGCATTCTTCCGATAAACAGAGCCAAAGGTCCCAACACCTCCCTCCTAAGAAAAATGACCGCTACCACGCCATAGATCAGAGCATAAAAACACAAAACATACAGTAAATAACACCAACTTCGAAATCACCAAGCGTATTTATCTTTTCTTCTTTCTTCTCTTGTATCTCTCTACTGCAGCTACCCGTTGGCTTATGGATTCGCGACTATGCCATCCAATTGGCTTAGTTCCATTGCCATTCAGTATCTCTGTCCATCCAATCAAAGCTATTGTCTGTGCGGCTCTCTTCATCAAGCTTTGGATTTCGAAGAAGGGAAATCCACGCGATATGGAACCTAATCGTGTTTAGCATGATTAAATAAAGATTTTCTTGCTGTCACGAAATTTACACTTAGGAGAAGCATAGAATCAGATTCTGCCACATTTGATGATGCCAGCCATCAAGAAAGCCTTAACTAGCTTCTGAATCTCCATTGGTGGAAACAACACCACGTCTCAATTAAAACGCGAATTGCCCCTTGGCCTAATTTGAAGCCATGTATGGCCAAAATACAAAAGCCAGTGAAACCGATAGGGGTTCAGGGAAATGAGATAAAAATCTGAGCGAGCCAAGAATCACTTTTCTCTGGGTCCCATCCCCTAGAATAGTCGAATGAGTAATGCTCGCCGACGCCAGCTGAAGATGAAATTGAAGACTGGAAAAGCAAGGCCTCGGTAAAGGGATCACAACTCGTCTGCCAGTTGTGCATTGAGGAAAATGACCATCTTTCACGTCTTCCCGCAGGGGATCTTCCCAAGGGATTCCCCTCCCCCCTCATTGAAGATCAAAACCTCCTTTGAGTTGATCAGACCAATATCCGATTCATTCCCAAGCTTCTGTAATCCAACCCGAAATTCATTGTTTCCCTATCTTTCCTTAACCCGTTGTAGTCCAGTCGATTCTATTTCGTGGTTATCTGTAGTTTCTCTTAATAGGCCATGGACCTTCTCCTCCCTCCTATGCTTTTTCGTCTTACTGCAGTTTTGAAATTTACCGACTGGGTCTTGGACCTTTTTGTCCCCCCCCCCATAGCTCTTTTTTCTTCTCGTAATTTTGTAATTTTCTATTTTTCGCCACTGCAGGCTGAATCCGCAAATTTTGTCTCTTTTCTGCATTTTTTTTTTTTTCACTTTTCTCAACTTTGTCAATCGCGCAAAATAAATCGTCATTAAATCTGAGTTGTGCCCTAGTGTCCATCATCTTTGACTGCATTACTTCCTTGTATTTTCGTTTAATTTTTCTTTTTTCCCTTTTAGTTTTCTTTACTTTTGTCATAGTATTAAATAAATCATCATAAAATAAGCATTGAATTCTCACATTGGGTTCTTCATATTGTACCAAAATTTCTCGAGCACTACGAGGAAAAGCGCGTACAATAAATTTCTTCTCGTTTTTTACTAGCAAAATGAGTGTTTCACCTTGATATGTACTTGTCAGTGTCTCATATTCGGCACAAGTGTTCTGAAGTTTTCTGTTTTCTAAGAAATTTCCATAAAAATCAATTTGGTGCTTCTTATTTTTAATATTAGGTGGCCTCTTTACTTTCCATCCCATTTTTCCGGATTATCAACATTTCGAACTGGAGTATCAAGCATTTCGCTTTTTACACAAGGTGGCTTAGCCTCCTATTTTATTTTATGGGTTGGTCCACCTCCCCGCTTTGTCAACGAAGCTGTATATTTTTCCGGCTTAGCATTTAATGTCTCATAATTTTCATTCTGTCTTAATTGATGCTAACACAAATTATTATGACCATCCCATAGCCTAGAAGTTAGCGGTGATAAAATATCGCTCTCTAGAATTCCCCAGCAGGCTTCTATTAGACCTATCACGGTCCTTCTAAACTCTTGGCGCTATCTCTCTCATTTGCCTCTATAGATATTCTTTCTTTCTGTTCTATCTTTCTCCCCCTTTCGTTCTCTAGCTATTCTATATACTCCTCTCTCTGCTCTCTAGCTATTCTCTCTTTCTTTTCTATCTTTCTCTCGTTCTTTTTTATCTTCCTCTTCTTTTTTGCATGAAGTAATTCATCATTTGCGTAAAATCTACTTTATTGCTTTTCCGTGACCCCCTGCTGGATCTAGACTCTATACTGTTCCGACTACTCCTGCTGCTGGGCCTACTTTGATTCTCTCGGTCATTATATCCTCTTAATTCGTTTTCTGATTTTGTTGGTTCTCTGTTTCCTCGTTATTTATCTGTATTTCCTCTTACCCGCAACTTCCTTTCATTTTGTATGCATCTTAGGGGTGCGTTGGTTTTGTTTTCCTCGTATTTTCATATAATAATTTTTCTTCCTGTATTATTTCCTCTGTTTCTATTTCTTGTTCTCTTATATTACTGGGTTTGCTCCTTCCCGATTCTATTATCCCTTAATTGATTAATCAATCGTGACAAATTCAATAATTGCCACACGCAAAAATTATGGCACTCAATTGCTATTGCGAATTATCAGCTCTGCGTAATAATATTCAACAATTTTTCAAATAACCGGAATATCTAAACTCCGTTAGAGAATATCAACTTCGATCACAGCAAACAAATTTTACATGAGTGAAGTATATCTCCGAAAAACCAAATAACAGGGGTTGGACGAGAGAGTAAACTGAATAACCGCACGAATAATCCACTAGTGGATTAGCTGGACTAAAACTCAAACAGGGTAACTACCCTGCAAAACAAATCACGTATCCACCCCGAATACTGGTACTCCAAATGTACTCTCCTCTTAGGCCGATTACTCGATAGGACAGGTGCCTCTCACCTTCCTTATCAAATATACACACAAAACTGACAAATTTGTCTAATTTGCCGCCTTCAATAATCTTATAACCTTCGCCACTGAAGATTATATCCAAGCCCGCTAATTCACTCAAATAATGACCCGATTTTCACTTTCTCTTGTCTGTTCTTAAACCCTGTAATACTTTTCAATACGGAGAGATTCCCCCACGGTAAATCCAAAACACAATTAATTTCATGTTATTTCATTTTATTCTCAAATCTGACAATTGTCTGACTATTCCACCGAAAAACGGTCGATTTTTGTATTTTTCTCTAATTTCTATATTTAATTAGGCTAGGCCTAAACCCCCTTTCATCAAAGGTACCCTCGTTTATACAATGCGTCGTTCGTAGGTAGGAGCCTGGCTCATCAAATTTTAAATTCACAATACTTCAAATTTATCTTTCCGTGGAAAGTTTTTTATACCCTACTACTTCTAGGCTACATCCACCCGTATCTTCAGAAACGCTCGTTCTTTCGCTACCAGTACTGATAGCTCCTTTAATCGCTGCCACCAGTGTTGGTGGGTGGGGGGAGGATGTTAGTAATAGTTCTACGCCACTCTTGAGAAATCTCAAATTCTATAAGAACCTAGAATTCTAGAATAAAGCTTTTTGGAAATCAACTAAGACAAGGCTCAGCCAGACCAAGGTTACTTACGATGGTATGCATTAAGTGCTCAAGGTAATGGGTGGTGGAAGTTTTCTTTAAGTTACCAAACTGCCGGGTGTCAATACGCGGACAAATTTTATCCTTAAGCCAGTCACAGAGGAAACCTTCATAAAGTTTGGAAAAAACAGAAGTGAGCGTAATGGGGCGAATGTTGGCGAAAGTCAGACTGGCGTATTTTTTAGGGACAGGTGTTATAAAACCTTGTTTCCAGCAACTTGGGAATTTGCCAAATTTTGTGATGTGGTTGAAAATATTTGATAAAGGCTCAGCAATTTTGTCCGAAAAGGCTTTAATTAAGTCAACTGGGATGTCCAAGGGACAAATACTTGATTTTCTAAGCTTAAGAATTTTATTTATAACATCAGAGGGAGAAATAAATGGGAAGGAAGTATTTGGAGGAATAGTTGGACTTGAGCCAGTGAAAGGGGGGAGACTTTGCACGATGGAAGCAAGGTACAAGTTCAGATCATTGGTAGTCTTATTAGGGGGTTCAGAGAGATGAAAATCAATTTCGGAAGGACTTTTTCCGCATATTTCTTTAATTTTTCTGTACCATTGCTTGGGCTTGTTAGAATATAGATCTTTTACTTTATTATTATAGTAATTAGAAGCTGCTTTTCTTAATTTTTTCTTTAGGAACTTCCTTAGACTATTAGCCTCAGTAATGCGACCTGCTTTGAAAAAATTGATTTTTTTTCCTTATAAGTTTTTTAAAAGACTCAGTAACGTAAGGCTTATCTGTAGAACTGTAGAAATCATCCACAGCTTAAACATTGGCTCATCCTGAACGAACAAGAAATAAGATACAGGTTACTGCAAGTCATGCCTCTCGACGCTGAGAAACTGTAACTGGCCTTCTCTCGCGAACAACAAAACACATCTGTTGGGACCTTTGGCCCTGTTTATCAGAAAAGGAGGTCCATAGCATAGCGCGTCTCAAAGTATATTTGTTAATTTTAAGAGTTTTTGGTTTTGGTTCTTGTTTTGAGTTCGAAGTGAATACAGTAAGCTTTCTTTATTTTATACCCTTGACTTTTTTGATTAGCCTAGGTAGACTCTGGAGCATACAGAGAGGCTGAGATTAGATTAGCTTGGTATAGGAAGATAATCCTACCCTCAGCATGAGATCTTTCCTCGAGAGAAAGAAAGGCAAGGGGGGGGGGGGGGTTTAATCTTTATGGTGCCCGGGACCAAATAGTGAGGCACTTTTATACCAAGGGGAAAGTACACTTGTCAAAGAAACCAGACAATTGTGCAAACCCCCAGAGACGGGACAAGTAGAAAATAGTGGCGCTTGGGAGTTACGCTGGACTTCTGAAGTACCACTAGGTATTCTAGAATTCTAGGTTCTTATAGAATTTGAGATTTCTCAAGAGTGGCGTAGAACTATTACTAACATCCTCCCCCCACCCGCCAACACTGGTGGCAGCGATTAAAGGAGCTATCAGTACTGGTAGCGAAAGAACGAGCGTTTCTGAAGATACGGGTGGATGTAGCCTAGAAGTAGTAGGGTATAAAAAACTTTCCACGGAAAGATAAATTTGAAGTATTGTGAATTTAAAATTTGATGAGCCAGGCTCCTACCTACGAACGACGCATTGTATAAACGAGGGTACCTTTGATGACAGGGGGTTTAGGCCTAGCCTAATTAAATATAGAAATTAGAGAAAAATACAAAAATCGACCGTTTTTCGGTGGAATAGTCAGACAATTGTCAGATTTGAGAATAAAATGAAATAACATGAAATTAATTGTGTTTTGGATTAACCGTGGGGGAATCTCTCCGTATTGAAAAGTATTACAGGGTTTAAGAACAGACAAGAGAAAGTGAAAATCGGGTCATTATTTGAGTGAATTAGCGGGCTTGGATATAATCTTCAGTGGCGAAGGTTACAAAATTATTGAAGGCGGCAAATTAGACAAATTTGTCAGTTTTGTGTGTATATTTGATAAGGAAGGTGAGAGGCACCTGTCCTATTGAGTAATCGGCCTACGAGGAGAGTACATTTGGAGTACCAGTATTCGGGCTGGATACGTGATTTGTTTTGCAGGGTAGTTACCCTGTTTGAGTTTTAGTCCAGCTAATCCACTAGTGGATTATTCGTGCGGTTATTCAGTTTACTCTCTCGTCCAACCCCTGTTATTTGGTTTTTCGGAGATATACTTCACTCATGTAAAATTTGTTTGCTGGGATCGAAGTTGATATTCTCTAACGGAGTTTAGATATTCCGGTTATTTGAAAAATTGTTGAATATTATTACGCAGAGCTGATAATTCGCAATAGCAATTTAGTGCCATAATTTTTGCGTGTGGCAATTATTGAATTTGTCACGATTGATTAATCAATTAAGGGATAATAGAATCGGGAAGGAGCAAACCCAGTAATATAAGAGAACAAGAAATAGAAACAGAGGAAATAATACAGGAAGAAAAATTATTATATGAAAATACGAGGAAAACAAAACCAACGCACCCCTAAGATGCAATGCAAAATGAAAGGAAGTTGCGGGTAAGAGGAAATACAGATAAATAACGAGGAAACAGAGAACCAACAAAATCAGAAAACGAATTAAGAGGATATAATGACCGAGAGAATCAAAGTAGGCCCAGCAGCAGGAGTAGTCGGAACAGTATAGAGTCTAGATCCAGCAGGGGGTCACGGAAAAGCAATAAAGTAGATTTTACGCAAATGATGAATTACTTCATGCAAAAAAGAAGAGGAAGATAAAAAAGAACGAGAGAAAGATAGAAAAGAAAGAGAGAATAGCTAGAGAGCAGAGAGAGGAGTATATAGAATAGCTAGAGAACGAAAGGGGGAGAAAGATAGAACAGAAAGAGAAAGAAAGAATATCTATAGAGGCAAATGAGAGAGATATCGCCAAGAGTTTAGAAGGACCGTGATAGGTCTAATAGAAGCCTGCTGGGGAATTCTAGAGAGCGATATTTTATCACCGCTAACTTCTAGGCTATGGGATGGTCATAATAATTTGTGTTAGCATCAATTAAGACAGAATGAAAATTATGAGACATTAAATGCTAAGCCGGAAAAATATACAGCTTCGTTGACAAAGCGGGGAGGTGGACCAACCCATAAAATAAAATAGGAGGCTAAGCCACCTTGTGTAAAAAGCGAAATGCTTGATACTCCAGTTCGAAATGTTGATAATCCGGAAAAATGGGATGGAAAGTAAAGAGGCCACCTAATATTAAAAATAAGAAGCACCAAATTGATTTTTATGGAAATTTCTTAGAAAACAGAAAACTTCAGAACACTTGTGCCGAATACGTATGAGACACTGACAAGTACATATCAAGGTGAAACACTCATTTTGCTAGTAAAAAACGAGAAGAAATTTATTGTACGCGCTTTTCCTCGTAGTGTTCGAGAAATTTTGGTACAATATGAAGAACCCAATGTGAGAATTCAATGCTTATTTTATGATGATTTATTTAATACTATGACAAAAGTAAAGAAAACTAAAAGGGAAAAAAGAAAAATTAAACGAAAATACAAGGAAGTAATGCAGTCAAAGATGATGGACACTGGGGCGCAACTCAGATTTAATGACGATTTATTTTGCGCGATTGACAAAGTTGAGAAAAGTGAAAAAAAAAAATGCAGAAAAGAGACAAAATTTGCGGATTCAGCCTGCAGTGGCGAAAAATAGAAAATTACAAAATTACGAGAAGAAAAAAGAGCTATGGGGGGGGGGACAAAAAGGTCCAAGACCCAGTCGGTAAATTTCAAAACTGCAGTAAGACGAAAAAGCATAGGAGGGAGGAGAAGGTCCATGGCCTATTAAGAGAAACTACAGATAACCACGAAATAGAATCGACTGGACTACAACGGGTTAAGGAAAGATTGGGAAACAATGAATTTCGGGTTGGATTACAGAAGCTTGGGAATGAATCGGATATTGGTCTGATCAACTCAAAGGAGGTTTTGATCTTCAATGAGGGGGGAGGGGAATCCCTTGGGAAGATCCCCTGCGGGAAGACGTGAAAGATGGTCATTTTCCTCAATGCACAACTGGCAGACGAGTTGTGATCCCTTTACCGAGGCCTTGCTTTTCCAGTCTTCAATTTCATCTTCAGCTGGCGTCGGCGAGCATTACTCATTCGACTATTCTAGGGGATGGGACCCAGAGAAAAGTGATTCTTGGCTCGCTCAGATTTTTATCTCATTTCCCTGAACCCCTATCGGTTTCACTGGCTTTTGTATTTTTGGCCATACTTCAAATTAGGCCAAGGGGCAATTCGCGTTTTAATTGAGACGTGGTGTTGTTTCCACCAATGGAGATTCAGAAGCTAGTTAAGGCTTTCTTGATGGCTGGCATCATCAAATGTGGCAGAATCTGATTCTATGCTTCTCCTAAGTGTAAATTTCGTGACAGCAAGAAAATCTTTATTTAATCATGCTAAACACGATTAGGTTCCATATCGCGTGGATTTCCCTTCTTCGAAATCCAAAGCTTGATGAAGAGAGCCGCACAAGACGATCAAGCTTACATTTATTGAACAATTCAATTTGATTTTATAATTTATGTTGGTTCTATTTCCATTATACATCTATAATTCGCATATTTCAGTTTCACAACTAGAAATGTCTCTCAGCGAAAAGTAAAAATACAAAGAAAAGTAAAACTAAATTTTCAAAAAAGAAAAACATAAATATAAAAAAGCGAAACAAGGACAAAATACTCACATCTAGGTGAAACAGAAATTATATAGCAACATTTCCCGAAAATGGCAAGTTGAAGGAATTTTCTCTTTGTGGCAAAGAAGTATACGCCAATATGCATAGGCTTTTGTAGGTTCAAAACATAGCTATAGGTTTTTCAGGGTATAGATTTTAGGTAGGTTACGCATAGGGTATAGGTCTTTTGCCAGAAAAGTTTCGTATCCTAAAATGTTTCACATCAAATACATTTGGACTGGAATTCTTACTCTCCGACTTTTTCACCGTTTTGTTCTTCCTTCCTGCTGAGACAACTTGCAAACTAGACTAACCCCAGTACTGTATAAACTAGGTTAACTAGAAAGAATACCAAGTAGATTCTTGCTTAAAGAAAGTTCGACTTTGCTGCCAACGCTAACCAAAACTCTGAAAAACAAAATCTTCATAACAATAAATTATTCAAAAGACTCCCGTTTTTACAGTGATTCTAGATATAATAAATTCATTTAATTTAAAATTGCCCATAAAAAGTTAAGAATCTGAAAATATTTGCACAATTTAAGAAAACGAGGAGAAACCCCTTCAAAAGAGGGGTAATATTGATAACGGTTTTATAGTATTTATTTACCGCAAACAAGCTATTGAAGGAGGTGGGAGCTACACTGGGTCTTTGTGGGGAAGGGAGGCTTGAGCCCTCAGAAACTGCATTCTAGGGTCAACTTTACCAACTTCATAAGAGGTTCTTATGATTACTGTGGGGAGAAGATTTACCTTCTTGTATGTCATCATTTAGACTAAGCATGTAATATAAATGACAAGGGAAGCTCAGCTCCCCTATTTTTTTGTAAATATTCTTCATGGGAAACAAGATATTGTTTTTACTTGGTACTATTAGGCAGGTTGAGAGACTTCTCAGGACGGGTATGTAGCCCTTTTGAATATTATAGTACATTGTAGGCTAGTTTTTATTTAAACTAATTTATTTTGACAAGATGGTTATTTATTAAATACTTTTTTTTGTCACTTTGTTACAATTGCCTGTTTGCTCGTTTTTGGTAATAAATGTCATATCGTATGCTTACTTCCAAACAGGCGGAAGGAGGTGGGTGCAGATACAGTTGGTGTGTGAGCTCGCTTCATATTTAGATTTTTACCCGGTATCATAGGCTGAGTCTTTTTTTACTGCCTAAGTAAAGAGCGGTATGGGCACAATCTTTTTTTTCTTAGTCCAGGGCGTTTCGTATCGAAGGAGTTGTCGTAGAAATTTCGAAAAGGGCTCATTCGATTGGGAATTAAAGGGTTAGTGCCCTCTTTAATAGTCGAAAGTGATTGGAGGGCAACTAACCACCCTCCCTCGCCCGCTATTTCCCTAAACACATCCAATCGAAATTTCGAGATAGCCATTTTTTTCGACGTAGTTGAAAGGTCCGGAAATTATGTATTTGAGGATGACACCCCCCCCCCCTACAGCCCTCAGGGCAATGGTTATAAGTTATACCCTGGGGACATATAAGGTATATATAGAAAAGGTGATCGTATAAACTTCGGAGGGGGCTTATTGGATTGCTAATCAGAAGTTATAGGGCCCTTTTTGAAAAGTTATAGGGCCCTTATGAAAGGTATGGAAATTAGGTCTTTGAGGATGACGACCCTCCCAGAGCCCTCAGGGCAATGGTTATAAGTTATGCCAGAGGGGCATATAAGGTATATATAGAAAGGTTATAATATATAAACTTTTGAGGGGGCTCATTGGATTGGTAAACAGAAACTCTAGTGCCCTATTTAAGATTCAGAGGGATTGGAGGGGGATACCCCCCCACACACACACACACCTCGTATTTTCCCGAAATGCATTTGATAGAAATTTTGAAATGGCTCTTTGTTGTCGTAGAAACTTCGAAAAGAGCTCATTCGCTTGGAAATTGAAAGGGCTAGTGCCCTTTTTAATAGTCGAAAGTAATTGGAGGGCAACTAACCCTCCTCCCAAGACCACCGTTTCCCAAAACATATCTAATCAAAATTTTGAGATAGCCATTTGTTCAACGTAATTGAAAAGTCCGGAAATTATGTCTTTGGAGATAAGATATAAGAAAAGATTTATTTTAAAAAAACTTCTATTACAAGCCTCGAAGGACCGAATTCGCATTTTAGAGTCATAAAACCAAAAAATCATAAAAAAAAGCACAACAACTAAAAAAAAACTGGCAAACCAATGCCAAAAACGACAATATCAAAATGGAAAAACCATTCATTAGTCAAAAATAATTACGCGGCAAAATGTCAGAAACTGAAAAGGTAAAAACTAAAAAAAAGGTTTAAAAGATAACATATAAAAAGGGGAAGGAAAAAAAATCGAACGAAACATAAAACTTGGGTATCACCAGTGCCACAAAAAAAGGAAAAAAAGGAAAAATAGCGGTTTATTTTATCCGTAATGAAGGATACAAAGGTTTTTTCATACCTGGAGGTCAAGCAACGGATAGGGAACAAGATAGGAACAGGCTCAGAAACAGCACGTGGCAGGTGGTGTCTGGATGGGGAGTGTCTTTTGGGGAAAATGTTTTCCGTGCGAGGGTTTATTATTGCATTTTTTGCAAAACGGAGGCACTACGTTCCTCTCCTCTGCTCAAGCGTTTCCAGCTTTGCTTTTTTTTAGAAGGATTAATTAATAAAACTTTTTCCACAAAATAAGTTTTTCAACGAAAAGTAAAGAACTCCATTCAACCAAAAATGAGCACAAAAAAAAATCAAATAATCTAGCAAGCGT
The DNA here is from genome assembly GCA_027921565.1 of Artemia sinica. Lineage (NCBI taxonomy): Eukaryota > Metazoa > Arthropoda > Branchiopoda > Anostraca > Artemiidae > Artemia > Artemia sinica. The sequence continues at coordinate 71,180,580 of CM051258.1, forward strand.
GAAACCACCAAAAATCAGTATCTATAAATAAATGAAACCCAAAACGAACAGAAACTACAACAAATAACCGAGTCAGACTCAAAACGAGCAGGAATTATCATGAGTTGGGCTCAAAACCCCTATGCCTTCCCAAGGCCATAACAGAATTTTCACTTTACTGAAAAAATATAATTTTTTTTTGCTTTTATAACTTTAATAAATCAAATAATATTAACATTTTGATTACTAAAGATGAGTAGCCTATATCTATATTAAACTGACAATACACATTCATTTGTATTTTTTTCAGTAAAGTGCAAAGTATATTCTGGCCTTGGGAAGGCATAAGGGTTTTGAGCCCAAATCGTATTAATTTTTGCTCGTTTTCAGTTTGACTCGGTTATTTGTTGTCTATGCCTTATACGTATGCGCCCAGGGCATAACTTAAAACCCTTGCCCTGGGGGCTGTGGGGAGAGTGTCCTTATCAAAAACATAATTTCTTTCTTGAAATCAACTCCGCTGAACAAAATTGCTAACTAAAAATTTTGATCGGATGTGTTTGAGGAAAAGGTGGGCGCGATAGTTGCCAAAAAATCACTTTCGACTATTAAAAAGGACACTAGACCTTTGAATTTCCAATCGAATGAGCCCTTTTTCAAGGTTCTACGACAAAGATTTCAATAAAAACTTATATGCCCCCAGGGCATAACTTATAACCCTTGTCCTGAAGATTTTGGGGGGAGTGTCCTACTCAAAGGTATAATTTCCTGAACTTTAAACTGCGTGGGACAAATTGGCTATCTCAAAATTTTGATTGGATGTGTTTGGGGAAATGGTGGGAGTGGAAGGGGTGTTAGTTGCCTTCCAATCACTTTCGACTATTAAAAAGGGCACTGGCCATTTCAATTTCCATTCGAGTGAGCCCTTTTGGAAGTTTCTACGCCAATGCGTTCTATAAAAACCTTATAGGCCCCCAGGGCATAACTTACAACCCTTGCCTTGAGGGCTGTGAGGGAGTGTCCTCCTTAAACACATAATTTCTATGTGGAAATCAACTACGCTGAACAAAATCTAAAAATTTTGATTGGATATGCTTGGGGAGAAGGTGGGCGTGAGAGGGGGGTTAGTTGCCCTCAAGTCACTTTCGACTACTAAGAAGGCCACTAGACCTTTGAATTTCCAATCGAATGAGCCCTTTTTCAAGGTTCTACGACAAAGATTTCAATAAAAACTTATATGCCCCCAGGGCATAACTTATAACCCTTGCCCTGAAGACTGTGGGAGGAGTGTTCTGCTCCAAGGTATAATTGCCTGAACTTTGAACGTCTTGGGACAAATTGGCTATCTCAAAGTTTTGATTGGATGTGTTTGGGGAAATGCTGGGCGTGGAAGGGGTTTTAGTTGCCTTCCAATAACTTTCGACTATTAAAAAGGGCCCTAGCCATTTCAATTTCCAATCGAGTGAGCCCTTTTTGAAGTTTCTACAACAACGCGTTCTGTAAAAACCTTAAATGCCCCCAGGGCATAACTTACAACCCTTGCCCTGAGGGCTGTGGGGGGGGAGGGGTTGTCATCCTCAAAGACCTAATTTCCAGAACTTAAAACTACGTTGAATAAAATGGCTATCTCAAAATTTTGATTGGATCTGTTTGGGGAAAAGTTGAGCATGAGAGGGGGGTTAGTTGCCCTCCAATCACTTTCGACTATTAAAAAGGGCACTAGCCCTTTCAATTTCCAATCGGATGAGTTTTTTTTTGAAGTTTCTACGACAGCACCTTCTATAAAAACCTTATATTTCCCCAGGGCATAACTTACAACACTTGCCCTTAGGGCTGTGGGGGAGTGTCCTCCTCAAAAACATAATTTCTATCTGGAAATCAACTACGCTGAACAAAGTGTTTCGGGAAATGGTGGGCATGGAAGGGGTGATAGTCGCCCTCCAATTACTTTCGACTATTAAAAAGGACACAAGCCACTCCAATTTCCAATTGAATGAGCCCTTTTCGAAGTTTCTACGACGACTTTTTCGTTACGAAGTGCCCTGCTCTAAAGGGAAAAAAAATAACACATTGTGCCAACATCGTTCTTATATGCCCCCAGGGCATAACTTAAAGTCCTTGCCCTGAGGGTTGTGGGGGAGTGTCCTCCTCAAAAATATATTTTCTGTCTGGAAATCAACTACGATGAACAAAATGGCTATCTCAAAATTTTGATTGGATGTTTTTGGGGAATGATGGGCGTGGGGGGGGGGCTAGTTGCCCTCCAATCACTTTCGACTATTAAAAAGGGCACTAGCCACTCCAATTTCCAATCGAATGAGCCCTTTTTGAAGTTTCTACGACAACTCCTTCGATACGAAGTGCCCTGGTATGGAAAAAAAAATAATACATAGTGCCAACATAGTTCTTTACTTAGGCAGCGCGATTGCGCTGCCTATGAAAGAGCGAGTATGGTACCTTACCTTCTTTAAAAATCATTCTCAGGGCTCTTTTTTGAATGGATTCAATTTTTTCTGATTCATCACGGGAGATGTCAGGATGTCAAACTGGACAAGCATATTCAAGATGTGGGCGGACAAAGGAAGTATGGATCCTTAAGGAATGGGATCGGGGGACATTAAATTTATTCAAGAGCTTAAGGAGAGACATTGATGCATTAGCTCTATGGACGATATGTTTAACGTGGATATCCCACTTTAAATTAGAGGAAATTGTAACATCAAGTAATTTAAAGGAAGACAGAAATATCTGGGGGGATAGGGTTGAGGAAAAAGGGTGTGGTTTTAAGGAAACATATTGGCATTATCATAGATTTGGAGGGGTTTACTCTCATGTCTAAGTCTGCAGCTTCATCTGCAATATCATTGAGGATGCTCATAGGGTTGCTTACTAAGTTTCTGTAGCAGGTTTCAACAACCGTTAGGTCATCCACAAACTTCCATCTGTCGGGAAATTCCTTAGCGAGGCTATTTATCATAACAGAAAACAGGATGGGACCTAGGAGATGACAACCCCTCCCCCCCCCCCCCCCCCCCCCGCAGCCTCCATGACAAGGGTTGTAAGTTATGCCCTGGGGATATACGAGTATATAGAAAGGTTGATCGTAAAAACTTCGAAGGAGGCTCATTGGATTGGTACTCCGAAGTTTTAGTGTCCTTTTTAAGATTCAGAGTGATTGGAGGGTGGAACCCCACCCCCCCCCCCCCCCACACACACACACACACCTCACATTTTCCCGAGATGCATTTAATAGAAATTTTGAGATTGCCATTTGTTGTCGCAGAAACTTTGAAAAGAGCTTATTCGATTGGAAATTGAAAGGTCTAGTGCCCTTTTTAATAGTCGAGATTGATTGGAGGGCAACTAACCCCCCTCCCACGCCCAGCATTTCCCCAAATTCAACCAATCAAAATTCTGAGATAGCCCTTGTGTTCAACGTAATTGAAAGGCCCAAAAATTCTTTCTTTGAGGATGACAGACCCCCCCCCCCTCACGCACAGCCCTCAGGGCAAGGATTGTAAGCTATTCCCTGGGAGCATATAAGGTTTATATAGAAAGGGTGATAGTATAAACTTCGGAGGGGGCTCATTGGATTGGTAATCAGAAGTTTTAGTGTCCTCTTTAAGATCGAGAGTGATCGAAGGGTGGATACCCCCCCCCCCCCCCCCAACCGCGGTATTTTCCCGAAATGTATCTCATTTTGAGATGGCCATTTGTTGTCGTAGAAACTTCGAAAAAGGCTCATTCGATGGGAAATTGAAAGGGCTAGTACTGTTTTTATTAGTCAAAAGTGATTGGAGGGCGACAAGACCCCCCCCACGCCCATTAATTCCCAAAACACAACAAATCAAAATTTTGAGATAGCCATTTTGTTCAGCGTAGTTGAAATGTCTGGAACTTGTGTCTTTGACAACCCCCATACCTTCTCAAGACCAGAACATAACTTGCACCTGAAAAAAAATGGCTATGGATTGTCAGCTTAGTGTATATATATATATATATATATATATATATATATATATATATATATATATATATATATATATATATATATATATATATATATATATATATATATATATATATATATATATATATATATATATACTGATATTTATTCCTTTAAGTTTTAATAAATATTGTATTTATTAAAGTTAAAAAGGTTAAATCATTTTAAACGTAATTAAGAGTCAACTCTTAAGAGTCAGAAGTGAATGGAGGGATATTAGCTCCCCCCTCCCCCATGCCTATCATTCCCCAATACATATCCGATCGAAATGTTAAGAGAGCTATTTTGTTCAGCATTGTTCAAAGGTTCAGCATTGGGGATGTCAACCTCCCCTGTGTCCTCAGGACAAGGGCTGTAAGTTAGGCAATTCGTTCATTATTTACGCCTAGTATATGTTATTGAGAAAGGTATGCATGTTTGAACTTTACTTTCCAAGAAGACGAAGGGTATTTAGGTGAGCCTTTCAGAAGATGTTCAGGGGAGTGTTGAACTATATCAAAACATTTTATGTGTATACGGATTGTCAAAAAGGTACAACACAGGAATAACTGAGTATATTAATTTGGAAAATCCGGGAAATGATAAGGGAGATGATCAAAAAGGCAATATTTGAATTCTGTCAATAGTACTACAACTACCACCACTACTACTACCACACTTCCATTTACAGTATTCAGGGGAAATTTGAACTAAATCAAAAGACGCTATGTGCTTGCACATTGTCAAAATAGCGTAACTCAAGAGTTGATTTGGGTATTAAGTTGAAACTTTCAGAGAATACTTAAAGGGGAAGATCATGTCGCCAAAAGGCAATATTTGCACACTACTGCTAATACTACTGTTACTGCTACATTTACTACTACTACTACTGCTACTGCTACTTCTAATCCAACTACTTGTAGGGCTAAGAGTAATGAGATGAAAATATCAAGAAGTATATGAACCTATGGGTTATCAAAAGGACATGTCAGCAATGTCATTGCAATGGCTAATTGTATTAAGTTGAAACCTCCAGGACTTGATGAGAGGGATGATCAACTGATCAAAAGGAAATAGGTTAATACCACTGCTGCTAGTAATACTACAGCTATTCAACACTATTACTAGTAATATCATTGCTACTACTGTGACTACTATTACAACTATGCCTAAGGGCATGAAGGTGAAATTGTCAAGAAATTTTGAAGGAGGAAGATGAAATGAATCAGAACACGCCCTCTGTATTCAGGTTGTCAAAAAGGTGTAACAGCAATATCTTAGGAACAGTTAGGTGTGTGAAGTTGAAACTAACAGGGCTTGTTGTGAGGGATGTTGAACTAACCAAAAGAAAATATTTGCATCCTAATGCTTCTGCTTCTACTCATACTACTGTTAATATTATTACTACTTCTATTACTGCTACTGCCACTAAAGCTTAGGCTACTACAATTAATTCTACTATTAAAACTAAGCATATTAAGGCGATAAATTTGGGATGTATAGAAACTCTACGGAACTAAATCGAATCACACTATGCCCACACAGTTTGTCAAGTGGACACATCAGAAATTCTTCAAGAATAGTTGATGATATTTATTAAGCTGAAACTTTCAGCGTGTTTTGAAGGGGATGTTGAAGAAACCAAAGGTGCTATGCCCATACTGCTACTAATTCTGCTACAACTATTACTGCTGTGCAAGCTAGGGGTATTAAGGTAAAGCTTTGAGGAATATTTAGGCGGATGTTGGAATAAATAAAAAAACTATGAGCATGTGGACTTTTTAAAAGATGGCAAAGCAATATCTGAAGAACAACTTATTTTATTAATTTAGACCTTTAAGGGTAAGTTGTGGGGGATTTTGAACTAACCAGGAGGCACTATATGTATACTTTTAATACTACCACCACAGTTAATGTAACTAATGACGCTAAAAGGTTTAAGACAAAAGTTTTAGGGAACGTTTAGGATTTTCAATTAAAGGAAAAAACTGTAGGCATGCAGGTTTTCAAAAGGGCATATAAGCAATATCATAGGCAGCACCACTCTATAATAGCTAGAAACATTATTGAAACTTTTAAATCAGCTAATTCAATTCAAAATTAAAAGTTCTGGTGCCCTTTTTAAGAGTAACAAGAGATTGGAGAACAAGCACTTCTCTCAAGCCTCTTCATTTTCCAAACGCATCAAGTCAAAACTTTGAGACAGTCATTTTGCTCAGCATAGTAGAACGGTCCAGCAACTATGTCTTTAGGGATATTAGGCATGTCAACCCCCCCCCCCCCCACCAACTATGCAATTGACCCATGATGCTTTAAAACTTAATGTTACTTTAAAATAAATTAGAAGGCATTGTGTTTATGGTTGCCAATAAGGCACCTCAGCAACATATTGAGAACGACTGGGGGTAATAAGTTGAAACTTTCGGGGACACTACTATTACTACTTCTGCTATTACAATTTTAATAAATAAAAAGAGTGTAAGTGTATCCAGGTTGTCATAGAGCATAGATAGAATCTTTTGGGAATGATATTAAGTTTCATTTCTCAGGTCAACTTCAGAAGCTATAAAATTAAATTTAAAAAAATACAGTTTGTTTCACAGATTAACAATTTTTGAAAAAGTTTCTCCAACATACAAATAGCAACCCCTACTATGGATTTTTATAGAAAAAAAAACTTAAAAAATATAAAATATTATTTTTTTCATGAAAAAGATTATGTCTATAAAAAATAACAGAAATTAATTTAAAAAACTTTTTCCACAAAACAAGTTCTTCAAAGAAAAGTAAAGAGCTCTTTTAAGCCAAGAATGAGCAAAAATAAAGTCAAATAATCTTCCAAGCGTAAAACTACCACTATCAATGAACAGAAATTACAATAAATTGCAATTCAAACTCAAAACGAGCAAAAATCAACATGAGTAGGGCTGAAAACCCCCATGCCTTCTCAAGCCTAGAACACAATTTGCGCTTTACTGAAGACAAAATACGTTTGAAATTTTTTCACTTTTCGTACTTTCATTAATAAAAAATTATCAAAACTTGTAAGGAATAAATGTCATTATATGTCTATTAAACTGACAATCCATGGTCATTTGTGTTTTGTTGTTGTTTTTGTTTTCAGTAAAGCGCAAGTTGTGTTCCGGGCTTGAGAAGGCATGGGGGTTATCAGCCCTACTCATGTTAATTTTTGCTCGTTTTGAGTTCGACTTGGCTATTTATTGCAATTTCTGTTCGTTTTGAGTTTCGTTTATTTATCGATAGTGATTTGTAGCAATTTTACGCTTGGAAGATTCTTTGACTTTATTTTTGCTCATTCTTGGCTTAATAGAGCTCTTTACTTTTCTGTTTTGTGGAAAAAGTTTTTAAAATTAATTGTAATAAAAACAGAAATTAAATATAAAAAGAAAGTTAATAGAAATAAAAAAATTAAATTAAAACTCGAAACCCGCTAAAATTATCCTGTGTAAAAGGGGGGCTGCCATCCCCTCGACCCTCCACTCTTTACGCTAAAGTTTGAATTTTATTCGACCAATGCTTCAGAAACGAGTCCTTTTATACTTGGGCGTACGTAGCTTCTTGTCTAGGTGGGGGGCAGCCGATTCTGTGATGAAGGGTGAGGGGGGTGGAGCTGAAGTTATATTGTCAGTTCACAAAACCTTACATTTCCAGCAAGTTCTATCATACCTATGAAATCTTTATTCATAGGTAATCACCAAAAATCATAAATCATCAATAAGCTTCAGCATTAATCAGTCTTCTTGGATTAGAGCTAAATCTTTCCAAGGCATTATGAATAATTACTTCTTGTTTGACTTTTATTCTGTCATTCCAGCTGTTTATTTCCAGCTTTTTCAACCATCTACCTTTTATCAACTGCTTTTTCAGCCATCTGGATTTTTTCAGCTGCTTTTTCAGCCATATCTAGTGTAAATTCGAAGTTCTAGGGGGGAGCAGCTGCCCCTCCTCCCTACGCCCATGCTTTCATAGAAGAACTATTTTAAAACAAGTTCATATATTTTTTCACAGACCCTTTGGAATGGAGGGTTATACTTATTCTTATTTTATTTAAACAAAATAACTTGAAGTTTAAGTGTTATGAAAGTCAATCGTTACTTAGAACACATAGCTTTATTTTTTGCACTCTAAAATGCTTGCAGTTAACTCTAGTTGAACTCTATTTATAAGAGTGGGGGGGGGGTGGTTCAAGGGGTGGCATCCCCCTCGTATACAGGATAATTTCTGTGCGTTTTTAGCTTTATTATCGATATTTACTTCCATTTGGAGAAAACTTTTTTTTGTACTTGCATACAAAAGCTTATAAGCCATTCAGATAAAAATAAGTGCACACTATCCATACTCTAAGGGAATTGCCATTGCATTTGTTTTGCTCTTGAAAAAAAAAGTAACTTTACGAGTTCTCGACTAATTGTCTAAAGAATTCACCCTATATCCTCTGTTATGTCTGTTAAGTCGTTAGCTTGTCATTATTACAGGTTAGAGGCTCTTTCAAATCCAAACTTAAAGATTGAAGTTATGCCCCCTGATCCAGGCGAGGGTCTAAACCGAATTGACTTGCTTGTAATGAAGCTTAGTGATCGAAATCGAGTACCTGATATTCACCTGAATGAAGTTAAAACTTCATTCATGCGTTGTATCGGTAAGTCTTATTATTTGTACTGTTATTCCCCTGTTTTCTTCTTGTCCTTATTTGTAGTTCAAGACTTGTAGAAACAGTTTCTATTGACATGAATTGTATAAAATTTCTTGTTAAAAAAAAGATAATTAAAAATATGTGTATATATATAAGGTCTGTTGGAAAATTTTCATTTTATATGTTCTATATTTTTCCATAAATATTATCTTAACGATTATGCCAATGCAAATATAAAAAAAGAAGAAAGCAAATAATCTATTCTGGTATGAATATGTCAATCACGTTTAGATGGCTCTCTATATTAGAAGAGTTTCTTTGTCTATCATTTTAGGGGTTTGAGGGAACTGTAGTACCGCTTTTACTTAGGGTGAACTCAGTTCGTTTTAAGTTTGACTTGATTATTCATTTTGGTCTCAATCTGATTTAGGTCTCATTTGTTCATTCAATAATATGTTTTATTTTCAAGTCTAACTTGATTATTCATTTTTATTTCTGTTTGTTTTACGTTTCAATTATTCTCTTATCGTCGTTAGTAATGCTTTTAATTTTGACTTATTTGATGACTTAATTTTTGCTTGCTTTACGTCTCTTGTTTTTGAATCAAGATGATTTTGTTACGGATTAATTGAACGAAGCGAATTTTTGCTGTCTATAATACTGATAAAGAATTAAAATATTGTATAGAAATTTGTGCAATAATTCTTTAATAGTCCTTTCAAAAAATTATGGCTTGAGGGGAAGGGGATTATCAATCATGCCGATTGAAAATTAAAATAATTTTCGTTTTGTGAGGCTAGCCTGACCCCTGAACTGCTGACGTCTGTAAATGCGTTAAATGTAGATTGCACTAAACCAATGCGGTCTTTTCGCTTTACTAGCATTGTCCCAATTGAAAGAGATGGAGGCCTCAGTGCTCAAAGTAAAGAAAGGCCTGATTAGCAAAAATACACAGGAAGCGGGAAATTAGCTGTACAAAATGTTTTACAGGGTTGACTTGACACTTGATTTACAGATAATGTATTCAAGCTAGAAAAAGGAAAAGTTTTTGTGAAGTAATCTTTAACCTCAGGCGTGGCTGTAAGTGTATATGGGTTTTTTGGGGCAAAGCGAGGGTATATATTTTTCAGACCCGCCTAAGCGATGCGAAATGCCATTTGCCTTCGTACACGACTACTAAATAGTAACACAAACTAAAATACTAACACAAGCCGCGCATTGGATCAAAGAAAAAAAGTTGGTATATCGCTTTTTCTGACTTTGTCTTGAAAAAAAGTCTTTTTAGGTTCCCTTATCCCAAAGAGCAATCTCAGAAAGTCTTAACATGATCGGCCAAAAAAAAATTACGGCCTTATCCCTTTTGGTGAAATTACTGGTTGAGCCAAGCTCCGTAGCCAATCCAAGTATGAAGATTTATGCAAGATGTCCTATATCCTTATACGGCTAACTGATAAACTTAGGGCTGAGTTTAGGTATTATGTCTAGACTAAGCAAGTGCTTTTTGGCTACCTATCTTTACGCTAGATCTGTGGGTGATCGGCAGTAAAGGTGCTGAGCAGCCTTCGGTCTACCTGAAAGTCGTAAGCTATCTTGAAAGACAACCTACGTGGCTTCGGAATGTTCACCGGAAGATGAAAGATACCATGTCCAGAATAGTTTATGCTTTGTGGTGGCAAGAGATAGACTGGACGTCCCAGATGAGACAGGGATGATACAATAAAAGAAACCCTAGCGGCCTTCTAGGAAAGGGGTCACAGAAGAACCCTTGAACACAATGAGATAGAGGAGTGGCATGCGCTAATGTGTTGGCCTGAGGCGATTTTACTGTCAAATAATTTTGAGGTAGCAAAAGGTGATATACTAGTATCTGTGTTATATATTTGTTACTAATCATGTTTTATTCATTTCAGGGCTTGCAGATCCTCCTCTCTATGAAAAATTTCTGGAAGTTTTTGATTTAGAGCGTAAAAAATTTGAATCGGCCAAAGTCAGGGATCAACCTTTTAGCATCAGGCCTGAACACATTTTGCCGGTAAGCCTGTTAACAAACATCAGCAGTACAATGTTTTTAACATATATGATGCACAAGGCCATATCCAAGGCGTTTGGGGGGAGTATTTGTGTTTGAGCCTCCCCCCCCCCTAAATATTCGTTCGGCTTGTAAAGACGAAACAAAACGCATACAAACAAATTTTTAGGCGTTTTTTGTAACCCCGCTCCCCCCCCCCCCCCCCCCCAAGAACAAAAATCCTGGATACGGCCCTGATGATGCATAGCCCCTTTACTATCAGAATTATCTATAGTTTACTAGATCTGTCAAAGATCTAAGTGAATGTGTACTATGGTTATAACCATAGTTCAAATCTAGTCATTAGCTTTGCTCACCAAAGCACTAAGGCTTTGCTTCTCTGATAAAACAGTACGATCGTCTTCTTATGTTTTTTTTTTCTTTTCTTTTTTTTGATTGTGGCCGTTGAATTCAGATTCGAAATAGAAGCAAATGGAATATTCGTGGCGAAGAAGACTTTTCCTCATCGAACGACGTGAGAATAGTCTATTTAACGGGGATTCGACTCGTGACAGTTTCCGGCAGGCCAATAAATGGTTCTATGGTGATCTTGTTCTTTACATCTGTTATTGAATTGAATTTATTTATGACCCGTTGCAAACACAATAATAAACGGAGTATACGAGAGGAAAAAAAAGACGGAAAATGACAAATAAAACGAAATTAAAACTAATAAAGTAAGCACACAAGCACAATAATTAACCAAGTAATTACACGGTATACATAACAGGCACAATAATTACAAAAAAAAAAAAAAAAGAGAGACGTGATCCATTTCTGTTTTAAAAGAGAACACCATGGGTATCCAGTGGTTCCGTTATTGTAGGCTTCAATGCATCTGCCGATGAGAGCATTAGGGTCTATAATATAGTATCTCCTATTGACCCAAGAATTACTTGACCAAGGGGGGAGGCCGAGGAGATATTTAGCATACCGGTAATAAATTCGCTGAAGTCAGAATGGAGATCTTGACAAATCAGAACGAAGTCCTCATTTGTCAGAATGAAGACTAAGAGGGGAATGGATTCTACTTTTACCTACAATTTTGTACCAACGCCACCTTGAAGAACTAAACTACTCAAAAGAAAAGCAAAATTGCTGCAATTACAGCACCTTCGTGCATCATGATTGAAAACTGCCTTCCCAATGAAAGAAAAAAAGCAATATTTCTAACACTGCTTACTCATTGAAGCTCACTTATAATAGCTTAAACTGCTAAAACTCAAGTACTTGAGAAAACGAGATGATGATATTTGAATTTGGAAAATCTGAAACTCTCCAAATCGCAACCCCCATCCTTTACTACTACGACTTGAGGTTACTCCAAGAAGCTTTATCAACAAACCTGCTGTACAAGAATTCGTCATAATTTCTTCTCAATATTAGCATGGAACAGATTATCTGAAGAATCTGTGTCTGCAGGGACCATTGAGAAATTTAAGATTAGGGTTGACAGAGACTGGTCACTCAGCCAATTCATCTTTAGTTTCTCTTATTCATGTGGCGACTTTGCAGGTTCCTGAACCTTTTCTCGCAGGCTTCAGCACCACGCCCTCCCCTTCCGGTAATCTGGAGATTTTTCTATGTTCCCTATAATTTTGTCATATTTTTCGCATTACTCTCCAATTGTGTGTTTTTCTCTAACTTATACCCACCTCGAAAAAAATTCTTGGTAAGTGCCTGAGTAAGGCAACAATTGACACAATCGCGGTTATTTTGGGTGGACTCTTTCAATGAAAGAAAACCAAGTAACAAAATATTTTTGAGGCAAAAAGTCAATTAAATATGAATTTTTCAAGTTTTGAAATTGAATTAGGCTACATCTAATATAGATATTTAGGTGTGCATGCGTCTAACACACGGGTCCAATTAGGTAAGCAAATGTAGTCATAATAGTAAAACTATCCGCATTTTTATTCTTATGATTTCCAGCACTGTGCTTATAATTCCTATGTTTTATCTTCTTTTTTTTAAATTTTGTAAATACCTGCTTTTGACATGTTATATTTTGGGCACGTGCACAGCTGAGGACCTTCAGGGCCTTAACCCTCTTCCCACCCTTTAAGCCCCTTTCCCACCAGTTCCGCGACTTTTACGATTTTACCAGCTAATTTCTTTCTTTTTTTCGATATATTACCCGTAGCCCTAGAACTTTGTGCTCCAGCTATTCTATATTTTCCCCCAAGTTCCAGTATTCCTTGCTTCCGCTATTATAGCTATAGAAGAGCGGTTGAGGGGGTGAGGGTAAAGTATTTCGACAGTGTGAAGTCAGAAAACAGTTCTTACTTCATAATATCAGAATAATGGTAGCTAAAACATTTTGCATGCAGACCAACTATACTCTACCCCTCCCCCTTAATGTGCAAATATATAGCCCAAATTCGTTTCTAAAGTGTGTCTGCATGGAAATGGCCGGAGGGGAGGGGGTGATTTACTCCTTGTCCCCAAGTAAAATTAATGGCAAAGGCCGGAAAGACAAAAGAAAATCTATCCTGGTTTCACGATTATCCTATAATTTGGGTGGTTACCTTATTACTGGCTTTGAGAAGTTCTTTTTTTCTTTTTTTTTACCCGTATACTTTTTTGTCAACAAAGCCCTTGGGCAGTTTCTTTCAGATCTTTGAGGTGTTGTATTTCATTATATCATATGGCTACACAAATTTTCAGCAACAAATCTCTTTGATAGTACGTGTGTTTCCGTGCAGTACCAAAGCATAATTGCCATGAGTTATTAGAAACGAATAGAGCGGCAGAAACTCACCCTTAGGATATATCTAGGAGTATTAATAAGCCTTTGTCTGTTTTTCAACTTCGGTACAAGAAGTGAAACAATAAGATGCCCTCAAACATATCTTAGCATATTATATCTTAACAAATTATTCTTGAGGTATCATAAACTACTGATTAAATCTTTATTTTAAGACTTGTGCTTCAGTGCAACAGCAATGAATTATTATACATAAACAATTACAATCAAATACGTATACCAGTGAAAAGGCATCTTAAAATAACGAAAACATCAAAATCTTCTTCTTCTTCTATTTAACAGCAGGCGGGCTTTTCAGTAAAACTATTTAGCCCTTTTCCTTTTGCTTCACTCTGTGGGCTACAGAGCTACTGGCTTGATTACCTCATATTTATTAGATATATTCAGATATCTTTCAGCAGATCTTTTGACTCTAGGAGTTCAAATATAAGATGATAGATGTCGATTTCTATGCTCTGTGTGCAGGTATAGTTGGCTAGGCTCTTGGCTGATAGTGGGATTTTGTGGTGTTTGAAGTATTTTAACAGTTTACAAAGCAAGGTATGTTGTGCAGACATCAGCATATTACATTCAAATAGGCAATGGTCAATTGTTTCATTATTCATATTACAATGCCTGCAAAGAGGGGACAGGGGAATTGAGCCACTTGAATTAGAAAGCTTATATGAGAATGCAAGGAAATTTAGTCCATTTGTTCCAGAACGAATTCTATGATAAATTTTAGAAAGATACTTATTGGGAAAGGGGGAAAGGATAGGATTAATCTTATTAAAATTAATATCTGATAGCCTCCATCGGTAAATATCTCTAATTGGGATTGGTCTCCCACTTGGCTGGTCAATATTTATAGCATTTTTTGCTATTTCATCAACCTGATGATTACCACTTATGCCAGAGTGGCTAGGAATGTACTGAAAGTAAGTTTTTATGCCACTTGAAGCAAGATTATCAATAATACTGAGACAATGATAAGTGTCAATGTCCAACTTATATTGAGGAGCTGAGGCCAGCAACTCAAGGCTTGATAAAGAGTCGGAATAGATGATAATATTATTCGAATTTTCAATCAAAGGTTGGTTTTGCTTAAGGTGTTCTAATGCCATGATTATGGCATTTAACTCAGCAGACATTATAGATAAATTATTAAATAATCTCTCGCCCATTGCAATTTTCAGGTGAGGAAGGAAAACACCACTTGCAACCTTCTCATCCATTTTTGACCCATCAACAAATATTTGGAAGTGATTTTTATAGGTAATTGTGTTAAGTTCTGCAAATTTTTTCTGGACAAAAGCAATGGGGGTTAAATCTTTATTCCATTTTGAAAATTCAGTATTTATTATGGGAAATGACCAATTCCATGGAGGGGATTGGGGGAAAGTAGGTGCAATAGACTTTGCTGGTACAGGGAACTTCTTTTGAATATTGGCATACTCATCTGCAATACCTCTATACATGGCTGGATTTCTTAACCAATTATGTAATGTGTGTGAGCTAGTTGATTCAATTTTTGTAAGATGTTTTATCAAGAGAAAGCTACGTCTCTCCCTTATTGTTGTTAATCCACTCTCCATAAGCAGAAACTTGGTGCTTGTGGGTTTCCTAAGACCAAATATGAGACGTATTATATCATTTTGTGTTGTTTCAATTTTTTGCATCTGGGTCTTTGCACATGCACCATAGACAATGAGCCCATAGTCAATATGGGGTCTTATATGTGATTTATAAAACTGAAGTAAGGTTTTCTCCTTACAACCCCAGGGTGTGGAAAGAAGTCTTTTTAGTATATTTGGTTTTCTATAACATTTTTTTATTGTGTTTGAAATGTGGAGGTGGAAATTAAGTTTTTGGTCAAGCATGAGACCTAGGTAATTAATATTATTATCTTCTGGAATAGTTGTTTTATTTAGAGTTAGTTTTGCATTAACATGGTTTCGCTTCCGGTGAAATTGGATTATTTTTGACTTGGTGGGTGCAATGGGTAAATCTGAATGTTGAGAGAATTTTTCAAACTGGAAAAGTGACTTTTGCAGATTTGACTGTGCTATCTGAAAGGTGTTGCCAGATGACCATAGCACCAGATCATCAGCATATTGTAGATTCGTGTGGGGTAGGTTCATGTCCCAGAGATATAGGGCAAAAAGGAGGCAACTGAGGACTGCTCCCTGAGGTAGGCCTTTGGATATTGTCTTTTGGGGTGAAGAGGCTGAACCAACACAAACAATGAAACTTCGCACTTCTATGAAGGATTTAATAAAGGATACTAGCTTAGGAGGTACTCCAAGGTTTGCAAGTTTATTTAAAAGGATTTGGTGGTTCACATTGTCATAAGCTCCTTCAAAATCTAGGAAAGCTGCCACTAGGATATTATTTTTTGAGAAAGATTCATTTATTGCATTTGTTAGCAAAATGAAAGCATCTGTTGAGGAGTGGTATTTCCTGAATCCAGTTTGAGTGTGTGGGATCATGTTATTTTTCTCAACAAACCAGAGGAGTCTGTGATAAATCATTTTCTCCATTATTTTCCCCATCACAGGTGTAATCATTATGGGCCTATAAGACTCAGGGTTATCTTTTGGTTTATTTTTCTTTAGGATTGGTAGGAGGGACGAACATTTCCATATATTGGGGAACCTAGAAGATGCCCAAGCGTGATTATAACAATTTAGCAGTTCTTGTTTGTATGAAGGTGTGAGATTCTTTATCCATGTAGGGTGTATATTGTCATAGCTACTGCTAGTTTTGGACCTAATATGATGTATTGCATTATTCAATTCCTGGATTGAAAATGGATTAGTTATGTACTCGGATCCTGGGCGTGGTTGGTAACTAGGGTTCATAGGAATTGTGGACAGCTTGCTTTGATTATTTGATGTTAGCTTATTAACAAAAAGAGTTGCAAATAGGTTAGCCTTTTCATTATCATTGTCATAATGGGTATTATTATGTATAAGCTCATACAGGAGTGGGTTGGGAGAAGTCTTTTTCCCACATATGTGGCTTATGACTTTATGTATAATTGGCTCATTTGTTTCTCTGGAGAGATTATTTGCAAAATTATTCCAGTATTTATATTTAGCATCTATTATAGTCCTTTTTAGATTAGATTCTGCTTGTAATTTTTTTAAATATGTAGTAGGTGTTGGTTTTTTTATGAATTCTGTCCTAGCTGCCTTTTTTATCCTCCATTTATTTAGGCACTCATTTGTCCACCATGCTTTAGGAATTTGTTTAGGGAATGTTTTCTTAGGTGTTGTCCTGGGGATAGCATGATTAGCTGTATTTATTAGTAAAGATGTCAATGCTTCAGCATGTGTGTCAACTGTTGTCTTAGAAATGCATGAACTTTGGGTGAAACTTGTAATTTCATCATTTAGCTTATTTTGGAAAATAGACCAATTTGCTTTAGTGTTGATATATTTGGATGTATGAGATACAGTTTCAGCAGGTTCATTTAGGGAGCAAACTATAGCAAGGTGGTCTGTACATAGACTATCAATTTTATTTATGTAAATTTTGTTCAAAAAATTTAAAGACACAATTTGTAGGTCAATTGTGGAGAAATTGCCACTTTTGGGGTTGAAATAAGTATTCAGGTTTGGAGGGGTAGCAACAACTAATTCATTATTATTTGAAGTCATATGCTCAATTAATTTACCAGCTTTATTTGCTGGTTTATTCCCCCACAAAAGGCTGTGGGCATTGAAATCTCCACAAATAATGATATTTTTTAACATATTAGAATTATTTATATAATTAAAGAAATCCTTGGTATCTGTAGTTTGGCCATTAGGGTTATAAAAGCTTATTATATAGGTTTTTAAATTATTCAGCCAAACACTTATACCAATTACATCAACATCGTTTTCAAAATCTGGAAAATTGATGCCACAAAATTTTATATTATTATTAACTAATAAAGCTACACCACCTCCTTTTCTCTCTGAAGATCTATCCTTTCTCAGGATAGTATATCCCAGAGACTTAATTTGTTGATTTTGGGTTAAATGAGTTTCTTGGAGGCAAGCAATATTAATTGAATTATTATTCGTAAATGATGTTAGTTCATTTAGCTTATTTTCTGTGAGTGATCTTACATTCCATTGGAGTATTGATAAATGTTGTGTTGTTGATTTATTCTTCATATGAATGTGTATCAATGTTCAGCTTTGTTAATAGTAAAGCAAGATCTTTGTTTGCTTGAATGAGCATATCATCTGGGATGTAAATTTTTGCCAATTCTGCAATAATTTTTGTTTTCTGTAGTTGATGTATGTTCATGGCCTGAACTGCATTACAGTTTAGAATGAATAAGCATATATTTGGGGATTGCATTTTTGGTAGTGCATCCTGTTTGTTGGTTAATGGATTGATTCCTGGTAGTGTTTCTGGTTTGTTTCTTCTTGGGAGGGAGGGCCAGGCTGGCCTCATCTCACCGGACAAGGAGGCTTGTTGGCTTGGTGATTGCTTCTGATAGGGATTTGAGCTAGGGGGCTTAGAAGATGGTGTTTTATATGGGGTGCTTGATGCATTGGGGGCATTTGACTTGGGGGTTTTGGTTGGTTTCATTACAGGCTTTATTTGGTATTGTTGGGCAGCATTTGCTTCCATTGCTGCAAAGGGGTATGGGATTGCCTTCTCTGTTGATATTTGGAGTGTTAGAGCTCTTTTCTTGTATGCAGGGCATAATGATTTATTTGTAGATTCATGTGGGCCTTTGCAATTGATGCATGTAGGCTGAGTGTTGTTGCAAGTTGTCAGCTCTTTAGGATGGAAAGATTTACAATTACTACACTCTTGGAGAATTTCATTGCATTTGTTTGTTGTGTGTCCCAGTTTGAAACACTTCTGACACTGAATAGGCTTAGGTTTGTATTCCTTGTGTGGTTTGATTTGCCCAAATAGGAATAATTTTTCTGGGATATCAATTTTATCCTTCAGTGTGAATAAGAAGGATCTACTAGTTTTTAGGTCATTAGAGTTGGGTTTTCCAAGTTGGGTAACATCCTCAACTGGGATTGTGTTTCCAGCCCTATCTGAAAGGCCTTCTTTTAACTCCTGAGTAGATATCTCTGGGGGAACATTATTAACTACTATTTTTGTTGGTGATTGTTTTGGGTTCCAATTAGATGCAATAATTGGGGTATTCAGAAGGGATTTAAGGTTAATTATTGTATCTGCTGATTTCTGATCTTCTACAGCTATTAGCAGAGATCCATCACGGTTAATGTTAAGAGAGAACATTGATTTTAGCAATTTAAAAATTGCAACTCTTATTGCAGTGATCATTTTTATTTCAAAGGGGGTAGTGGGAGTAATTTTAAGGTAAATTCCTAAGTTTTTGGAGGGAGGATCTTGGGCAGGGAGAGGGGAAATGCTTTTAATTGGGGAGATTTTTTTCCTTTTTTTAGAACTTCTAGAGAGGACCTCTTGAAACCCATTATCATCATTTATGGTTACATTTGCCCCTACACTTATCATTGTCCTATTCTCCGAATTGGAGCTATCATTTGAACTTTGAGAAAGTGTGCTTGACCAGCCAAGATGGGTATCTTTCACTATGGCACATTCACTGGAATTTGATTTGGGATCTGGGGGGACATTTTTTTTTGGAGGACTTCTAAACATTGCCTATTGGAAAAAGCTTTAAACAGAGAAAAACAAAACTAAAGCAAGAAGGGAAAATGGAATGATATCAAACCGTCTGCACTATACTATGGGGAGGAGAACACCACAGTATAGCCCTGAGGATGAGTTGAGCAGGATTGGTTTGGTATAACTGCTGATTAGAAGCGATAATAATTCACAAGAAAATTTGTTTTAATTTTCTTATAGAGTTGCTGCTGTTACCTAAATGAAAACGAAGAACACTCTTCTACGCTTTTTCAACTTTCATAAACAACAAAATGGACAAAATATTTACCGACTTTTCGGGTCTTAATTCCTTATTTTAGAGTACCAAGGACATCAAATTGAAAACGTTCCCCCCCCCCCCTGGCCTCATCTTAGGTCTCTTCATACCTAGAACCGGAATTTTCTACAATGGTTCTTTTGGTTGTTAAACAATAATTTCAAATTTTTCTTTGCGTAAATCCTCTTCTTTGTTGTCATACTGATTCGTAAAAGGGAAAAATCGGAAAGTTTTCTTGGTTAAAAACAAACCCAATCAATCGGTTGTAACACTCACTTTATCTACTTCTTATCGTCGAGCAATACAACAACCAATAGGCTGGTACAGCTGGTATGTTCAATAGAGCTAATGAACAAATATAGGCTACCGGGAATATATAAAAATTAAGTTATAAAAGTGAATATTTTGGAATCAGGAGAAAATAAGGATTCTATTGATATGTTGATAGTCAATCAAAGGGATAAAAATAACAGAACAAGAGAGTCTAATTAGTCTTTCTAAAAGGATTCTTTTTAGATATGTCAATTAACTAATAATTTTTAGTTTACTAATTATTAAGTTTTTATTCTTGAACAATTTTCATATTATCTATACTATGGATAGCTTAGGTTTATGGCACTGTTTGTCTTTTGTTGTAGCAATCAGGAAAGTTACAGTTTTTAGAGCTCCATGATGACAATTTCTGCTGGTTTTTCAGACACGTTCTTTATTTTTCAACTTGGCACCCGCTGAGCGGTAAAACCACATGACTGCTTATATAGGTATTTTTTCATTAAAAATTAAGCTCCCGGATTTTCTTAATTTTTAAAGACATGTTGTTTGTGTGTTTCCTCTTAACAAAATTTAAAGAATCAGATTTCAGTTTTGATGTCCTTGGTACTTCAAAGTTATATCTATGAGAATTAAAAATAAGCTTTTTTTCAAAACCTCTAATTGCTCCAACCCCTTAAACACATTTTAGCTTGTTATATTATAACTTGTTATTCTTTAAATATCTTAGAATGTTAAATCAAACGTATGTTGTCTTGAGGTTTCCTTGAATCTTCACCAATAAATCTTTTTGTCAGCGCTTCTGTTTCCGTGCAGAAGCAAATCATTATTGACTAAAAGAAATTGTCGGTATTCTCCTGTTTTTTCAAACTCCTTATTGCTACTACCCCTCAAAAACATCTTAGCCTAACATATCTAGCATATTATTCTAATCTCATCTTAAAATATTTGTTAGTTATTTTACTTTTCTCTTCTTACATCTTGTCTTGCTCCTTACTTATTTATCTTCTTTGGACATATCGTAAAAGAAGTAATATTTAAGGTTGATTAAAAAACTTAAATAAATGCACTAAGCTAGAACATTTTCAACGAATAAAACGCTGAAAACCTTTAGCTTATTAGTAGGTGTATCAGTAACTAATTGTAATTGTCTTTTGTATTAATTTCAGTGCAAGAAGAGAAACAATCGGTATTTATTATCTTCAGAAATTGTCAGATCAACTCGATTACTTCGACGGAATGGAACAAGCACATCAACTAATCACTTAAGATCTGTTTCTTCTTCATAGGATATGTCCTATAAGTGTTGTTAAACAGTTTTTATAGACAACAGTGTTACCTTCTGTCAAAGTGTTTTAGTATGTTGTTACCATGCTATGTATCTACAATGCTGGAACATTTTCTTCAAGAGCGTCATCTCGCGGAAAATTTCCCTAAGATTTTTCGTATTACCTGAAATTGCCCCATTCCGATTGATAATTGGGATGTGGTACTCAGTCTTAGAGAGAATGTAATCCATTTCCGTTTTCCTAGAATCATTTTTTTTGGAGTTCCTACCTTCTACAGTAAAAGAATCATAGAACCATAGGAGAATATCTAAATTAGTGTCATCAGAAATATAACAAACATCGTTGTATGACCTCAAATCAAACTTTATGGGAAGAATGAATAAGAGGCTAAGCTAAGTCGTTTAGGCTCTGAGAGTTCATCCTCTGTGGGGGTGGGGGAGATTTAGAGGCTGCCTAAATTCGTGCAGTTAGGAGATCTACCAGAAAATATGAATTGTTGCTTTAACAATGGAGAGAGGATTTAAACAAGAAACACCAAAACCTGAAAAAGTGTTCTTTAGGCTATATTGGTTTATGCCATAAGGACTACGGAAAGCTTGCTTTCTCAGGACATCTTGCTTTCTCTTTATTTATACAGAAATTGCTGTGCTGTAAATTTTTTAGGAAAGATCAAATTTAGAAAAATACCGGTAATTTGGTGACACATAATAGACTTTTAAATTTTATTCACATATAGCTCTTGAATCACCTCGATATTTCATACAATTCTTATATAGCTACATGCGAGTGTTTAACACTAATCTGAATAAATAGCGAACTATTTACATGTGATGTGGCCTGCATTCGTGTTTGTAATCGACATATATATTTTTTTTCGGTTATTTCTGGGGCAATTGGGCAATTTTTGTACGTATGATGGATGTGGCTCATATTCTCTTTACTTATAAAATCTTGCTTTCTCTTTATTTATACAGCTGCAGAGTGTACATTATCGATATCTGGGATGAGTATCAATATCTGGGATATCGATTATGGGTGTCGATATCTGGGATATGGGTGTCGATAGTTTAATGCCACAAAAGTGAGTGCTTTGTATGAAGATAAATCACTAATTTTGTTGGAATAGATATGTGCTTATGAGAACGTCTGTATTTGTGTGAATGTTTTTATGTGTGCTATATGATGTATATGCTTTTAATCCTCACATGAACACAGCCCTGAAAAAAAAACACTCAAAAATGCTTTTCTTTGTTCTGATGCCGCCTATTGAATATAAAGATTATCGTGCTTTTGCGGCACAAAATGAAATTAGAAATCACCTTTGTGTGACAGAATTAGTCTGAGCTTTAAAGGAAGAAGGACATAACATCTAGAATTTTTGCTCTTTTGTGATATAGAAATTGTTGTGGTAGAATGAAAAATGGGAATTGTAATATTAATATTTTTACTATCTATCTAAAAGATGCATAAATAATAACTTTGAATTGTATAACTAGTTTCAATTTTACTTTTTCCTATTGTCACCTATTCTTTTCCAAGAGTTGTTTTTTTTTGGGGGGGGGGGGGGTTCGTATACTTTGATGTATCTGTCATTTTTGGGAAAGATTTCGTTTATCATTTTCGGCTTAATGGTTAACAGTATGAAGAAACATGTCTCAAGCTCCGAAATTTGCTAAAGTAGTAGTTTTGGGGCTTTGTTTAAGATAAAACTGGTCAACTGACATAATAACTATGGCTTCTGGCTGATACAGTGACGTATACGCAACATATAATAGCGTACATAGTGTACTATTAGAGGCAACTTATTACATGCCTGTAAAAAGGGTGAGACAGGGTAGGCCCTCCTTTCAGAATTCCATTCCAGGGAGATTCTTCTCTATACCCCCCTTCCTAGAAACTGTTAGGCAACTATCTAAGGGTTTCAAATTAACGTGTTTTTGAGTTCTACAGTTTTTTGAGATTTGTCCCCTGTCTTTATGCTAATAGATTTTTTTCAAATTTTTTTAGCTTGGAAGAAATTATGTAAGTGCTAAGTGTTCATGAATAAATCTGTGATTTTTAGGAAATAATTAGTTCACTATTTTCGGGCTCGGTGGCGAAATTGTGGAAAAACGAGTTTTGAGGTCGACATTTAGAAATTATAGTTGTTTTGCAAGTTTCATTTTTTGTTTCTGTGGATTAAATTAATTCCTAGAACTGTGGTGATCTTGTTTTGTCTTTTAGTTTCGAGTTGTTAG
Source organism: Artemia sinica (assembly GCA_027921565.1). NCBI lineage: Eukaryota > Metazoa > Arthropoda > Branchiopoda > Anostraca > Artemiidae > Artemia > Artemia sinica. The sequence continues at coordinate 71,203,743 of CM051258.1, forward strand.
TGTACCCAAAACATGTCAAACCGCCCTCTCAAGATTCTATCACTGACTAAAAAAAATATTGCACTAAACTCTACAGTCCGACCCGGTGGTGCTTATCTCCGTTTCATCGCGCTTTTGTACACCATTCATGTGCCCTTTAGTATATTGCTACAACTGGATTCGAGCTCTGGGTCCCGTATTATCAAGCTGAGGTCAATCCCACTGCACCGCACCGCAGGAGCATTACTGTACCTCACCGCAGGAGCATCACTGCACCGCAGGAGCATCACTGCACCTCACCGCAGTAGCATCACTGCACCTCACCGCAGGAGCATCACTGCACCACAGCATCACTGCACCGCACCGCAGGAGCATCACTGACTAACCGCTCATTAATGACTCCGGTCGGTTTAGTAGGGGCTACTGACCTTGTTTCCAGAGCTTTAGTGTGTTAGGTACCTTAAGATACCAACTTCAGATACGAGGCGGTTCTGGCCTCTCTTGTGCAAGGGCCAAATCTTGATTAGCACCCCTCCCTGCCTTCCACAAATTTTTAGACAAAGTTTTCATTTATTGACAAAAACTTTTATTTAATAACAAATCTTTTCTATTAATTTAACTCTTTCTTTTCTTACTTTAGCCTCGGCAAAATTATTAATTAATTCGTCCCAATTGATTGCCTCTAATTTTTTAATTCGGTGTACTTATTTTTTGCTTAAAATTGCTTAAATTCAGTCTATTTCCTTTAATTTTCAAGTAATGGCGATGAAGAAATGGGAAAATGAAAATTTCGGAAACAATTTGTTAATACTTACTGCCAACTGCACCCTCTACATTATTTTAATAAAACAGAATTGTTAAAATTACAAAAATGTTATAACCGCCAGATTATTTATTTGAAATTTTGCACGCCTAAAATTTATGCTCTCGGGGTAAGTACCCTTCCCCCCCCCCACCTAAAACTGGCAATGCTTCAGATCCTTCTGAGGATCATCATTATCTTTGTTGTGGCCTTTTGAGGATTAGTGCCACTAATAAGATTTATCATCACATATTCCACGGTACCGAGCTTTTGCATTGGTATTTAACCCTACCGCTCCAAATGTGTGTCGAGCTCAGATTCACACCTGCTAATTTTCACGGTTGTCAAAATCTGAGGGGGTGATTTTTTTGTTTCCTCTTTTAACGAAAATACCACAGTTTATATAATTATCCAGTATGATCATTTCCTATCTCACCCATTATAAAAACCCGGACCGGGGTGCGAGTGCTCCGGAGAACGTTTTTGCAGATAGAAACATAAGCGGCATCAGATCTTTTCAAGGGTAGACAAGTCAGACGCGAAACAATCGGAAACAAGTGGAAACCCGCTATTACGAATAATGCACTTTGTTGGAAACAATCGGAAACAGACTAACCCGCTAATGCAGAAAGAAGTGGGAGGAGCTTTTTGTTCGTACCGAGAACGAAGACCAGAAATGATCTGCGATAAGCTTACTGGATAATTATATAAACTGTGGAAAATACCAACAAAAGGTATTCTTCAATAAAATTCAAAAAAAAAATCATCCGAAGGTGGGGCCAAAAATCTAGGCAGTCACCCCCCCCCCTAATTGGCTGCACTGCCTGGAAACAAATTAAGAGTATTCATCTGTGTGTAGACCTCCGATACAAATCTAAAGGTTAAAGCACTGGTTCCCAATATTGTTCAGCCTATCGCTCCTTATTGCAAAAAATCAGCCCCTTCTAGAATTTTATTATTGCTAAATCTTAATATCAATGAAAGATAAAGATATATGTATTCATGCTTCCACCTTTTATTAGGACACAGTAAGAAAAAGTGTAAATTAGAAATATTGGTGTTTGAAATTATGTAGGTTCTTGCTAATTAAACGAATCAAACTCAAGAATGACGCTTAGGTTAGATTTAAACAAACCGGTTTCATAACCACAAAAACAAATGACGGGTGACAGAGTGCATTGGACTTGTATAATTTGGGCTATATATTTGAAAATTAGAGGAGCGGGAGTTAGGTTAGGGGCGCTGTCCAAATACTTTACCCCCACTCCCTAATGTGCAAATATATAGCCCAAATTATATTATTATATAAACTAAAGGCTAAATTTCATCACGATTAACCTAACTTCACTTCTTGGGTGTTTCGTTTAATTAACAAGTACCGTTACGCAAATCATCTTTTTAGGGTAGGGTGAACCTGGTTTGCTGCTAACAATTTTGTCAAACTCGGTATTTTTTCGTTAGCAGTGATCTTAAATCAGCGCGATTTATTAAGAGCTATCGGTTTGTACCGTACTATTTGTAATCATTATAATGCACCTATCATGGGCTCCCATAAGCTGAATTCCAGGTGGGGGGGGGGGAGCAAACCAGGTCTAATTGGCACTTTACCAACCCAGTCCTCCTAAAATCTGACAATTACTAATAATTTTCCGACATTCACTTTTTACTTCCTATTTTGACAAATTTGGCCCCTCTTTATAAGATGGCCTTCTTGCCTTATTACAAAAAAAAAATCGTCTACACAGTAACATTTAGACAATTACGTGGAACTGTCGGCCGAGTCACGACGTAGGTTGCAATTGTCCCAAATTAATGAATCAATGAAAAGAAAATTACTCCCGAAACCGTGACTTGTGCCTTTTTATAAATTTCACAATGTGACCGCAGTTGTACAAAATTTTGTGATTTTAAGTCATATTATAATTTACATTGACTTAAACATGATTTATTTTTAATTTCTGTTTCATTTTCTTTTGTTTGAGAGAGAAACACTGATCGGTTCGATCCCTACTGGTAACAATTTTTTTATAAACTGTCTAAAAATTTTATGACGGACGTTTCAATTTTTAGCTTCGTTTCTTTAAAAATTACATAAAAAAGTTTTTAATGAAAGCAAAGAGTGACATTAGAACTTTTGAAACGTCCATAAGTTATTCTGTATATGAGGAGAATCACTCTTCTCAATCCTACGCTCTTTAGAATAAAGCTTTATAGTGCTATACTGAAAGTGGCACTAGGCTTAGTCCCCCCCGTGGAAAATTTACCCACGCCGAAAAATCCCACCTGAAAAATACCCCCGTGGGAAATCACCCATACAAAATGGAGCAGCCACAGACAAAGTATGACAAATAAAAATAAGGAAGAAAAGAAGGAATCTTGCAATCTTCTACCAGTATTCCAAAATATAGACAGAATATGGGGTGTAGGATGTATTATAGAATTTTTTTTTACATTTTTAATTTAATTCTTTGTTCATGTTTCTAGGGGTTGAATTTTCATAATAGGGTGGCTTTGAATAAAACAGATATCTCAAAATTTGACTCGATATCATAGGTGTTAGAGGAGAGTCGGATACAAACCTGGATTTACCAATAATCCAACTGGGCCCGGGCCTAGGGGCACACAATGTCAGAGGGTGCAATAAATAATCACTGAGTAATTTTTCAAACAGTTCGTCGTAACGAACTGTTTGGTTACTAAGGAGCGACTTGGTTCAATAGTAACCGAAACTCTAAAAAACGGATTCTAATATCAATAGATACATCAAAAGAATCAGAATACTATGTTGATTCCAAATATATAAAATTCATCGAGTTTAGTGTTACCCACCAAAAGTTATGAGCCTGAGAAAATTTGCCTGACTTTTGAAATAGGAGGAAATACCCTCTATACTTATTTTGCTATTTTTGCCAGAAGACAGATCACGGATGCATTTTTTTTTTTTTTTTTTTATTTATTTATTTTTTTTTTCTTGTTTTTTTTTTCTGATTGTATCGAAATAATGGCCCTATAAGATTGAGAGAGGTCGTATTTGAACGGAAATTAAAAGTTCTGGTGCCCCTTTTAAGTGACCAAAAGATCGGAGGGCAACTGGGCCCCCTCCCACGCCCATTTTTCAGAAAAATTATCTGATCGAAATTTTGAGAGAGCCATTTTGTTCAGTATAATTGAAGGATCAAATGATTATGTCTTTAGGTGTAAAATGATCCCCCAAAGTCCGTGGGGAGAGGCCTTTAAGTTATAAAATTCGCCCATTGTTTACGCATAGTATGTGTTATTAGGAAGTATACAGACTTGTTTTTTTTTTGGGGGGGGGGGGGGTGCTTGGGGTGGATTTCTATAGGGGAAAACTTCCTGGGGGAGGGAAGTTTCTGGGGTGAATATTCCAAGGGAAATGTTACACTGGGGGGATTTCACAAAATTACTATACGATATTCTTTTTAATTGTCTTACATTATCTTTGCCAAATTTTTCATGGGAGAATTTCCGGGAGAATTATCCAGGGGCTTTTTTCCGCGTGTTTTGATTTCCAGGAAATAATTTCCACGGAAGGGGGCATTATTGGAGAGATTAGGAAACCGATTAGAGAATAAAGTCTTATTCAAATGAAAGAATGCTAAGGACATTCTTCAGGCTGAATCGTCCGCAGGGAATTTTACAGGGAGGGGGATTCTCAGCGACGATGGAACTGTCTAGAGGCTATTTAACGGGGGGGGGGGTGCACTTTACGTTGAGTGACATTTCCATGGAGGAGTTTTCCGTGAGGGGGAGCGCTATATATTTCATTGAGGGTAAGCCAGATTTACCGGCATTATTTGAAAAACGAACAAAAATTATTCAATATATGAAGGGTTGCCCCTTGCTCTTTACGCTAAAGTTTGACTGTTCATCCCAATTTTTAAAGAGCGTGTACTGAAACATGGGGACCTTTAAATTAGAATGGGAAGCTTTTTTAAAAGTGCTAACAGCTTCAGCGTAAAGAGCAAGGTATTGAAGAGGGGGTAACCCTTCATATACGGATAATATCTGCCAATCTTTTTTTCATGTATGGTGAGGAAGGGACAGTCCCTTTCATATACGGAATAATTTTCTGTTCGCTTTGAGTTTTAATATCGCTTGTTTTTTATTTAGTTTCTTAACAAAAACTGGATCAACGTCATTTTTTGTCTAAATGTCATGTTCGCTCCGCTGTCATGCAGCCTATTCATAAGAGATTGATCTTAAAGCAACACAAGAATTCCGTGGCTATTTATAAACTGTCAAATTTTTCCCAAGAATGGCAGCTGAGACTTCGGTATATCCTCTCTCTTTCATTACTTTGGCTCATCAGTTGCGTTTTGTTCAGTAATTCCACTACCTCCGAATCTTCGTTGACTTCCCCGAGATTCTTGCAAAAACGGAGCGGCAAAAACGCTTGGGCTTAGGAGCGTCAAAGCTTTAAATCCGGCCCTGCTAGATAGCAGCAAAGGAACCAAGAGGAAGGCTGATTGCCCTCCAGAAGATTGTGGCCTTTGAAAAGGACGCAAGAGTTTCCAATTTTCAATCGAATGATCTCCCTGCCAAGTTTCTAAAATAGCTGCTTCCATTTGAAGTGGGTGGGGAAAAAGGTTTTGGCACTTTTCTGGTCCTTTTTAGCTGTATTTTCAGGAGAAGCAATACGTTTTTTTCTGCATTTGGGTCCCCTTAGCCCTAAGTTTAATATTAGTATCAGGCTAATTGAAACCATTTGGCACTTTTTTTTAGCCCCTTTGTTACATGAGGGACCAGTCCTTTCAATGATTTTTGTACATTAGTCTCCTGGGCCGAATGAGTTACAGATGTAAGCTTCAAACTGACCAGAGAAAAGTTTTTTGTGATTCATTTCCGGACACCTGGCCCCTCCCTCTTCCCACAGTGACATTTTAATAATCTTTTTTACCAAGAAAATAACCACTGAAAGTTTCACGCAACTGGACTTCCGAGATCGAATATGCCCTCCCCTCTTTTTTTCCAGATTAGAGTATATCTGTAAATAATTACCGGTACACATTATTTACGGACCTTATCCTAGGTGCTCTGAGGGTTTTGTCATTCTTGAATGTAAATTAATTGATATTTTCAACTATTCTGAACAAAATGGGTACATCGAAATGCCCTAAAGGTCTACAAAAGGACCAGGTGTCGAAAAAGGTTTTAGGACAGGGACAGGCTGCCTTCCAATCACGGATGCATTTTTTTTTTTCCTGTTTTTTTTTTCTGATTGTATCGAAATAATGACCCTATAAGATTGAGAGAGGTCGTATTTGAACGGAAATTATAAGTTCTGGTGCCCCTTTTAAGTGATCAAAAAGATTGGAGGGCATCTGGGCCCCCTCCCACGCCCATTATTCAAAAAAATTATCTGATCGAAATTTTGAGAGAGCCATTTTGTTAAGTATAATTGAAGGATCAAATGATTATGTCTTTAGGTGTAAAATGATCCCCCAAAGTCCGTGGGGAGAGGCCTTTAAGTTATGAAATTCGCTCATTGTTTACGCATAGTATTTGTTATTAGGAAGTATACAGACTTTTTTTTTTGGGGGGGGGGGTTCATGGGGTGGATTTCTATAGGGAAAATCTTCCTGGGGGAGGGAAGTTTCTGGGGGGTGAATACTCCAAGGGAAATGTTACACTGGGGGGATTTCACAGAATTACTATACGATATTCTTTTTAATTGTCTTACATTATCTTTGCCAAATTTTTCATGGGAGATTTTCCGAGAGAATTGTCCAGGGGCTTTTTTCCGCGTGTTTTGATTTCCAGGAAATAATTTCCACGGAAAGGGTATTTTTGGAGAGATTGAGAAACCAATTAGAGAATGAAGTCTTATTCAAATGAAAGAATGCGAAGGACAATTCTTCAGGCTGAATCGTCCGCAGGGAATTTTACAGGGAGGGGGATTCTCAGCGAGGATGGAACTGTCTAGAGGCTATTTAACGGGGGGGGGGGGGTGTACTTTACGTTGGGTGACATTTCCATGGAGGAGATTTCCGTGAGGGGGAGGGGTATATATTTCATTGAGGGTAAGCCAGATTTACCGGCATTATTTGAAAAACGAACCTCAAAATATGAAGGGTTGCCCCTTCCTCAACACCTTGCTCTTTACGCTAAAGTTTGACTGTTCATCCCAATTTTTAAAGAGCGTGTACTGAAACATGGGGACCTTTAAATTAGAATGGGAAGCTTTTTAACAGTGCTAACAGCTTCAGCGTAAAGAGCAAGGTATTGAGGAGGGGGTAACCCTTCATATACGGATAATATGTGCCAATCTTTTTTTCATGTATGGTTCGGACCTGCATTAGTTGAAAAACGTTCAAAAATTAAATAAAAAACAAGTTTTTTTAACTGAAAGTAAGGAGCGACATTAAACTTAAAACGAACGGAAATTGTTCCGTATATGAAAGGGGCTGTCCCCTTTTCAACGCCTTGCTCTTTGCACTAAAGTTTCTATATTTTTTTTTTCTAAAGTAGAGCTGTGACAAAGAGTCAAACTTTAGCTTAAAGAGCAAGGCGTTGAGGAAGGGACAGCCCCTTTCATATACGGAATAATTTCTATTCGCTTTGAGTTTTAATATCGCTTGTTTTTTATTTAGTTTCTTAACAAAAGCTGGACCAACGTCATTTATTGTCTAAATGTCATGTCCGCTCCGCTGTCATGCAGCCTATTCATAGGAAATTGATCTTAAAACAACACAGGAATTCCGTGCCTATTAATAAACTGTCAAATTTTTTCCCAAGAATGGCAGCTGAGACTTCGGTATGTCCTCTCTCTTTCATTACTTTTGGCTCATCAGTTGCGTTCTGTTCAGTAATTCCACTAACCTCCGAATTTTCGTTGACTTCCCCGAGATTCTTGCAAAAACGGAGCGGCAAAAACGCTTGGGCTTAGGAGCGTCAAAGCTTTAAATCCGGCCCTGCTAGATAGCAGCAAAGGAACCAAGAGGAAGGCTGATTGCCCTCCAGAAGATTGTGGCCTTTGAAAAGGACGCAAGAGTTTCCAATTTTCAATCGAATGATCTCCCTGCCAAGTTTCTAAAATAGCTGCTTCCATTTGAAGTGGGTGGGGAAAAAGGTTTTGGCACTTTTCTGGTCCTTTTTAGCTGTATTTTCAGGAGAAGCAATACGTTTTTTTCTGCATTTGGGTCCCCTTAGCCCTAAGTTTAATATTAGTATCAGGCTAATTGAAACCATTTGGCACTTTTTTTTAGCCCCCTTTGTTACATGAGGGACCAGTCCTTTCAATGATTTTTGTACATTAGTCTCCTGGGCCGAATGAGTTACAGATGTAAGCTTCAAACTGACCAGAGAAAAGTTTTTTGTGATTCATTTCCGGACACCTGGCCCCTCCCTCTTCCCACAGTGACATTTTAATAATCTTTTTTACCAAGAAAATAACCACTGAAAGTTTCACGCAACTGGACTTCCGAGATCGAATATGCCCTCCCCTCTTTTTTTCCAGATTAGAGTATATCTGTAAATAATTACCGGTACACATTATTTACGGACCTTATCCTAGGTGCTCTGAGGGTTTTGTCATTCTTGAATGTAAATTAATTGATATTTTCAACTATTCTGAACAAAATGGGTACATCGAAATGCCCTAAAGGTCTACAAAAGGACCAGGTGTCGAAAAAGGTTTTAGGACAGGGACAGGCTGCCTTCCAATCACGGATGCATTTTTTTTTTCCTGTTTTTTTTTTCTGATTGTATCGAAATAATGACCCTATAAGATTGAGAGAGGTCGTATTTGAACGGAAATTATAAGTTCTGGTGCCCCTTTTAAGTGATCAAAAAGATTGGAGGGCATCTGGGCCCCCTCCCACGCCCATTATTCAAAAAAATTATCTGATCGAAATTTTGAGAGAGCCATTTTGTTAAGTATAATTGAAGGATCAAATGATTATGTCTTTAGGTGTAAAATGATCCCCCAAAGTCCGTGGGGAGAGGCCTTTAAGTTATGAAATTCGCTCATTGTTTACGCATAGTATTTGTTATTAGGAAGTATACAGACTTTTTTTTTGGGGGGGGGGGTTCATGGGGTGGATTTCTATAGGGAAAATCTTCCTGGGGGAGGGAAGTTTCTGGGGGGTGAATACTCCAAGGGAAATGTTACACTGGGGGGATTTCACAGAATTACTATACGATATTCTTTTTAATTGTCTTACATTATCTTTGCCAAATTTTTCATGGGAGATTTTCCGAGAGAATTGTCCAGGGGCTTTTTTCCGCGTGTTTTGATTTCCAGGAAATAATTTCCACGGAAAGGGTATTTTTGGAGAGATTGAGAAACCAATTAGAGAATGAAGTCTTATTCAAATGAAAGAATGCGAAGGACAATTCTTCAGGCTGAATCGTCCGCAGGGAATTTTACAGGGAGGGGGATTCTCAGCGAGGATGGAACTGTCTAGAGGCTATTTAACGGGGGGGGGGTGTACTTTACGTTGGGTGACATTTCCATGGAGGAGATTTCCGTGAGGGGGAGGGGTATATATTTCATTGAGGGTAAGCCAGATTTACCGGCATTATTTGAAAAACGAACCTCAAAATATGAAGGGTTGCCCCTTCCTCAACACCTTGCTCTTTACGCTAAAGTTTGACTGTTCATCCCAATTTTTAAAGAGCGTGTACTGAAACATGGGGACCTTTAAATTAGAATGGGAAGCTTTTTTAACAGTGCTAACAGCTTCAGCGTAAAGAGCAAGGTATTGAGGAGGGGGTAACCCTTCATATACGGATAATATGTGCCAATCTTTTTTTCATGTATGGTTCGGACCTGCATTAGTTGAAAAACGTTCAAAAATTAAATAAAAAACAAGTTTTTTTAACTGAAAGTAAGGAGCGACATTAAAACTTAAAACGAACGGAAATTGTTCCGTATATGAAAGGGGCTGTCCCCTTTTCAACGCCTTGCTCTTTGCACTAAAGTTTCTATATTTTTTTTTCTAAAGTAGAGCTGTGACAAAGAGTCAAACTTTAGCTTAAAGAGCAAGGCGTTGAGGAAGGGACAGCCCCTTTCATATACGGAATAATTTCTATTCGCTTTGAGTTTTAATATCGCTTGTTTTTTATTTAGTTTCTTAACAAAAGCTGGACCAACGTCATTTATTGTCTAAATGTCATGTCCGCTCCGCTGTCATGCAGCCTATTCATAGGAAATTGATCTTAAAACAACACAGGAATTCCGTGCCTATTAATAAACTGTCAAATTTTTCCCAAGAATGGCAGCTGAGACTTCGGTATGTCCTCTCTCTTTCATTACTTTTGGCTCATCAGTTGCGTTCTGTTCAGTAATTCCACTAACTCCGAATTTTCGTTGACTTCCCCGAGATTCTTGCAAAAACGGAGCGGCAAAAACGCTTGGGCCTAGGAGCGTCAAAACTTTAAATCCGGCCCTGCTGGATAGCAGCAAAGGAACCAAGAGGAAGGCTGATTGCCCTCCAGAAGATTTTGGCCTTTGAAAAGGACACAAGAGTTTCCAATTTTCAATCGAATGATCTCCCTGCCAAGTTTCTAAAATAGCTGCTTCCATTTGAAGTGGGTGGGGAAAAAAGTATTTGGCACTTTTCTGGTCCTTTTTTAGCTGTATTTTCAGGGGAAGCAATACGTTTTTTTCTGCATTTGGGTCCCCTTAGCCCTAAGTTTAATATTAGTATCAGGCTAATTGAAACCATTTGGCACTTTTTTTTAGCCCCCTTTGTTGCATGAGGGACCAGTCCTTTCAATGATTTTTGTACATTAGTCTCCTGGGCCGAGCGAGTTACAGATGTAAGCTTCAAACTGATCGGAGAAAAGTTTTTTGTGACTCATTTCCGGACACCTGACCCCTCCCCCTTCCCACAGTGATATTTTAATAATCCTTTTTACCAAGAAAATAACCACTGAAAGTTTCACGCAACTGGACTTCCGAGATCGAACATGCCCTCCCCTCTTTTTTTCCAGATTAGAATATATCTGTAAATAGTTACCGGTAAACATTATTTACGGCCCTTATACTAGCTGCTCTGAGGGTTTTGTCATTCTTGAATGTAAATCTATTGATATTTTCAACTATTCTGAACAAAATGAGTACATCGAAATGCCCTAAAGGTCTACAAAAGGACCAGGTGTCGAAAAAGGTTCTAGGACAGGGACAGGCTGCTTTCCAATCACTTTTGACTTTTAAAAAAAGCACTAGAACTGCCAATTTCCGATCAAATGAGCATCCTCCGATGTTTCTACGACCACGAGGAAGGGACAGCACCCGTACTATACGCAATAAATTCGGTTTTTTTTTGTAGGGTTTGACTTTCATAATGAAGGTGTAGACCAGAAATATAATCGGAAATCAAGAGGGATTAGATATCAATTTATACCTCCCCCTGCCTTGCCTAGAACTAATTCTATATTCATTTGAAGGCTTAATTAAAGTTAGGAATATATGTATATATATATATATATATATATATATATATATATATATATATATATATATATATATATATATATATATATATATATATATATTATATATATATATATATATATATATATATATATATATTATATATATATATATATATATATATATATATATATATATATATATATATATTATATATAATATATATATATATATATATATATATATATATATATATATATATATATATATATATATATACCGTGGTGTCACCATCATCTATCAAATATGTTATTTTGAAAGTAAAGAAAAAGTTGATGTTTGGAATAGATGGGATATGCGCTCGGAATTCAGGGTACGGTACAGAATTTTTGTATGTCCATCTTTCTTTGGTGTATTTTTATACACCATCTTTATTGGGTGTATATTTCTTTGGTGGATAATCTTTAGTGTTAGTGTAGTACCATATAACTTTTTAAGGGAGTGATAGCGCAGATTTTAAAGAAGGGTAAGCCTAGTTCAAATTGTATTTCTTACCGCTCGAATAAAGCCTTGAGCGTATTGTCGAAGGTATTTGAGTTATTGGTTGTTGGTATTATTGCTGATGTTTGTACAATGCCCCCGAGCTAAGGGATATCATATACACCATGAAAAATAGTTTTTTCAGGTAGTGACTTGATTTGTTTAAAAATTCTGAAATGTATTTTCTTATCTATATGTGGTGTTTTAACATCATTAATTAATGATTGTTTCCGACAGCATAAGACCAGTCTCCAGATTGTTTAAAAAATGCAAGAGTCACACCGGTTTATAAAGATGGTAAAGGATCTTGGTAAAGGATGGTAAAAAATGGTTCTTGGAAATTATCGCCAAATATCAGTTTTGCCAGTTATTTTTATCTTATTGAAATATTCTTTGGTTCTCGGTTAACTACTTTTGTTTGGATTTTCAATCTGTTGAATATTAATCAGTTTGGATTTCGAATCAATAGAAAAACGGAGGAACATGGATATTTTTGACATGTGTTATTGATGTAGCTTTAGACAAAGGGTTTAAAGCTGGTACAGTGTAACTAGATTTAATGAAGGCTTTTGGCACAGTTGACCATGGAAAAACTTGATTCTTGCAAAAATTTGAGGTGTATGGTACCCGAGGTAAAGCTGTTGATCTTATAAGGAGCTTTCTTAGTAACCGGTACTAATTTTGTATAGGTGGATTGCTTACAATCTAAACTGCCCCCAACCGTTTTCGGGATCCTACAGGCAGGGGCGTCCCGAGGGGGGGGGGGGCATCTCCCCCCATTTTTTTGGAATTCGGTAAAATTTTCACCGAAGGCGCAAATTGTCATTTTGTGCCACAGTATTTAAATGGTCGGCCCGAGGAGGGCTCTTGTCAAAGGAACCAGGGAAATAAGATTTATCACCCCTTGTCCGATATTTCAGCTTAGACTTGACCCATGAAAATTTTCCAGAGGTAAAAGACATATATAAGAAATCGACATCAGTTGAGTGGTCTTTTTCAGAGCTAAAGTTGAACTGTGGCAGGGGGATTTATACCGAAAAACTGCGGCAGTTTTCAGTATAAATTCTCTTCCTTCTTGAGCAGTATATCCTTCGAAAACATAATGTCTTAGCTCAGAGTGCCCAACGCGTCTTTTTGGTGTGAAGCCTATCATTACTGACCACCGATTTTTGGTGATTTTGGTAAAATACTTGTGATTTCTGGTGATTTTCTTGGTGAAAAACTGGTGATTTGTTTGGTGAATAACTGGCGATTTTTATTTCGGTGTGACAGCAACCCTGGTCAGTAGATTAGATTGACTTAAAAGTGGAAACAGAAGAAAATAATTCCCAAGGCCTGAAATTTTGAAATTGATCTTAAAACAACACAGGAATTCCGTGGCTATTTATAAACTGTCAAATTTTTCCCAAGAATGGCAGCTGAAAGAAACTTCGGTGTATATCCTCTCTCTTTCATTACTTTTTTCTCATCAGTTGCGTTCTGTTCAGTAATTCCACTACCTCCGAATTTTCGTTGACTTCCCCAAGATTCTTGCAAAAACGGAGCGGCAGAAACGCTTGGGCCTAGGAGCGTCAAAGTGTGGTAAAGCTTTCTAATTTAGTTAATTATTAATTTAGTAAAAATATATAAGACGCAAATATGAAGTTTTGAAATACCACTTTTTATTAAGATAAGGAACATATCCTGCCAAGTTCTGTTTAACGGGAAATTGAGAAATTACCACTTCCTAGCGATTACGTGGGAAGGTGTGGTTGATAAAAATGTATAAAAGATACATTTTATCGGAAGGGGGGATGTTATACTAACTTTATGCCGGACTGACCTCTGGTCCGTTTTTTTTAGAAATACCTTGGAATTTTGTCTTATCATTGTAAGTGTCTAAGTATCTTCTTGTATATTATTGTAGTTTCTGAGACTTGTGGTCTACTTGGGACAGCCAGTCCCAATAGAAAGTATATATCTAATTATTATTATATGTTAAATGAATAAAAGTATTGTATTTTAGACAACCTCTCTACAATCTACCTTTAGCCCCTCGAACATACCCAGTCGGTACGCCTCATTAGTTCGGTCATAGCCTAAGGCACGCTACCAAAGTTTAATTACCTTAGGGCCAGAGTTTATCTCCCCTATAAAGGGAGAATAAAGGCATCTACGACTAAAACACCCATATACCATAAAATAACACTTCACAACCAACTGGTGGTCGCTAGAAAAACTGGGTCGAGAAGGCTAGATAAAAATAGTATATTGAAATAAGATGGCTTTACCAGAGGAAAAAATGACTTCCCTATCAACAGTACTTGAAATTGCAAAAATTATACCAGAATACGCGGGAAATTCAGATGTAGATGAGTTTATCGAAAAATTAAAAATTTTCGACGAACTAACTGAATCGTTTGAGGATAAGGTCAAAGAGCAATGCGTTGCAGCCAGATTAAAGGGAAGCGCCCTAAAGCATTTTGAGGCAATTAAGGAAAAAGAGCCCAAGGACATCAGTACTCTAATTGAATCTTTTAAAACAAGATTCATAGAGACAAGCATCTCCGAGAGGCTAAGAACAGAGGTAGTGACATTCAATACCTCAACTAGTATCAGGGAATATGCCGACAAAATTTGTAGATCCGTGTGTTTACAATTAGAGAAAGGCGGAAATGACGAGACAGTACAGAAAGTACAACTACATACTTTTACCCAAGGGTTACCAAAAAAGTTATTAAGACTAATATTATCGCGGAAACCTGAAAATTTAGAGCAGGTTATAATACTAGTCGAAACAGAGGTAAAAATTGACGAAGCTATGAAAAAGTTTGATCAGATGTCAATAAATAACACAGGAGCCCAAGAAAGTATAAAATATGAAAGGGGACAGAAAAGGGTAAGCGTTGAGGAGCCGAATCGTGAACCAAAAAGGCGCGACGGGGGCCGAGGGTCGCCATCTAGGGAAATAGCTGACAGATTCCACGACCTTGAGAGATTAGCAGCTAATAACTATAGAAAATATGGGCACCCTCCCCCACTAAAGACAGATAGTTGGGGAACCAACAAGGACAGATCAAAAATATTTAGAAATAACCAGGAAACAAACAAACAATTTAAGAGAAAATTTTATTGCTATTATTGTAGCAAACCAAACCACTATGCAGCAGATTGCTGGCATAGAATACGCAAAGAAGGCCAGACGTACAAGACAAGACACCAATTCAGAACGCAGGGGGACAGAAATTTAGGAAGGCAGGGAACATATAATACTTGGCAAACACCTAATAATATTCCTGAATTTAGACCTAGGAGGCAACGGTTAACAATACCCAGGGTCAGAGTAGCAGCACTGAAGAAAACTGGGATAATCCCAGAAACTTTTGGCCAAACAGTGGGCATTTAAACGGAGATACCAGCCTGTAAGGGTCGACAGAGCTGTCTCCTTACAAAGACCCCTATATAGTTTAGAATGTTGTGATACAAATGCAAATAATAATAGTCTACCGATTCTGCGTTGTTTTAAAATTGAGTGTTTTCAAAATTTACCATGTTTACTAGATACAGGAGCATCTAAATCATTAATTCGAGAGGAAGTTTTTAAGAGGTTTCCTCCTAGTGTTAAAAATCGCATAAGCAGATGCCAGAATACCCTGACATCAGTGACAGGGCACAGGCTGACAATTTTGGGAGAATGTCTATTAAAATTTAGCACAGGGGATAAAGAAATAACAGTAACAGTAATAATATGCAAGCAGCTACCATTTCCTTGTATTCTAGGAGTGGATACCATCAGAAAATTTGGGATCGTATGGGAACCCATATCTGATACAATAACCATAAACAAGACAAATGAAAATAATAGGCAAATTTGCGTAACAACAGATAACGAAAGTGACGATTCGAATTATAACCTACAAATAAGCGGAAAAATCACCATAGAAGGGGGAACGACAGCTCAATTTCTAGCGACATTAAATGCAAAAGAAGGAAAGGTTAAAACAATGGATGGCATGATAGGAGGGTACACCATAAAAAAATACCCAATGATTTTCGTGGGAAATCAAGTTATAAAAATTGAAAATGGTATAACATACTTAAAACTATCAAATCTAAGTAATAATAAAATAAAGCTGAACCAGATAGAACTTGGATCAGTGGAAAAGATTTCAAATTCGGAAATAAAATCTCTAAACAGTCCAGAATTAAGCGTAAACTTTACTAGCCCCGAACATTTATCCTCATTAAAACCGCAACCACAAGAAAAGTGTGGAATGTCGAAAACGGATTTTTTGCAACAATTTGATTTAAAACATTTACCGGAAAACGTAAAAACTAGGGTGTAAAATATTCTTTTGGATTTTAAATGGACTTTTGCAAGAAACAAAGCGGATTACGGATTAACTCACTTAATCACGCACAAGATATCAACAGAGGGCCCTCCAATCAAAAAATCACCGTATAAAACACCTTATCATTTAAAGCCATGGCTAGAAAGCCAAATAAAAGAAATGGAAGATGAGGGAATAATTAAAGAAGGTGTTAGCGATTGGTGTTTTCCACTAGTAATACTCAGGAAAAAAGATAACACCTGGAGATTATGTATAGACTTTAGATCACTAAATGCCGTCACGGTTAAGGACGTAATGAAGTTACCAAGAATTGATACGATTTTAGATTCGTTAGGGGGTTCAAAATATTAAACTAGTTTTGATTTAATAGCAGGATATTGGCAAATCGCTTTAGATGCAGAAACAAAGCATAAGGCTACAGTAATCTTAGACGATAGGAGAACGTTCACATTTGAACGTATGCCTTTTGGCTTATCATTTAGTCCAAATTGTTTTAGTCGACTAATGAATTTGGTGTTAAAAGATAACGAACCAGGAAGAAAAAAAGATACCTTGGCTTATTTAGATGATGCAATTCTGTTTAATGAAAACCTGGAAGACCACTTGGTCGGACTTAGAAAAATACTGGAAAAGTTTGAAAAAGCAGGCTTAAAATTAAAACCAGAAAAGTTAAAAATAGTAGTACCAAAATTAGTTTTTCTTGGACACCTGATAAATCAAGGTACTATTTCATCAAATCCAGAAAAATTTACAGTCATAGAAAATTTACAGCCTCCTAAAGATAAAAAAAGCTGCAGATCAGTTTGTGGTTTGTTAAGCTATTTCAGACGATATATTAAAAATTATGCCACAATAGCACAACCTTTGACAAACCTTTTGAAAAAATCAGGTAAATTCGAATGTCCAGCGGACGCAAAACAAGCGCTAAATGAAATAAAAAGGCAGTTATTACTGGCACCAATACTAAAACTACCAGATTTGTCACAAGACTTCTGTTTGCAAACAGATACTTCGGGGTACGGTATCGGGGCCATATTATTAAAAATAAATTCTGAAGGAGTAGAATCAATAGTCCAATACGCGAGCAGGTCACTGTCGGAGGCAGAAAAAAAATACTCGACAGTTGAAAGGGAGTGTTTAGCAGTTGTAGTTTTTACAGAATATTTTCGACAATTTTTACTTGGAAAAAAATTCATTTTACGCGTAGACCAAAAATCATTAATTTGGCTACATACAATGCAGAATACTTCAGCCCGGCGGACACGGTGGATACTACGTCTGCAAGCATATTCATATACCCCGATATATATAAAGGGCCGTACAAACATTTTACCAGACTATTTGTCACGAAATCCAGATACGGAAGGAAATTTGATAGCAACCCTCCAGAACGAACTGGAAGGGATAGAAATACTGTCTTCTTCTTCTTCTAATTCACAGCAGGCGGGCTATTCAGTTGATACTATTTAGCCCTCTTCTTTTTGCTTCACTCTGTGGGTTACAGAGCTACTATATTGGTTGTCTCTTGTTTATTAGATATTCTCAGATATCTCTCAGTAGATCTTTTGACTCAAGGAGTTCAAATATAAGATGATAGATATCGATTTCTGTGCTCTGTGTGCAGGTATAGTTGGCTAGGCTCTTGGCTGATAATGAGATTTTGTGGTGTTTGAAGCATTTTAACAGTTTACAAAGCAAGGTATCTTGTGCAGACGTCAGCATATTACATTCAAATAGGCAATGGTCAATTGTTTCATTATTCATATTACAATGCCTGCAAAGAGGGGACAGGGGAATTGAACCACTTGAATTAGAAAACTTATATGAGAATGCAAGGAAATTTAGTCCATTTGTTCCAGAACGAATTCTATGATAAATTTTAGAAAGATACTTATTGGGAAAGTGGGAAAGGATAGGATTAATCTTATTAAAATTAATATCTGACAGCCTCCATCGGTAAATATCTCTAATTGGGATTGGTCTCCCACTTGGCTGGTCAATATTTATAGCATTTTTTGCTATTTCATCAACCTGATGATTACCACTTATGCCAGAGTGGCTAGGAATGTACTGAAAATAAGTTTTTATACCACTTGAAGCAAGATTATCAATAATACTGAGACAATGATAAGTGTCAATGTCCAACTTATATTGAGGAGCTGAGGCCAGCAACTCAAGGCTTGATAGAGAGTCGGAATATATGATAATATTATTTGAATTTGCAATCAAAGGTTGGTTTTCTTAAGGTGTTCTAATGCCATGATTATGGCATTTAACTCAGCAGACATTATAGATAAATTATTATATAATCTCTCGCCCATTGCAATTTTCAGGTGAGGAAGGAAAACACCACTGGCAACCTTCTCATTCATTTTTGACCCATCAAAAAATATTTGGAAGTGATTTTTATAGGTAATTGTATTAAGTTCTGCAAATTTTTTCTGGACAAAAGCAATGGGGGTTAAATCTTTATTCCACTTTGAGAACTCATTATTTATTATGGGACTTGACAAATTCCATGGGGGGGATCGGGGGAAAGTGGGTGCAATAGACTTTGCTGGTATGGGGAACTTCTTCTGAATATTGGCATACTCATCTGCAATGCCTCTATACATGGCTGGATTTCTTAACCAATTATGTAGTGTGTGTGAGCTATTTGATTCAATTTTTGTAAGATATTTTGTCAAGAGAAAGCTACGTCTCTCCCTTAATGTTGTTAATCCACTCTCCATAAGCAGAAACTTGGTGCTTGTGGGTTTTCTAAGACCAAATATGAGACGTATTATATCATTTGTGTTGTTTCAATTTTTTGCATCTGGGTCTTTGCACATGCACCATAGACGATGAGCCCATAGTCAATATGGGGTCTTATATGTGATTTATAAAACTGGAGTAAGGTTTTCTCCTTACAACCCCAGGGTGTGGAAAGAAGTCTTTTTAGTATATTTGCTTTTCTATAGCATTTTTTTATTGTGTTTGAAATGTGGAGGTGGAAATTAAGTTTTTGGTCAAGCATGAGACCTAGGTAATTAATATGATTATCTTCTGGAATAGTTGTTTTATTTAGAGTTAGTTTTGCATTAACATGGTTTCGCTTCCGGTGAAATTGGATTATTTTTGACTTGGTGGGTGCAATGGGTAAATCTGAATGTTGAGAGAATTTTTCAAACTGGAAAAGAGACTTTTGCAGATTTGACTGTGCTATCTGGAAGGTGTTGCCAGATGACCATAGCACAAGATCATCAGCATATTGTAGATTCGTGTGGGGTAGGTTCATGTCCCAGAGATATAGGGCAAATAGGAGGCAACTGAGGACTGCTCCCTGAGGTAGGCCTTTGGTTATTGTCTTTTGGGGTGAAGAGGCTGAACCAACACAAACGATGAAACTTCGCACTTCTATGAAGGATTTAATAAAAGATACTAGCTTAGGGGGTACTCCAAGGTTTGCAAGTTTGTTTAAAAGGATTTGGTGGTTCACATTGTCATATGCCCCTTCAAAATCTAGGAAAGCTGCAACTAGGACATTATTTTTTGAGAAAGATTCATTTATTGCATTTGTTAGCAAAATGAAAGCATCTGTTGAGGAGTGGTGTTTCCTGAATCGAGTTTGAGTGTGAGGGATCATATTATTTTTTTCAACAAACCAGAGGAGTCTGTGATATATCATTTTCTCCATTATTTTCCCCATCACAGGAGTAATCATTATGGGCCTATAAGACTCAGGGTTATCTTTTGGTTTATTTTTCTTTA
This sequence comes from Artemia sinica, assembly GCA_027921565.1. NCBI lineage: Eukaryota > Metazoa > Arthropoda > Branchiopoda > Anostraca > Artemiidae > Artemia > Artemia sinica. The sequence continues at coordinate 71,223,544 of CM051258.1, forward strand.
GGATTGGTAGGAGGGACGAACATTTCCATATATTGGGGAACCTAGAAGATGCCCAAGCGTGATTATAACAATTTAGCAATTCTTGTTTGTATGAAGGTGTGAGATTCTTTATCCATGTAGGGTGTATATTGTCATAGCTGCCGCTAGTTTTGGTTCTAATATGATGTATTGCATTATTCAATTCCTGGATTGAAAATGGATTAGTTATGTACTCGGATCCTGGGCGTGGTTGGTAGGAACTTCGGCTCATAGGAATTGTGGACAGTTTGCTTTGATTATTTGATGTTAGCTTATTATCAAAAAGAGTTGCAAATAGGTTAGGTTTTCCATTATCATTGTCATAATGGGTATTATTATGTATAAGCTCATACAGGAGTGGGTTGGAGGAAGTCTTTTTCCCACAGATGTGGCTTATGACTTTATGTATAATTGGCTCATGCGTTTCTCTGGAGAGATTATTTGCAAAATTATTCCAGTATTTATATTTACCATCTATTATAGTCCTTTTTAGATTAGATTCTGCTTGTGTTTTTTTTTAAATATGTAGTAGGTGATGGTTTTTTTATGAATTCTGTCCTAGCTGCCTTTTTTATCCTCCATTTATTTAGGCACTCATTTGTCCACCATGCTTTAGGAATTTGTTTAGGGAATGTTTTCTTAGGTGTTGTCGTGGGGATAGCATGATTAGCTGTATTTATTAGTAAAGATGTCAAGGCTTCAGTATGTGTGTCAACTGTTGTGTTAGAAATGCATGAACTTTGGGTGAAACTTGTAATTTCATCATTTAGCTTAATTTGGAACATAGACCAATTTGCTTTAGTGTTGATATACTTGGAGGTATGAGATAAAGTTTCAGCAGGTTCATTTAGGGAGCAAACTATAGCAAAGTGGTCAGTACATAGACTATCAATTTTATTTATGTAAATGTTGTTCAAAAAGTTTAATGACACAATTTGTAGGTCAATTGTGGAGAATCTGCCACTTTTGGGGTTGAAATATGTATTCAGGTTTGGAGGGGTAGCAACAGCTAATTCATTATTATTTGAAGTCATATGCTCAATGAATTTACCAGCTTTATTCCCCCACAAAAGGCTGTGGGCATTGAAATCACCACAAATAATGATATTTTTTAACATATTAGAATTATTTATATAATTAAAGAAATCCTTGGCATCTGTAGTTTGGCCATTAGGGTTAAAAAAGCTTATTATGTAGGTTTTTAAATTATTCAGCCAAACACTGATACCAATTACATCAACATCATTTGCAAAATCTGGAAAATTGATGCCACAAAATTTTATATTATTATTAACTAATAAAGCTACCCCACCTCCTTTTCTCTCTGAAGATCTATCCTTTCTCAGGATAGTATATCCCAGAGACTTAATTTGTTGATTTTGGGTTAAATGAGTTTCCTGGAGGCAAGCAATATTAATGGAATTATTATTCATAAATGATATTAGTTGATTTAGCTTATTTTCTGTGAGTGATCTTACATTCCATTGGAGTACTGATAAATGTTGTGTTGTTGATTTATTCTTCATATGACTGTATATCAATGTTCAGCTTTGTTAAAAGTAAAGCAAGATCTTGAATGAGCATATCATCTGGGATGTAGATTTTTGCCAATTCTGCAATAATTTTGTTTTCTGTAGTTGATGTATGTTCATGGCCTGAACTGCATTACAGTTTAGAATGAATAAGCATATATTTGGGGATTGCATTTTTGGTTGTGCATCCTGTTTGTTGGTTAAGGGATTGATTCCTGGTAGTGTTTCTGGTTTGTTTCTTCTTGGGAGGGGGGGGGGCAGTCTGACCTCATCTCACCGGACAAGGAGGCTTGTTGGCTTGGTGATTCCTTCTGATAGGGATTTGAGCTAGGGGGCTTAGAAGATGGTGTTTTATATGGGGTGCTTGATGCATTGGGGGCATTTGACTTGGGGGTTTTGGTTGGTTTCATTACAGGCTTTATTTGGTATCGTTGGGCAGCATTTGCTTCCATTGCTGCAAAGGGGTATGGGATGGCCTTTTCTGTTGATATTTGAAGTGTTAGAGCTCTTTTCTTGTATGCAGGGCATAATGATTTATTTGTAGATTCATGTGGGCCTTTGCAATTGATGCATGTAGGCTGAGTGTTGTTGCAAGTTGTCAGCTCTTTAGGATGGAAAGCTTTACAATTACTACACTCTCGGAGAGTTTCATTACATTTGTTTGTTGTGTGTCCCAGTTTGAAACACTTCTGACACTGGATAGGCTTAGGTTTGTATTCCTTGTGTGGTTTGATTTGCCCAAATAGGAATAATTTTTCTGGGATATCAATTTTATCCTTCAGTGTGAATAAGAAGGACCTACTAGTTTTTAGGCCATTTGAGTTAGGTTTTCCAAGTTGGTTAACATCCTCAACTGGGATTGTGTTTCCAGCCCTATTTGAGAGCCCTTCTTTTAACTCCTGAGTAGATATCTCTGGGGGAACATTATAAACTACTATTTTTGTTGGTGATGTTTTTGGGTTCCAATTAGGTGCAATAATTGGGGTATTCAGAAGGGATTTTAGGTTAATTATTGTATCTGCTGATTTCTGATCTTCTACAGCTATTAGCAGAGATCCATCACGGTTAATATTAAGAGAGAACATTGATTTTAGCAATTTAAAAATTGCAACTCTTATTGCAGTGATCATTTTTATTTCAAAGAGGATAGTGGGAGTAATTTTAAGGTAAATTCCTAAGTTTTTGGAGGGAGGATCTTGGGCAGGGAGAGGAGAAATGCTTTTGATTGGGGATATTTTTTTCCTTTTTTTAAAGCTTCTAGAGAGGACCTCTTGAAACCTATTATCATCATTTATGGTTACATTAGCTCCTACACTTATCATTGTCCTATTCTCCGAATTGGAGCTATCATTTGAACTTTGAGATAGTGTGCTTTACCAGCCAAGATGGGTATCTTTCACTATCACACTTTCACTGGAATTTGATTTGGGATCTGGGGGGGGGGGCTTTTTTTTGGAGAGAACTTCTAAACATTGCCTATTGGAAAAAGCTTTAAACAAAGAAAAGACAAAACTAAAACAAGAAGGGGAAAATAGAAAGATATCAAACCGTCTGCACTATACTATGGGGAGGAGAAACACCACAGTATAGCCCTGAGGATGAGTTGAGCAGGATTGGTTTAGTACAACTGCTGATTAGAAGCGATAATAATTCACAAGAAAATATATTTTAATTTTCTTATAAGGTTGCTGCTGAATTGTTTAAAACTTTTTTCAGCAGGTCACTGTCGGAGGCAGAAAAAAATTCTCGACAGTTGAAAGGGAGTGTTTAGCAGTTTTAGTTTTTACAGAATATTTTCGACAATTTTTACTTGGAAAAAAATTCATTTTACGCGTAGACCAAAAATCATTAATTTGGCTACATACGATGCAGAATACTTCAGCCCGGCTGACACGATGGATACTACGTCTGCAAGCATATTCATATACCCCAATATATATAAAGGGCCGTACAATAATTTGACCAGACTATTTGTCACGAAATCCAGATACGGAAGGAAATTTAATAGCAACCCTCCAGAACGAACTGGAAGGGATAGAAATACTGTCGAATGAAAATATTTCGAATTATCAAGATAAAGACGATATTTGTTTAGCGATGAAATTCTTTTTATCAAAAGGAACGGAACTGCCAGAGCACTTTAAACATTTTTTAAAGGATTTAGATAATTTTGATCTGGACGAAAGTAAAAATCTTCTAGTAAGGTATCATAGACCATCGCAAGAATATAGAAAAATGACTTAAAAATTATTCCAGTAATTCCAAAATCTCTTGAAGGAGAAGTTTTACAGATGGCACATGCAACGATTGGCTGTCACATGGGAGAAGTAAAAACTATGGGGAGGTTGAAAGGAAATTTTTATTTTCCAAAAATGTACTCAAAAGTAAAAGCTTTTATACAAAGCTGCCAAGAGTGCACCAAACAAAAGTCGCCACCAAGGACCCCTAGGGATGAATTAGGCCAATACCCCACTCCTTCAGGGGTAGGAGAATTAATGTCAATAGAAATTTGGGGAACAGGAGGAAGTTTACCAGTTTCCAGGAAAGGAAACAGGTGCGTACTAACCGTAGTCGATCATTTTAATTCCTATTTGTACGCTATTCCAATTAAAGACGAAAAGAAAAAAACCATTGCGAAAGTTTTGGTCAATCGCCTATTTCTGGAACACGGGATTTTCCCAAGAGTTTTACTTAGCGACAATGGGCCATGTTTTAGAGCCAAATTATTAGACGAAATTACAGAATATCTGGATGCTTAACGATGGTTTACCTATTCTTACATAGCAGCAGCTAATGGGAAGGTTGAACGTAAGCATAGGGAATTAGCTTACATGCTGGGAATACATACAAGAGAGGAAAATGAAAATTGGGATGAACATTTACCATTTGTAGTCTTTACAATAAAAATACGGCTTTTTCACGTTCCTTAAAGAAACGCCATTTTTTTGCAACATATAAGAGATCCCAGAATTTGTTTAGATAAAATACAAAATGACAGAATATATTACAACATAGACCAATATAAGCAAGAGATGGTGATGCGAATGAAAAAAGCTATGGAACAAGTTAAAGACAATCTGGAAGATGCGAAAACAGAACAAAAAGAAAAATATGACAGAACAAGCAAAAATAAAACGATGTACTGTTTAGGAGATTTGGTTTATGTTTACAAAACGAATCTGGAAGGAACAAAAAAGTTAAAACCGAAATGGGATGGACCCTACAAGATTATAAAAATTCTACCAAATAACTTAACATATGTTCTAAAGCATCAGCATAAGGAAAAGGAAGAAATAGTGCACCATAATAGAATGAAAAAGAGATATTTTTCAAAACCTTGGAAAACAGAGCCTATACTTTTAGAAGAAGAAATAGAGGACACGATTTCACCAGTATATATCAGAAGACCATATGAATTGTATGACCTTTTTAATGACCACAAAAGTTGGGAAAAGTGGAAGGAGTATTTAGCCCAGTCTTGGCTACAAACTCTACACAACAAACAAGAGAAAAAGGGAAATAATCGATACTCCTCGGATACTATCGATGAAGAAAATCAAACACAACATAAGGGTTTAAAATGTGATAAACCAAGGGTAAAATTCAAAGAGGAAGAAAAATTGGAAGGAACCAATGAATTATCTGATTTTCATACATTAGACTCGCCTACAGTCTTAACGCAAAAATGGCTTTTGGAACAAACGCCTTCTACCAGACGCGAGCTAACAGAATGTGACACTGAAAATTCTTCTACAGAAACCGATATAATTAAACCTGGGCCATCGTCAAGAAAACCTTCTTTAAGAGAAAAATTATGGAGAACAGTAAAGAAACCAAATGGGCAGCAAGAAGTTCCTTTGTCAGCAGCACAAGTAGCTAAAACACTTATGAAAAAGGCCAAACATCAAGAGAAACAAAGATTAAAGATATTTGACGAGGCAACAAAACAGCAATCGGACTCAGAGCCTTGTAAACAACACTATAGAGACCACGGAAAAACTTGCAAATATTATAAAGAAGAAAAGCAAAAATTTGGGGTCCAAAACTCGGACCAGGAAACGGAGAAAGGCAGAACAAGCGTAGCCCCCAGCAGATTAATATTTGAATAAAACGATTGTAACGGAAAAAAAATAAAAATAAAACAAGTAAAAAGCCTCTAAGGAAATATCTATATTTTTTTTAATCGGTATGTAAATAACATCAAGTTTTCCTTCAAATATATATCGCCAGTAAAAATTATTACCGTCACAGAGAAAAGAAATTAGCTCCGATCTGAAGTGACATCATAGCTTCCTGCAAAAATTTTGTTTCCGATACGAGATAAAGCTTCGCGAATGGTGTAAATGACAAGACTTGTCAAAAGAAATTAGGCTACGTTCCATAAAAGAAATTGAGTAAGGCCACGTAACTTATAAATAGGTGTTGTGAAACTAATTAAATTATATATATTTAGAATCAGCATTAAAAGGCGATTCTTTTGATATGTATATTAAAAAAAATATATTTTGGGGGGGATAATTAAAAAAAAAAAAAAAAAACGAAGGAGGTTAGTTTACTGAAATAGGGTCATTGGAAGCTAGCAAATTTGGAGTGAGCTCAGTCACTGCCGGTCTCTCGTTGTTAAGTACAAGCAATGCATCTACTGACCTTTGACTCTTTGAGGTGACACTTTCAGTCGAATTTAAAAAATAAGTTGTTTTTGAAGAATTTTAAAATAATTATAATAGGAAAAACAGCAAGAGTTTACATTATGTGCGCAATACATGTACAAGCTGGCTATAATCTTGTTATAAATAGTAGAAGATAAATAAATTAAACACTTACCAACAAGGTAGGTATATATAAACAAGAAGCCGTAGATAAAATGGGTCAAAATTTAAAAAAAAGTATAGCACAGCGTAAAACAAAGTTTTCTCGGGTATAAATTCATTTCACATATTAAATAAATTCACAACACACCATTAACAGAGATAAACAGGGCGAGGACATTGCAGGTGAAAAACACCAATGACAGGACCGTTTGCATTTAAAAACAAAACTGCTGAGCGTCTTGTCATTGGGGGGGGGGATCCACCAAGCTAACCAAATGTATATCAGAAATAAAAGTCAAACTTTGGAGGAGGTTTGAGCTGAATGTTCGGTAAGATCCTTGGACATGGTAGGAAAATAGCATGTTCCAACGATATTACCGGGCACTAAACCCATAAACTTGTAGAACAGGGTAATAGTCAAAATAGTCAAATATCACGAAAGGGACAAATTACACTCAATGACTGTATAAAACTAAGGCGCAAATTAAACTGAGGATAATACCAGACGCGAATAATATACAAGATTATAGGGAAACCACAATAGGTGCTGATAACCCCTATTTCTACACAATTTTTGCACGAAATAGGCACTAATTTTTGGTAAAATACTACAGACAAGGAATATGTGTCTGTGATGAAAACCACACAATTTTGTGGGAATCAGGATATCGTAAAAACGTACATTTTTATGATTAAATGAGAACTAGAAATTTCGGGGTAAAACTTAATTAAAAATGTTGAAAAAAAATTAGCTGAAAAAACTACAGTACTTTTCTAACACCAAAAACTTTCGGAAGAAAAAATTTAAATAATTTCAAAAAAATACAGGTTGCAAAAATTAGACCCCCCCCCCCACCTCTTAAAATATGGAGATAATGAATTTGATCATAAAGGGCAATCAGCATAAAAACTGGTTAAGGTTATTGAAAAAGAACATGAAATATATAAATATAGTTTTTAAAAAAAGACCTATTTTACTGAAAAAGCGGGAAAAGACTTAAAAAAAATGACTAGCATGACATAGAAAATTGAAAGTAAGGCACATAATAGCCTTAAGAACTTGAAGTTGAAACCTAAGACAAGACCACTAAAAGTTGGGAAGTTAAAGTGAAAATAGTCATTGTCACGTGTATGTCGAAAACTAAATTACTGTGTGCCATGAAGGCCAGGTATTTTCTGCGGAAGAGCCACTTCTCTGAAAAAAAAGAATAGCCCAGGAGGTAACTGTGGCCACAAAGAAAAAAAAAGTGTGGCAATACTATAGATAATTAATTATTGTGTGTGCAGGTTCAGAATAGTCCTTTTAGCTGTAGCCCATGACAAGAAAATCCTGGAAACGTTATAAGGAGCTACCAGAAGGCAGTCCTGGTAAGCAAACCTTCAGAGTACAGGCAAAGTCATTTGATAATGGCATAACAGGTATACGGTGAACAGCAAAATTTTTTAGCTTATCAGATATAAGCTGTAAATAAAGCCTTAAACCAAAAAGACAATAAAGCTGAAAAAAGAGAGATTACAGACAAAAACGTTATAAAACTGTCTCAAGTACCTAGAAATTCGAAAAGAATTGAAAAGCTTAAAAGTCTGAATACACAAACAGGCTTATAAGCTAATGACAATTAATGACACAAGTGGGTTCGAAATAGAACCAAAGTTTTAAAACAGAATGTATATAGTCGTATATGGGAAAAGTTATATGGTTGTAACAAATGTAATTGAGAAAACATCTACTGTTATAAATACATTTCGAAAACCTTTTATAAACAGAGAATTGTATTAAAAAAAAAAAAATTATAGAAATGTAAATTGAAAAGTTATGTTATATGAAATATTGCCAAGCCCTTATATAGAGGCTAATCACAGTTATCAGTTATAGTGCATAAATCTATTTGTTGGAGTTGCTTTTGTTTTGTAAATATTTTAATTGCAGTTAGGACTTATCATATAAAAGTCTTGACGGACTTAATTAAAAGTTGTAAAAAGAACAAATATTGCAGTGATTAAATAAATTTTTAGGGTATGTAACTATTATTTGTTTTTAACAATTAAGTATCAGCATTACTTCGGTTAATATATATATATATATATATTTATATATATATATATATATATATATATATATATAAATAAATATATATATATATATATATATATATATATATATATATATATAATATATATATATATATATATATATATATATATATATATATATATATTATATATATATATATATATATATATATATATATATATATATATAATATATATATATATATATATATATATATATATATATATATATATACATATATATATATATATATATATATATATATATATATATATATATATATATATATATATATATATATATATATATTATATATATATATATATATATATATATATATATATATATATATATATATATATATATATATATATATATATATATATATATATAATATATATATATATATATATAATATATATATATATATATATATATATATATATATATATATATATATATATATATATATATATATATATATATATATATATATATATATATATATATATATATATATATATAACCTAAACTATCCTATAAAAATAGTGAATTAAATGTTGAGTATTTGTGTTTTTTTATGTTTACATCAATCAAGAAGTATCCTACATTAATACTTCATAAGCAATTAACAAAATAATAATTAGAATTAATTCCAATGCTAACCTATACCGTGTATTATTTATTTAATTCTTTAAGTTTTAAACAGCAGTTAAATATCCTATCTAGTTTTGCGAATTAAAAAAAAAATACTTGTGTAAGCTATTATACAATGCTTGTATACATATATACTATATTTTTATTTTCTATAAGTTTTAACTAGTGATTTAATGCAATATATAAATGTTTGACATCGAGTCAACGTATAAATATTTTTATTGTGAAACAATCTGTTAAGTGATTAATAATTCTATATTAAGAGTAAACAGGGGAGAAAGTAATTAAAAGTAATAAACTTTCGTTAAAAAAAAAGAAAAAAGAATACAGTGATGTATTCAAATTTTAAGTGTTTCTTTCTACTATAAATGTAAAATTTTATGCTTTATATGTATTCTAATGTGAATATTTATTTTAGATACAGCCTTAGCTATTTTTTTTATGGAAATCAAATTTTTCGTAGCATCCTTTCGGATCCATTGCTCTTTCAATCATATTTTGACACGTTTTTGGAAAGTAACAAATTTTGAAGCCACTTCAAATATATCCTGATACTATCATCTCATACCATCAGAAACCAAACCACACTTGATCAACTGATATTTAGAAACTATAGCAGAAATACAAACTTTACTACAAGTTCATCAAAAGTGAGATAAAATCAGAACTTAATTTAGGCCTAGATATTGTGCTACATAGCACAAATGACTTATGTTATAGAAATATGTGAAAATGCTTTGTGCTGGAAAAATTTGTGAAAATTTAAAAATCAATAATGTTATATGTAATTTACCCAAGGCATTTCTAAAACGAAAAAAAAACGGTATATCAACCACATCACACAGATAAATTAAATTATTAATGGGAATTAAACTTAAACTCAAATAATTCATAAACTTTTCTAATATAACTTGCAATCTAATTTAAGCAAAACCACTAAGATTATGTTTAAGCCGCTTGGGGTCAAGTAAAACAGAAGATGCATATGAAGAGGGTAAAAGAGTAATTGTCAGTCCTAGAGACAGAGAAAAAGAGAAACAAGGATGAATTTCAAATTGAAATCCTTCGACATTAAAAAAAGAACATGGCCTATATTGGACCAGAAACATAACCCTAAGGAAACCCATTGAGGGTAGATGCACATAATGACCCAAAGATGGCGGCATAATAGCTGAAACGAAATTAAGTTGTTTTAAAAGTAAAATATTGAGAATTGGGACAATTCTTCTTTAAATGGGGAGTATTGTGGTAAAGCTTTCTAATTTAGTTAATTATTAATTTAGTAAAAATATATAAGACGCAAATATGAAGTTTTGAAATACCACTTTTTATTAAAATAAGGAACATATCCTGCCAAGTTCTGTTTAACGGGAAATTGAGAAATTACCACTACTTAGCGATTACGTGGGAAGGTGTGGTTGATAAAAATGTATAAAAGAACCATTTTATCGGAAGGGGGGATCTTATACTAACTTTATGCCGGACTGACCTCTGGTCCGTTGTTTTTAGAAATAACTTGGAATTTTGTCTTATCATTGTAAGTGTCTAAGTATCTTATTATATATTATTGTAGTTTCTGAGACTTGTGGTCTACTTGGGACAGCCAGTCTCAATATAAAGTATATATCTGATTATTATTATATGTTAAATGAATAAAAGTATTGTATTTTAGACAACCTCTCTACAATCTACCTTTAGCCCCTCGAACATACCCAGTCGGTACGCCTCAATAGTTCGGTCATAGCCTAAGGCACGCTACCAAAGTTTAATTACCTTAGGGCCAGAGTTTATCTCCCCTATAAAGGGAGAATAAAGGCATCTACGATTAAAATACCCAAACACCATAAAATACACTTCACAACAAAAGCTTTAAATCCGGCCCTGCTAGATAGCAGCAAAGGAACCAAGAGGAAGGTTGATTGTCCTCCAGAAGATTTTGGCCTTTGAAAAGGACACAAGAGTTTCCAATTTTCAATCGAATGATCTCCCTGCCAAGTTTCTAAAATAGCTGATTCTTGCAAAAATTTGAGGTGTATGGTACCCGAGGTAAAGCTATTGATCTTATAAGGAGCTTTCTTAGTAACCGGTACTAATTTTATATAGGTGGATTGCTTACAATCTAAACTGCCCCCAACCGTTTTTGGGATCCTACAGGCAGGGGCGTCCCGAGTGGGGGGGAGGGGCATCTCCCCCCGTTTTTTTGGAATTCGGTAAAATTTTCGCCGAAGGCGCAAATTGTCATTTTGTGCCACAGTATTTAAATGGTCGGCCCGAGGAGGGCTCTTGTCAAAGAAACCAGGGAAATAAGATTTATCACCCCTTGTCCGATATTTCAACTCAGACTTGACCAATGAATATTTTCCAGAGGTAAAAGACATATATAAGAAATCGACATCAGTTGAGTGGTCTTTTTCAGAGCTAAAGTTGAACTGTGGCGGGGGGATTTATACCGTAAAACTGCGGCAGTTTTCAGTATAAATTCTCTTCCTTCTTGAACAGTATATCCTTCGAAAACATAATGTCTTAGCTCAGAGTGCCCAACGCGTCTTTTTGGTGTGAAGCCTATCATTATTGACCGCCGATTTTTGGTGGTTTTGGTGAAATACTGGTGATTTTCTTGGTGAAAAACTGGTGATTTGTTTGGTGAATAACTGGCGATTTTATTTACGTGTGACAGCAACCCTGGTCAGTGGATAGATTGACTTAAAAGTAGAAACAGAAGAAAATAATTCCCAAGGCCTGAAATTTTCACAACAGCAACCTTATAAGAAAATCGAAATATATTTTCTTGTGATTATTATCTCTTCTAATCAGCAGTTGTACTAAACCAATTCTGCTCAAGTCATCCTCAGGGCTATACTGTGGTGTTTATCCTCCCCATAGTATAGTGCAGACGGTTTGATATCATCTATTTTCCCTTCTTGTTTTAGTTTTATTTTTGTGTTTAAAGCTTTTTCCAATAGGCAATGATTAGAAGTCCTCCAAAAAAAAATCCCCCCAGATCCCAAATCAAATTCCAGTGGAAGTGTCATAGTGAAAGATACCCATCCTGGCTGGTCAAGCACCCTATCTCAAAGTTCTAGTGATAGCTCCAATTCAGAGAATAGGACAATGATAAGTGTAGGGGCTAATGTAACCATAAATGATGACAATGGGTTTCAAGAGGTCCTCTCTAGAAGTTCTAAAAAAAGGAAAAAAATCTCCCCAATTAAAATCATTTCCCCTCTCCCCGCCCAAGATCCTCCCTCCAAAAACTTAGGAATTTACCTTAAAATTACTCCCACTACCCCCTTTGAAATAAAAATGATCACTGCAATAAGAGTTGCAATTTTTAAATTGCTAAAATCAATGTTCTCTCTTAACATTAACCGTGATGGATCTCTGCTAATAGCTGTAGAAGATCAGAAATCAGCAGGTACAATAATTAACCTTAAATCCCTTCTGAATATCCCAATTATTGCATCTAATTGGAACCCAAAACAATCACCAACAAAAATAGTAGTTTATAATGTTCCCCCAGAGATATCTACTCAGGAGTTAAAAGAAGGCCTTTCAGATAGGGCTGGAAACACAATCCCAGTTGAGGATGTTACCCAACTTGGAAAACCTAACTCTAATGGCCTAAAAACTAGTAGATCCTTCTTATTCACACTGAAGGATAAAATTGATATCCCAGAAAAATTATTCCAATTTGGGTAAATCAAACCACACAAGGAATACAAACCTAAGCCTATTCAGTGTCAGAAGTGTTTCAAACTGGGACACACGACAAACAAATGCAATGAAATTCTCCAAGAGTGTAGTAATTGTAAATCTTTCCATCCTAAAGAGCTGACAACTTGCAACAACACTCAGCCTACATGCATCAATTGCAAAGGCCCACATGAATCTACAAATAAATCATTATGCCCTGCATACAAGAAAAGAGCTCTAACACTCCAAATATCAACAGAGAAGGCCATCCCATACTCCTTTGCAGCAATGGAAGCAAATGCTGCCCAACAATACCAAATAAAGCCTGTAATGAAACCAACCAAAACCCCCAAGTCAAATGCCCCCAATGCATCAAGCACCCCATATAAAACACCATCTTCTAAGCCCCCTAGCTCAAATCCCTATCAGAAGGAATCACCAAGCCAACAAGCCTCCTTGTCCGGTGAGATGAGGCCAGCCTGGCCCTCCCTCCCAAGAAAAAACAAACCAGAAACACTACCAGGAATCAATCCCTTAACCAACAAACAGGATGCACTACCAAAAATGCAATCCCCAAATATATGCTTATTCATTCTAAACTGTAATGCAGTTCAGGCTATGAACATACATCAACTACAGAAAACAAAATTTATTGCAGAATTGGCAAAAATCTACATCCCAGATGATATGCTCATTCAAGCAAAAAAAGATCTTGCTTTACTTTTAACAAAGCTGAACATTGATACACAGTCATATGAAGAATAAATCACAACACAACATTTATCAATACTCCAATGGAATGTAAGATCACTCACAGAAAATAAGCTAAATGAACTAATATCATTTATGAATAATAATTCAATTAATATTGCTTGCCTCCAGGAAACTCATTTAACCCAAAATCAACAAATTAAGTCTCTGGGATATACTATCCTGAGAAAGGATAGATCTTCAGAGAGAAAAGGAGGTGGTGTAGCTTTATTAGTTAATAATAATATAAAATTTTGTGGCATCAATTTTCCAGATTTTGAAAATGATGTTGATGTAATTGGTATAAGTGTTTGGCTGAATAATTTAAAAACCTACATAATAAGCTTTTATAACCCTAATGGCCAAACTACAGATGCTAAGGATTTCTTTAATTATATAAATAATTCTAATATGTTAAAAAATATCATTATTTGTGGTGATTTCAATGCCCACAGCCTTTTGTGGGGGAATAAACCAGCAAATAAAGCTGGTAAATTTATTGAGCATATGACTTCAAATAATAATGAATTAGTTGTTGCTACCCCTCCAAACCTGAATACTTATTTCAACCCCAAAAGTGGCAATTTCTCCACAATTGACCTACAAATTGTGTCTTTAAATTTTTTGAACAAAATTTACATAAATAAAATTGATTGTCTATGTACAGACCACTTTGCTATAGTTTGCTCCCTAAATGAACCTGCTGAAACTTTATCTCATACATCCAAATATATCAACACTAAAGCAAATTGGTCTATTTTCCAAAATAAGCTAAATGATGAAATTACAAGTTTCACCCAAAGTTCATGCATTTCTAAGACAACAGTTGACACACATGCTGAAGCATTGACATCTTTACTAATAAATACAGCTAATCATGCTATCCCCAGGACAACACCTAAGAAAACATTCCCTAAACAAATTCCTAAAGCATGGTGGACAAATGAGTGCCTAAATAAATGGAGGATAAAAAAGGCAGCTAGGACAGAATTCATAAAAAAACCAACACCTACTACATATTTAAAAAAATTACAAGCCGAATCTAATCTAAAAAGGACTATAATAGATGCTAAATATAAATACTGGAATAATTTTGCAAATAATCTCTCCAGAGAAACAAATGAGCCAATTATACATAAAGTCATAAGCCACATATGTGGGAAAAAGACTTCTCCCAACCCACTCCTGTATGAGCTTATACATAATAATACCCATTATGACAATGATAATGAAAAGGCTAACCTATTTGCAACTATTTTTGTTAATAAGCTAACATCAAATAATCAAAGCAAGCTGTCCACAATTCCTATGAACCCTAGTTACCAACCACGCCCAGGATCCGAATACGTAACTAATCCATTTTCAATCCAGGAATTGAATAATGCAATACATCATATTAGGTCCAAAACTAGCAGTAGCTATGACAATATACACCCTACATGGATAAAGAATCTCACACCTTCATACAAACAAGAACTGCTAAATTGTTATAATCACGCTTGGGCATCTTCTAGGTTCCCCAATATATGGAAATGTTCGTCCCTCCTACCAATCCTAAAGAAAAATAAACCAAAAGATAACCCTGAGTCTTATAGGCCCATAATGATTACACCTGTGATGGGGAAAATAATGGAGAAAATGATTTATCACAGACTCCTCTGGTTTGTTGAGAAAAATAACATGATCCCACACACTCAAACTGGATTCAGGAAATACCACTCCTCAACAGATGCTTTCATTTTGCTAACAAATGCAATAAATGAATCTTTCTCAAAAAATAATATCCTAGTGGCAGCTTTCCTAGATTTTGAAGGAGCTAATGACAATGTGAACCACCAAATCCTTTTAAATAAACTTGCAAACCTTGGAGTACCTCCTAAGCTAGTATCCTTTATTAAATCCTTCATAGAAGTGCGAAGTTTCATTGTTTGTGTTGGTTCAGCCTCTTCACCCGAAAAGACAATATCCAAAGGCCTACCTCAGGGAGCAGTCCTCAGTTGCCTCCTTTTTTCCCTATATCTCTGGGACATGAACCAACCCCACACGAATCTACAATATGCTGAAGATCTGGTGCTATGGTCATCTGGCAACACCTTTCAGATAGCACAGTCAAATCTGCAAAAGTCACTTTTCCAGTTTGAAAAATTCTCTCAATATTCAGATTTACCCATTGCACCCACCAAGTCAAAAATAATCCAATTTCACCGGAAGCGAAACCATGTTAATGCAAAACTAATTCTAAATAAAACAACTATACCAGAAGATAATAATATTAATTACCTAGGTCTCATGCTTGACCAAAAACTTAATTTCCACCTCCACATTTCAAACACAATAAAAAATGTTATAGAAAAGCAAATATACTAAAAAGACTTCTTTCCACACCCTGGGGTTGTAAGGAGAAAACCTTACTCCAGTTTTATAAATCACATATAAGACCCCATATTGACTATGGGCTCATTGTCTATGGTGCATGTGCAAAGACCCAGATGCAAAAAATTGAAACAACACAAAATGATATAATACGTCTCATATTTGGTCTTAGGAAACCCACAAGCACCAAGTTTCTGCTTATGGAGAGTGGATTAACAACAATAAGGGAGAGACGTAGCTTTCTCTTGATAAAACATCTTACAAAAATTGAATCAAATAGCTCACACACATTACATAATTGGTTAAGAAATCCAGCCATGTATAGAGGTATTGCAGATGAGTATGCCAATATTCAAAAGAAGTTCCCTGTACCAGCAAAGTCTATTGCACCTACTTTCCCCCAATCCCCCCCATGGAATTGGTCATTTCCCATAATAAATACTGAATTTTCAAAATGGAATAAAGATTTAACCCCCATTGCTTTTGTCCAGAAAAAATTTGCAGAACTTAATACAATTACCTATAAAAATCACTTCCAAATATTTGTTGATGGGTCAAAAATGAATGAGAAGGTTGCAAGTGGTGTTTTTCTTCCTCACCTGAAAATTGCAAAGGGTGAGAGATTATTTAATAATTTATCTATAATGTCTGCTGAGTTAAATGCCATAATCATGGCATTAGAACACATTAAGCAAAACCAACCTTTGATTGAAAATTCGAATAATATTATCATCTATTCCGACTCTTTATCAACCCTTGAGTTGCTGGCCTCAGCTCCTCAATAAAAGTTGGACATTGACACTTATCATTGTCACAGTATTATTGATAATCTTGCTTCAAGTGGCATAAAAACTTACTTTCAGTACATTCCTAGCCACTCTGGCATAAGTGGTAATCATCAGGTTGATGAAATAGCAAAAAATGCTATAAATATTGACCAGCCAAGTGGGAGACCAATCCCAATTAGAGATATTTACCGATGGAGGCTATCAGATATTAATTTTAATAAGATTAATCCTATCCTTTCCCCCTTTCCCAATAAGTATCTTTCTAAAATTTATCATAGAATTCGTTCTGGAACAAATGGACTAAATTTCCTTGCATTCTCATATAAGCTTTCTAATTCAAGTGGTTCAATTCCCCTGTCCCCTCTTTGCAGGCATTGTAATATGAATAATGAAACAATTGACCATTGCCTATTTGAATATAATATGCTGACGTCTGCACAACATACCTTGCTTTGTAAACTGCTAAAATACTTCAAACACCACAAAATCCCACTATCAGCCAAGAGCCTAGCCAACTATACCTGCACACAGAGCATAGAAATCGACATCTATTATCTTATATTTGAACTCCTAGAGTCAAAAGATCTGCTGAAAGATATCTGAATATATCTAATAAATATGAGGCAATCAAGCCAGTAGCTCTGTAGCCCAAAGAGTGAAGCAAAGGGAAAAGGGCTAAATAGTTTTACTGAAAAGCCCGCCTGCTGTTAAATAGAAGAAGAAGAAGAATTTTGAAAAGAATTCTGAATTTTCAGATCTAGGCTATATTCTAAGGTAAAATTGCAGTGTTTCCTCTGAAGGAAACTTGAATAAAAGTGGCACTATCCTGGATTTATTTTATGCTGATAATTTAAGCATCCTAGATGAAAGTGTGAGCAAAATGAATGAAGTTTTAGAGATTTTGCAAGTTCAGGGTGCTAGAATAGGTTTGAAAATGGTAAAATTCTACTTTAGCTATTTTTGACTATCTCAGAAAGGGGTTAGGTTAGGAAAATGAAACTTTCAGGGATGGGTCTACAGGCTGAAGTGTGTCCTGGGAAGGTATTTTGAAGTACCTACCTCCACTCCTTCTCCCTCTAGAGGGCCCTGACCTTTGATGACCTTTAAAAATCTTTGAGTTATAGAAGTGAAACCTTGCAAAATAGATCTTCTGCTTAAATAAAGTATAACAAAATTGTTTTCAGCTTCACAACTTTACTCAATCCCAATTTATAAGGTTTCAAAGATATGCAAATACATTTCCTAAATTCTGGAAATAAAACATTAATATGGCTTAAAATTCTGGGTATTTGTTTAGCCTTATGTCATCTGCTAAGGAGACATGTTAAGAAAATAATTCTTACTTTAAAATATGTATAATGATCCTAGTTCTTATAGGCCTATTATCCAACAGGAGAACCTTTATCATCAAGTCTTTCCTCTAAAAATCCTTCTTTTTCCAGCTTAAGAGAAAAAGTTTCCAAAAATCACTGTGTTGAAAATTCAATGCTTAAGTCTTTTTAAATTGCTACTATAAATTGCCGCCTATTAAGTTCTTTTATAGATAGCATTCATGTGGTCTTTTTAATATTTTCTTTTAAAGAGCAGGTGAATATCAAAATATGAATGCTAAAGACTGGCATGAACGCTATCTATAAAAGAACTTATTAGGTGGCAATTTAAAAAGACTTAAGCATTGAATCAAAAATGTGATGATTTTAGGAAACATTTTCTGTTAAGCTGGAAAAAGAAGGATTTTTACAGGAAAGACTTGATGATAAAGGTTCTCCCATTAGATAATATAAGAACTAGGATCATTATACATATTTTAAAGTAAGAATTGTTTTCTTAACATGTCTCCTTAGTAGATGACACAAGGCTAAACAAATACCAAATTCTGCTCAAATAACTGAAATTGCATTTTCAGAGCAAAAGCCAGAGAAAAAGAAACTGATAACTGAAAATTAAGGTAAAATGTTGTTTTGTCAAAATTTCAGTGGGTATAGACCTGTCATGTAGGCAAATTTCAGGACCCTCTAGAGGGAGAAGGAGTGGAGGTAGGTACTTCAAAATACCTTCCCAGGAAATTCTTTGGCCTGTAGACCCATACCTGAAAGTTTCATTTTCCTAACTAAACCCATTCCAAGATAGCCAAAAGTACCTAAAGTAGAATTTTACCTTGAAAATTAATGTTAAGAAGACTAAGGATAGGAATAAGTGAAGATGAAAAGGTGACATTGGGTAACAGAAAAGATTGATCAGGGGGGCAGCTTCACTTACCTTGGTAGTATTGTTAGTAAAGATGGTGGGAGCAGTGAAGATGTTAAAAGTAGAATAGCCAAGGCTCAGTGTGTTTTTTTTTCACAGTTAAAAAAAGTTTAGAAGAATAGGAAGATAAGTCTGTAAACAAAGATTAGAATAGGCCTATTATAAGCTACAGTGATGACAGTAGTCAAATATGGCTGAAGCTTAATTTTCAGTTATCAGTTTCTTTTTCTCTGGCTTTTGCTCTGAAAATGCAATTTCAGTTATTTGAGCAGAATTTGGTATTTGTTTAGCCTTGTGTCATCTACTAAGGAGACATGTTAAGAAAACAATTCTTACTTTAAAATATGTATAATGATCCTAGTTCTTATATTATCCAATGGGAGAACCTTTATCATCAAGTCTTTCCTGTAAAAATCCTTCTTTTTCCAGCTTAACAGAAATGTTGTTAAAATGTTGTTTTGTCAAAATTTCAGTGGGTATAGACCTGTCATGTAGGCAAATTTCAGGACCCTCTAGAGGGAGAAGGAGTGGAGGTAGGTACTTCAAAATGCCTTCCCAGGAAATTCTTTGGTCTGTAGACCCATACCTGAAAGTTTCATTTTCCTAACTAAACCCATTCCAAGATAGCCAAAAGTACCTAAAGTAGAATTTTACCTTGAAAATTAATGTTAAGAAGACTAAGGATAGGAATAAGTGAAGATGAAAAGGAGACATTGGGTAACAGAAAAGATTGATCAGGGGGGCAGCTTCACTTACCTTGGTAGTATTGTTAGTAAAGATGGTGGGAGCAGTGAAGATGTTAAAAGTAGAATAGCCAAGGCTCAGTGTGTTTTTTTTTCACAGTTAAAAAAAGTTTAGAAGAATAGGAAGATAAGTCTGTAAACAAAGATTAGAATAGGCCTATTATAAGCTACAGTGATGACAGTAGTCAAATATGGCTGAAGCATGGGTGCTCTGAAAAGCAGATGAAGATTTGCTAGATGTTTCCAGAGAAATTGCCTATAGGTTGTTCTGTGTACCTTGCTGACTGACTTTATTTTAAACAGTAGGCTGTGCATAATGTGGTTCAATCCCATTTCCTAGGGCTATAAAAGGGTTGTTTTTTAGCACTAAGATATTACATCTAAGATCTTACTGCTCACTGATGTTAGCTAACAGTGTGAAGAATGGGACTCAACCCTTTGACTACTGGAAAAAATTAGTTTATAAGCTTATATAGAATGGTACTATCCATCTCCTTATAATTAAAAACATTTTAGTCATCTAGTTGGAAAATTTGGCATATCTGTATAGGAAAAATCTAAATTTTCTAACTAGTTGACTAAAGCTGGAAAGAAAAACTTCTTAGAAAACTTCAAAAACAAGGAAAGAAGTGAAGAGAAAGGCTCTCCCCCTGCAAAATGTGTCAACTAGGATTATTCTGTATATTATGGAGTAGGAATTGTTTTCTTAATATGTTTCCCTATGTCCAGCAGGACTCCTTGGCTTAAAATACTGGTTGGTTGGTTGGCTAATTCAAAGATTTGTATATATATACACTGCCAAATTAGCCATCTGGTGGTATCCTGTAACAATAGTTATAATTAAATTTGAAAAAACCCTATATTATTAACATATTTTATGCTATTCAGAATAAATTCTAACTATTATTTGTCAACTAGTTGGAAAATGAATTATTTTCTGGGGCAATGTTTCTTTTCAGCTAGTTGGCAAAATTAAGTTTTGCTCGGGAGAAGTTATTAGTCAACTAGTTGGAAAAATTAAGTTTTGCTGGGGAGAAGTTATTAGTCAACTAGTTGGAAAAGGAAAGTTTTGCTGGGGCAACATTTATTGTCAACTAGTTGGCAAATTTAAGTGTTGCTGCAGAAAAGTTATTAGTCAACTAGTTGGCAAAATTAAGTTTTGCTGGGGAGAAGTTATTGGTCAACTAGTTGGAAAAATTAAGTTTTGCTGGGGAAAAGTTATTAGTCAACTAGTTGGAAAAATTAATTACAAATTCTAAAAATGAGGCAACAATATTCCTCCAGAAAAGACACAAAGAGAGATAAATGAAGGAACATACACAATTTATGTCCATTAAATGTAAGATAGAAATGAACAAAACTTCAAATATGCATCTGTTTTCCTTAAACAGACAGGAGGGATAACCCTCCAAGCTTTGACAAATTCAATCTCACTTTTAGGACCAGGTATAAGCCTAATTATCCTGGGAATTAAAACAAAAATCCCTGGCTTCAAAGCCCAATATATAACTCAGAATATATCTCCCATTAAGAGGGAGACAGGGAGAGAGATGGAAGTTGTAACACAATAGTAACAATAGTGATAATTAAACTTGAAAAAAAAACTATATTATTAACATATTTTATGCTATTCAGAATAAATTCTAACTATTATTAGTCAACTTGTTGGAAAATAAATTGTTTTCTGGGGCAATGTTTGTTTCAGCTAGTTGGCAAAATTAAGTTTTGCTGGTGAGAAGTTATTAGTCAACTAGTTGCAAAAATTAAGTTTTGCTGGGGAGAAGTTATTAGTCAACTAGTTGGAAAATGAAAGTTTTGCTGGGGCAACATTTATTGTCAACTAGTTGGCAAATTTAGATTTTTCCTATACAGATGGGCCAAATTTTCCAACTAGATGACTAAAATGTTTGTAATTATAAGGAGATTGGATAGTACCATTCTATATAAGCTTATGAACTAATTTTTTCCAATAGTCAAAGAGTGGATATCCATGAAGAACACCACTGTTCTGCCATATAGAACAATGATGAGAGAACTTTGATGATATACTCTTCATTATTCTTAGACCAATGATCAGAGCAGAATGATGACAGACATTTGTATAAAAATGACAAAATATGTAAGATCTTAGCACATTGATGAGTGAAAAATAAACAGCCCTACTGAAAGAAAGGTTGAGATGGCAGATAAGGTTTATACAGACTAATCAGATAGATAAAAAAAAAAAAAAAACATACCACTAATATCAGGATGTCATCCTGAATCCAAATATGACATTCATTTCCATCACAAATTGTTTTTAAAATTACTTCTAAGCTTTTTTAAGTTTCTATTTTTTTAGAAATGTCATGGCAGCAATTTGATTTGAAAAATACTAAATTTTGCTGAAAGCTCTGATTTGAATTGAAAAATACTAAATCTTGTTGATCTCTGATTTGATATGAAAAATACTAAGTCTTGCTGAGTGGCAATTTGATATGGAAAATACTAAACACTTTGAATTATTCATTTTTAAGGGGAAAAACTTCCATCCTGAATCCAAATATGACATTCATTTCCATTGCAAATTATTTTCAAAATTACTTCTAAGCTTCTTTAAAAACAGCAAAACAAATTCTTTATGGCAGTATATATGGTAGCTACATATACAGTTTTATAAATATCAGATAAATAACACTTAATATGAACAAACTAATCACTCATTTCTAACTCTTCTTCATCACTTCCTGATGCACTAGTGGTGTAACTGTCTGGTGCTCTAGAGGCTCTATTGATTCCAGGAGGATAAAGCTTTGTAGCTTCAAAAAAAAAAGATGAAGTTGGTTTTTTCTCTCAAAATTTTGCAGAAATAAGAAGCAGGACACATACTGCTCTATATATGCTGTCTGCATCCCTGGTCTTTTGGAGTGCTTTTTGAAGCATTTCCACAGACTTTCTATATTTTGTGTATGAATGGAGCATTCCAGTGGATCAACAAAATTGACTGAGTGATTGATTTGGCAATGAGTAGGCTATATCCATGGCTAGACAATGTACTATAAGCTTCCCATTTATCACTGTAAATATAGATTATCACTTGTTTTTTTTGGAGATCTTCTTGGCCATCAGTCAGGGGTACAATAATTTTTCTTTTGCTCTCTCTCTCTCTCTCTCTTCCACTAAAAACCCAAAACTTGCCATAAAATCCTTCCCCTCTGGTACTTTCTTCTTGCCATCAAAGTCTTATCAATTTCAACTTCAACACCTTGCTCTCCTATTCGTTAGAAATGAGTGACTAAGTTTGTTTACATTAAGTTATATTTATCTGATATTTATAAAACTGTATATGTTGCAGCCATGTATACTTCCATAAAGTTTTTGTTTTGCTGTTTTTAAAGAAGCTTAGAAGTAATTTTGAAAATAATGTGCAACAGGAATGAATGTTATGTTTGGATTTAGTGTGGAAGTTTTTCCCCTTAAAAATGAATGATTCAAACTGTTTGGTATTTTTCATATCAAATCACCACTGAACAAGATTTAGTATTTTTCAAAATCAAATTGCTGCCATGATGTTTCTGTAAAAAAAAAAATAGAAACTTAAAGAAGCTTAGAAGTAATTTTGAAAATAATTTGCAACAGAAATGAATGTTGTATTTGGATTCACAATGAAATTCTGATGCTAGTGGTAAGTTTTTCCTCCAAAAATGAATAATTCAAACTGTTTAGTATTTTTCATATCAAATCACTGCTCAACAAGATTTAGTATTTTTCAAATCAAATCACTGTCATGATATATCTGTAAAAAAAAAGAAGAAAATCAAACAAACTTAAAGAAGCTTAGAAGTAATTTTGAAAATAATTTGCAACAGAAATGAATGTCATATTTGGATTCAGGAGGAAATTCTGTAGCTAGTGGTATGTTTTTTTTTATCTATCTGATTAGTCTGTTAATATAAACCTTATCTGAGATGGCTAGGGCACATTTTGTGGATGAAAGATGACAGATAGCCAAAGATTGTTGGTTTTGACCAACTTTTTAGAGCTAAACAGAATGCAGGCTGTTCTTGTCTGGGGTGGGAGGATGTCATAAAGAAAGATTTAAAGGAAATGGGAACTTCCTGGGAGGGTGTAAAGAGGAAGGCTTTGAATAGATTGGGAAGGAGAAGCATCATGCATAGCTGTGTTGGCCTCAGGCAGCTTGGTGCTGTGGTGAGTTTTTAGTAGTAGTAGTAGGAGTATAATTCTAGATAAGGGGCTTTTCACCATTGTAGAATTCATAATATTCGAGTTGATTTAGCTCTTTAATATGACCCAAGTACCTGTAAATACAACAATATAAGCACACATAACAAAAACAACACTTAAACTAATAAGCAAGCGAGCTCAGCGGGATGCTACATCTTCCTTCTTCTGAGCGTGCTGTTGTCTCTATAAGTTTAACCTGATGGGTTTGGTTATCATTCTACCAGATCTTGTTTGCGTCACTCTGCCTCTGTCCGGGACTGATCTCGTCTGTTGTTGCGCTACAGCGCTAGTAGGGGCGGTGGCACTCTTTCCGTTGCGTTCAGTGGGGGCTGCCAAGCTGGGTGAGGCTGGGTGCTCAACAGGGTTGACTTCGGGTACCACCTCGGACGGTTCAGTGGTTTCTGCATTTTGGTAGTCTTGTTCTGAATGGATTGCTTCGTCTGATTTCCTGTGGGAAAGTCTAGCCCTGTTACGTCGGAGCGTCGATCCGTCGTCGGTAGCAACTGTGTACGATCGTGGCTGCGAGCAAACTTCGACAATGGTTCCTCTCTTCCAAGGACTGCTGGGTGTCACCTGGACACTCATTCTCGACCCTACCTGGATTTCGGGCAGGGATTTAGCGGTCCTGTCATAGTACTCCTTCTGTCGCACTCTAGATATCTCTCTGTGTGTCCGAAAGCTTGCTTTGGGCACAATATTCTTCTCTAGGTGCTGCTGCTTGACAGGGAGGACTGATCGCAGCTACCTGCTCATGAGCAGCTGGGCTGGAGCTGCCATACTGTCTACGGGCGTGTTCCGGTATTCTAGGATGCCGATGTATGGGTCCTGTCTGCTGATCTTGGACTTGTTCAAGATTATCTTGCAGGTTTGCACGCATTTCTCGACGAGCCCGTTTGCCGTTGGGTGATAAGGGCTAGACGTTTGATGTTCGATGCCCTAGTTTTTCGTGAATAGCCTGAATTCGCTGGAACTGAACTGCGGCCCGTTATCAGAAGTGAGAATGGCTGGTATTCCATGGCGAGCAAAGTGGCCTTTGAGTTTTGTGACCACTTGAGAAGTGGTGGTGGAGGCTAGGTTGTCCACCTCGAAATAGCGGCTGTAATAGTCGACCATTATTGCATACTGCTTCCCATTCCATTCGAACAAATCGCATCCCATGTGCTGCCATGGTAGTGACGGGATCAGCATGGGAATCATTGGCTCTTTTTGATTGTTCGACATCGTGTGAGTGCAGGCATCGCATCTTCGGATAAACGTTTCAATGTCTTTTCTGATACCTGGCCAGTAAACGATCATTCGGGCTCTTTGCTTGGTTTTTTCTGTGCCCAAATGAGCGGAATGTAGTCCCTTTAAGACGTCATCTTGTAGAGTGGTAGGAATGACGATTCTCGAACCTTTGAAGATCAGATCGTTGTGCGTTGAGAGATCTTGGTGAATACTCCAGTACTGGACTATGGTGTTCGGGCATCGTCTCCTGTTGTCGGGCCATCCCTCCAAGATGACAGTCTTCAGTGCTTGGAGTTCGTGATCTGTCAAGGTCCCCTGTTTGATTTCCTCAAGTCTGCTGCCCATGGCGGGTATGGATTTTACGAACGAATGTACGAAGATTTCGATCTCTTCATGTAATTCTTCGTCAATGTCTGGAAGGTGTAGTCTTGAGAGTGCATCTGCGACAGGGATTTCCTTACCAGCCCGGTACTTGAAAGTCAAGTCATACGGCTGTATGTACATCATCAGGCGTTGAATGACCTGTACTTTCCTTCCGTATAGGTAGTGGTGGTAATAACGGCAGCCATAGACTATGGCAAAGAGTTCTTTCTCCAGCTGTGAGTAGTTCTGTTCGGATTTACTCAGCGATCTTGATGCGTAAGCGAAAACTTTGCTGCTCGCGGATATTCGTGCTCCTAGTCCATGTTTCGAGGCGTCAACTTCGAGCTCAAGGGTTGGGCTGGAGCTGTCGAAGAAAGCCAGGTTGGTTACTATGGACTCTTTGAGCTGGTTGAGACATGTGGTGTGGAGCTCTTTCCATTCAAACTCGTTAGCTTTAATCAGATCCCTTAATGGTTGGTTCTGTGTCGCCAGGTTTGGGATGTACCTTGAGAGAAAGTTCAGCATTCCAAGGAGAGTCTGCAGCTCCTTCCTTCGATTTTGGGGTAGGCATCTCGTTGATAGCGCGGAGTTTCTCGGGGTCTGGTTTAATGCCAGCGTTGCTGATGATGTGACCAAAGTAGCAGACTGACTGGACTGCAATCTGGCACTTTGATCTGTTGAATTTCACACCCTTCTGTTTAGCTCTTTCAAGCACGTCTGCAAGTCTTCTGTCGTGCTCTTCTCGGGTGGCTCCGTAGATAAGTAGGTCATCGACGAGTATTTTAAGACCTTCCAAACCTTGAAATATCTCTTCCATCTTCCGCTGGAACTCGTCCTGGGCAGATATCAACCCAAAAGGATATCTCTTCCAACGGTATCTGCTGTAGATTGTGTTAAATGTTGTGAGGTCTGAAGCTGCTTTTGAGAGCACAAGCGACCAGTACCCCGAGGTGGCATCAAGCTTTGAGAAATATTTTGCACCACTCAGATCGGCAATGGCATCTTCAAAAGTCGGGATTGGGTAATGAGGGCGCTTGATGGCCTTGTTGAGGTCTACTGGATCGATACAAAGCCTCACGCCTCCATCTTTCTTTTCAACTAGCACCATCAAGTTGACCCACTCCGTAGGCTCTTCCACCTTTCCTATTATCCCCAAACTTTCCAGTCTGTCCAGCTCTTGTTTCAATTTCTCACGCATCGCGATAGGCACTTTTCTGGCGGGATATGCTGTCGGCATAATTCCTTCCTTGAGGTGAATCTCGCACTCGCCTTGTATTTTCCCGATGCCATAGAACAACTCTTTGTATTGTTTGAGGAGTAGCTTCAGATCTGGCGTCGACTTGCCGTCATCTGAGGCGTCTATATTAAGGACAAGTTTCACCAGGTTCATATTTTTGCTAGACTTGAATCCTAGGATAGGAACAGAATTTCCTCCGACTATGAAAAACCTATGTTTCTGTTCAGAGGTTCCATTGTAGCTGCATGATAGGAAGCAGGTTCCAACTGTTGAGATGGTTGAGCCACAGTAGCTGGTGAGTTTTTGCTTTGTTGGCTGTATAAGTGGTTTTGGGGCAAGGAGATCGAAGTAGTGTTGTGGTATGATGCTTGCCTGAGCCCCAGTATTGATTTTGAAGCTTACAGTAGTCTGATTGTTGATCTTCAGTGGAACAAACGCCTCATCCTTACTCCCATCTTGCTGTACGGCGTATAGCAGTATTTCATCCTCTTGAGCAGTTTCTGCTATTCGGCTCCGTTCTTCATTTTCGATGGCATTCACACCTTTGCTGCGGCATACTTTTGCAAAGTGGTTTAACTTTCTGCACTTTGAGCATGTTTTCCCTTTGGCAGGACAGCTGTGTCCGGGGCCATAGATTCCTCCACAGAAGTAGCACTCTGTGCCTCTCGATCTTGATCTCGCGTCTGCTGGTTTCGGTTGTTTCCGGTATACTACATCCACTTCCTGTTTGATCGGGGGATGGTGGGAATTGTTGTCAAATGACTTCAGCTGTGCTTGGGTCGTTTCATAGATCCTACAAACTTCTACTGCTCTCTCCAGTGTTTAGCTATTGCCTTCAGCTAAAAGTTTCTCTCGTATTCTTTGATTTCTGATGCCACAGACGATTTTATCTCTGGTCATCTCTTTGGATCATGGTATTCGCACGGCTTGACTAATAACTTCAGTTCTGTGATGTATTTCTCAAGTGTCTCTCCATCACGCTGGTCACGTTTCTGAAAGATATATCTGGCAAACACTTTGTTCTTCTTTGGAGCAGCATATTCACGAAATTTCAAAAGGTAAGGCTCGATTTTATTTGCATCATCCGCTTCAATGTCGAAAGTTTTGAAAATGTCTCTTCCTTTTTCGCCAATCCATATGAGTAGATAGGCACACTGAATCTTCTCTGATTTACCAGAGAGAGGGCCTAGAAACATAAGTCTTGCATGTTCTCCAAACTTCGACCATTCTTCATCAAGATTTTCAGATTCCCAGTTGATTGCTGGAGGGGTTACTCCATCCATGTTTGCTGTTCAATATCCCACTTCTGACACCATGTAGAATTCGTAATATTCGAGTTGATTTAGCTCTTTAATATGACCCAAGCACCTGTAAATACAACAATATAAGCACACAAGCAGAGCAAAGCAAAGCAGCCCTAAATATAAGCACATAACAAAAACAACACTTAAACTAATAAGCAAGCGATCTCAGCGGAATGCTACAACCATCTTGGAAAATATTTTCTATAAAAATTTTTGGAATCAACTCAGAGCCAAAATAATACCCCAATGAGGTGTTTTCAAGTTCCTGTCTCTACATATTCACTAGGCCCATTGGTAAGGTTTTGGAAGATGTACAGGAAACAGCTCTTGGGTAGGATACCCAGTAGTTTTGTACAACAGCTAATTAACAGTTAAATTGTTAAAGGTAAAGGCAAATGTTCAGAATAATGACCTTTCCAGAGGAGATATGCTAGAACAAAAAGAGACATTTTTAGATTGGGAGTTTTATTTTCATTTTTAGCCTATTGTTTGATTCATATTTGTAACAACTTATCCCTAGCCCCCCTCTTATGGTTTCATATAGGGTAAAACTCTAGTTTAGCTACTTTTACTTTTTGGAAATGGGTTTGGCTAGGAAAGTGAAACTTTCAGTAATGAACCCTGGACCAAAAACATACTCTGGGAAGGAATTACCAAGCTACTATGTTAACCTTCTTCTGATTTCTAAGTTTTAGAAACTTGCCTACTTTACAGGTTAAAACCTAGGCTATTGAAATTTTGACAGGACAATATTATGCCTTAATTTTCAGTTCTTTTTCTCTGGCTTAAGTTTTGAAAATGCAATTTCTGTTATTTGAGTAGAATTTAAAGCCATATCAATAGGTTTATCTAAATTCAGGAAATATATTTGCAGATCTGTAAAGCCTCATAAATTGAGATTGAGTGAAGTTGTGAAGCTGAAAATACTTTTCTTGTACTTCTTTTAAGCAGAAGATCTATTTTGCAAGGTTTCACATCTATAACACAAAGATTTTTAAAGGTCAGTGCCCTCCAGAGAGAGGAAGGAGTAGAGATAGGTACATCATAATACCTTCCCTTAACATACTTCAGTCTATAGATCCACCCTGGAAAGTGTCATTTTCCTAACCTAACCCCTATCCAAGATAGCAAGAAGTAGTTAAACTTGAATTTTACCAGCTACAAGTATCAATGAATAATATTTTTTTCTCATTTCTATCTATTATTGATTTTATTTTTGCTCATTTTTTGTTTAATGGAGTTCTTTACTTCTCTTTGAAAAACTTATTTTGTAGTAAAAGTTTTTTTAATTAATATTTGTGAAAAAG
Source organism: Artemia sinica (assembly GCA_027921565.1). NCBI lineage: Eukaryota > Metazoa > Arthropoda > Branchiopoda > Anostraca > Artemiidae > Artemia > Artemia sinica. The sequence continues at coordinate 71,252,892 of CM051258.1, forward strand.
CTTTATGTTTAATAGAAAGGAGGAAGGACTTGCATAAGAATTAGGCCTATCTTAGTGATAGATGATATGAAAACAAAAGGTATGTAAAAAAAAGTGGAGAAAGCATTAAAATGTGAACTAAGGAGGTGCAAAGTGGAGGCCATGGATAAAATTGTAGAGGATCTGGAAGATGCAGCTAGATGGCATAATAGTAAAATATTGTACTGGCATGCTAATAAATTGAGAGGGAGTAGTCAATCCAGACTTGGCCCAGTTAAAGATAGGAATGGGGCCACAATTAGCGATAAGGAAGGAATTAAAGAGAGATGGGCAGAACATTTTGAGAATGTTCTAAAACAAGATAGAGTTGCAGAAAAAGCTATAGAGGGAAAGGAAAGAGTTTATGATACCTTGGATGTGAAGGAAGATTTATTTTTTTGAGGAAGAATTTGCAACAGTACTAAAAGGATTAAAAAATAAGAAGGCTCAAGATGCTGATAGGGTGGTAAATGAGTTTCTTAAATATGGTGGCTCTGAGGTTAGAAATAAGTTACTGACGATTATGAATAAGATTTTGAAAAAGGGGAAGTACCTAACGATTTTAGGAAAACCTTAATTAAGCCACTTTATGAGAAAGGTGATAAAAGTGAGTGTGGTAATTATTGGGGCATTAGTCTGGTTTCTGTAGGTAGCAAATTACTTAGTAATATGATACTTTTTATCTGAGAAGTGCTGTAGACAAAGTTTTAAGAGAAGAACAATGTGGTTTTAGAAAAGGTAGAGGATGTGTTGACCAAATTTTCACTCTTAGGTTAATAATCGAGAAGTGCCTGGGTTGTCAAACACCTTTGGTCCTCAGTTTTATAGATTATGAGCAAGCGTTTGATTGTGTTGATAGAAGAGCTTTAGTAAAAGTTTTATCCATGTATGGTATACCAGAAAAATTCATTAAACTGATTAGTGCTATGTACAAGAATAACACTGTTGCGGTTAAGGTAGGAAATGAGGTTAACAGCTGGTTTTCTATTAAATCAGGGGTTAAGCAGGGTTGTGTTCTATCCCTCTTTATACGGAATATTTTGATGGACTTTGTCTTAAAGAACACAGGAAAGGCAATGGGAGACCAAGGATTCAAATGGGGAGGAAAAAGTCTCCTGGACTTAGATTATGCTGATGATTTAAGCGTCCTAGATGAAAGTGCTAGCAAAATGAATGAACTTTTAGAGGTTTTGCGAGTTCAGGGTGCTAGAATAGGTATGAAAATCTATGTTAAGAAGACTAAGTCACTAAGGCTAGGAATAAGTGAAGATGAAAAGGTGACATTGGCCATTGGGTAATGAAAAGATTGATCAGGTGGGATGCTTTGCTTACCTTGGTAGTATTATTAGTAAAGAGGGTGGGAGCAGTGAGGATGTTAAAAGTAGAATAGCCTAGACTCAAAGTGTTTTTTCACAGTTAAAAAAAAGTTTGGAAGAACAGGAAGATAAGTCTGCAAACCAAGATTAGAATATTAGAAGCTATAGTGATGACAGTGGTCAAATATGGCTCTGAAGCATGGGCGCTCTGAAAAGCGGATGAAGGTTTGCTAGATGTTTTCCAGAGAAATTGCTTAAGGATTGTTCTGGTTCCCAGCTGACTGACTGTATTTCAAACAAAAGGCTGTACAAAAAAAATGTGGCTCAATACCGTTTTCTTGGGCTATAATGAAAGAAAGGTTGAGGTGGCTAGGGCATTTTGTGCAGATGAAGGATGACAGATTGCCAAAGATTGTTCTTTTTGGCCAACCGTCTAAGGCTAAATGGAAAGCAGGTTGTCCTCGTTGGGGTGGGAGGACGTCATAAAGAAAGATTTAAAGAAAATGGGAACTTCATGGGAGGGTGTAAAAAGGGAGGATTTGAATAGATTGGGATGGAGGAGGAGCGTGCATAGCATTGTTAGCCTAAGATGGCTTGATGCTATGGTGGCTTGTTAGTAGTAGTAGCAGTTTTTGCAAGTACAAGTGATTTTCCTTGCATATAAAGCAAAGTGCAATTTTGGCTGTGTCTGTGTGTGTAAGTTACCATCAAGCAGGCATTATTTTGCGTGCAACAGCCTATATAACTATGTACTGGTAATCTTTTTGCTATAAAAAAATAAAATGTAAAGCTTATCCCATTTACTCAAGCTTGGGATGCCCCCATTGTAAGAGGTCATAAGCCCAACATTGAAAAGCTTTTTAAACAGTTTTTTGGGACCTTATTAAAGATAAATTAATGCCCACTATCTCCTGTTCAGTCTATGCAACCAGCCCCCCTTTGTAGACTACTTTACCCTAATAATGTCATCCCCTGATATCCTCTTACTCATATTCCTCCTAGACGACCACCCCATTGCAGCTCTAATCCTCTCTTGGCTACCAAGAAGTTGCTGGCTGGTTTGGGCCTTTATCCTTCTTTGGCCGAAATAAACCCAGTTTTTCACCCTCTTCTAGTACTCTCTTGCCTTCCCTCCCCCCTCTCAAGAACCCACCCAAGTTGACTTCTTTCTTCCCTACCCTGTGAAAAGGTGTTTTAAGTCCCCATTTAACCTATAAGGCTTTAAAGATTCCGCGATAAGACTTGAATTCAACTGTTTCAACTTGAATTCTTAGACTTAAAGATTTTGATTCAATTTATTTTTTTCCCAACTTTTTGCTGTAAGACAGAAATTATACAGAAGAAAAAACTGGTATGATTTCTAGTTGAATACTCTTTCAAAATAGTATGCCTAATCCTCATAGTCATAATTACATTCTAGCCCCATCTCTTATTGGACCTGATATACCCCTAAGTTATATATGAAAGTTCCTTGATTTTTTGTGCTTGATTTATTTTTGGTGCTTATCTCTCCTCAGCAGTTGAATCATAGTACACAATAACACCAATTAGAAAGAAAAACAGCCATTTTTGTAGAAAGTCTAGGGGTATATCAGGTCCCATGAAGAGGGGGGAGGGCTGGAAGTAATCATGGCAACTGTGATTACAAAACTATGGCTTGGAAAGATATTTGAATAATCTAACTCTACTCATTGGCCCTTCAAAAGGTTTGATGAACTGCACAAACTTTGTACAATCAAAATGAAACTTTCAGAAATAAATCTATAGCATACACAAAACTTCAAGGAACTGTTCTGGGTCTCATAACTTTGCTAAATCCTGATGTACAAGGTCTTAAAGAGTTTGAAAATGAGTGTAAAATTTAAGAGAAAAATTAATTTTAAGGTGGCTTTCAATCTCACTCACATTATAGGAGCTATGTTTTCAAAACCAAGAGTCAAAGAAAAGCACAGTCAAACCAAAACTGAAAAAAAAAATAGGTTTCCCAGGTCCAGACAGGTTTAGAGTAATGCCAAGAGTGCTCCAGCAGTGCCCCATCTTGGATATGATATTGATAGTTGGAATTGACTGATGGCTGGGACTGGGCTAATCCAGAAAAACTATTTTGGTTAAATACAGGCTACACATTCGTATGTAATTTAGCTAGGATGAAAGTGAATGCAACACTTGATGTCTTTTTATACCATTTCTAAATAGAATAGTTGCTTTTTACAGCAAACTCCATTTTGAGACCTTAATGGGGCCCCAAATGGTAACTTGCTACCATACCATGTCTATAGTTTTTAGACCATGATTTTAACGTTTAAAAATATATTCAAAACTAATTAGATATAAAATTAGCTTTTAAACAAGGCCTTAAACAACTCTCTGTGGTGTTTCAGTTCCCCTGTTTATAAAAAAAAAGAAAAAAAAACTGAGCAAAAATAGAAAAAGAGGATGCATTAGGGCTACCATTCCAAAACTGTAGTTTTCCTTCTTGTCAAAGGTGGGGCAATAAGTTGCCTATTTACGGTTTTCAGCAATGGTGTAACTTCAGTTTTGCTGTGATGCCATTTTTGATTGGTTTCAGGGTCTTTTTAAAAAATCCTCCAAATTTGTTTTAAAAATAACATTTTACCCTATTATTAACAAAAACGAGTAAATAAGAATAACAATAGATAGAAAACATGATAATCTGGTTAATGTAGATATGCTACCTATTATAAAGTGAAATCTTCATTATTTTTATGTTACTTTCTTACATGGTTTATGGCTACATGAGACCATTGGGGGGGGGAGGGACAGACATGAATTGTCAAAAACACAAACAAACTGTAAAATTAGCAATCTAAAATGTCTCTCTTTTTGTTCTACCATGGTCTCCTTCTGGAGTGCTGTTATTGTCAACCCTGGCAAAGGTCTACAATAATGGCTCTTCAGAAAGAGACATGCTAGAACAAAAAGAGCAACACTTTTAGATTACTAATGTTATATTTATATTTATAGTTTTGCTTAATCATTTACATTACAAATGAATCTGCATTGTCAGTTTAATATACATATACTGATTTTTAGTAATCAAAATGTTAATATTATTTGACTTATTAAAGTTATAAAAGTTAAAACATTTATATTTTTTTCAGTAAAGTGCAAATTATGTTCTGGCCTTGGGAAGGCATAGGGGTTTTGAGCCCTATTTATGTTAATTTTTGCTCGTTTTGAGTTTGACTCGGTTATTCGTTGCAATTTCTGTTTGTTTTGGGTTTCATTTATTTATCGATGCTGATTTGTGGTAGTTTCACGCTTGGTAGATTATTTGATTTTATTTTTGCTAAATTTTTGTTTAATGGAGTTCTTTACTTTTCTTTGAAAAACTTATTTTGTGGAAAAAGTTTTTTTTAATTAATTTCTGTTTGTTTTATATTGACATAGTATTTTCAGGGAAAAAGAAAATAATACTTTATATCTTTTCGTTTTTTTAAGACTTTATAGTTTCGCCTGCTATTTGTATCCTGGAGAAAATTTTCAGCAATTTTTAACAAAATACACACTTTTAAAAATCTGCACACAAATAGTAGTGTTTAATTTAGTTTCATACCTCCCCTAGTTGACCTGAAATGGAAAACTTGATACCATTCACAGAAAAATCTGTTTACTTTCTTTGATAGCTTGGATGCACTTACGCAATTTTGATTTGGTTAAATTTTAAGAGCAGAAGTAGCCCCGAAAGTTTGAACATAATACCCTCAGTCTTTCTTGGGATACTGCTGAGATGCCTTATTGGGAATTAGCATTAACACAGTGCATTTTGATTTAATCTTAAGGAAACATTTTGTTTTCAATCATAATGGGCAAATGAGAGGGTGGGCGTGGGAGGGGGACTAGTTGCCCTCCAATCACTTTCGACTATTAAAAAGGGCATCAGCCCTTTCTATTTTCAATCGAATGAGCCCTTTTTGAAGTTCCCACGACAACTCCTTTGATATGGAGTGCCCTGGTCTAAACAACAACAACTAAAAATAATACATTATACCCATATCAATCTTTACTATAAAAACGTCAAGCCTTCCTATCACTTTAGACTATTAAAAAGGGCACTAGGCCTTTTGATTTCCAATCGAATGAGCCCTTTTTGAAACGACAATGCTTTCTATAAACACCTTATCTGCCCCAGGGCATAAATTACAACCCTTACTCTAAGGGCTGTTAGGGTGGTTGTCAACCTCTAAGACCTAATTTCCAGAACTTTCAACTATGTTAAACAAAATGGCTATCTCAAAATTTTGATTGGATGTGTTTGGGGAAATGGTGGGCATGAGAGGGGTGTTAATCGCTCTCCAATCACTTTCAACTGTTAAAAATGGCACTAGCCCTTTCAATTTCCAATCAAATGAGCCCTTTTGAAGTTTTTACGACAACACTTTCAATAAAAACCTTATATGCCCCTAGGCCGTAACGTACAACCCTTGCCCTGAGGGCTGGGTGGGTTTGTCATTCTCAAAGTCTTAATTTCCAGAACTTTCTACTACGTCGAACAAAATGGCTATCTGAAAATTTTGATTGGATGTGTTTAGAGGAATGGTGGGCGTGAGGTCCCTCTCAATTTCCAATTGAATGACCCAGTTTTAAAGTTTTACGACAACTCTATCTATAAAAACCTTATATGCCCCCAGGGCATAACTTACAACCTTTGCCCTGGGGGCTCTGGGGGGTTTGTCATCCTTAAACACATAATTTCTAAAACTTTCAACTACGTTGAACAAAATGGCTATCTCTAAACTTTGATTGAAAGTTTTTGGGCAAATGGTGGGCGTGAGATGGGGGTTAATTACTCTCCACTCACTTTCGACTATTAAAAAGGGCAATTTCAATTTCCAATCAAATGAGCCCTTTTTAAAATTTTTACAACAACTTTCTATATAAATCTTATATGCCCCTAGGGAATAACTTACAAACCTTGCACTGAGGGCCCTGAGGGGGTTATCATCCTAAAAGACCTAATTTCCTGAACTTGCAACTACGTTGAACAAAATGGATATCTCAAAATTTTGATTGGATGTGTTTGGGGAAATGGTGGGCGTGAGAGGGGCGTTAGTCGCTTTCCAATCACTTTCAACTTTTAAAAAAGGCACTAGCCCTTTCAATTTTCAATTGAATGTGAGTCCTTTTGAAGTTTCTATGACAATGCTTTCAGTAAAATCCTTATATGCCCCCAGGCCGTAACGTACAACCCTTGCCCTGAGGTCTGGGAGGGTTTGTCATTCTCAAAGTCTTAATTTCCAGAACTTTCTACTACGTCGAACAAAATGGCTATCTGAAAATTTTGATTGGATGTGTTTAGAGGAATGGTGGGCGTGAGAGGGGGGTTAGTTAGCCTCTAATTGCTTTCGACTATTAAAAAGGGCACTAGCCCTCTCAATTTCCAATTGAATGAGCTCCTTTTGAAGTTTCTACGGCAACGCTTTCTATAAGAACCTTATACGCCCCCAGGGCATAACTTACAGCCCTTGCCCTGAGGGCTGTGGGGGGAGGGGTTGTCATCCTTAAAGACCTAAAAAACTTTCAACTACGTTGAATAAAATGGCTATCTAAAAATTTTGATTGGATGTGTTTGGGGAAAAGGTGGGCGTGAGAGCGGGGTTAGTTGCCCTCAAATCACTTTTGACTTTTAAAAAGGGCACTAGCCCTTTGAATTTCCAATCGAATGAGCCCTTTTTCGAGTTTCTACGACAAAGATTTCAATAAAAACCTTATATGCCCCCAGGGCATAACTTATAACCCTTGCCCTGAAGATTGTGGGGGGAGTGTCCTGATCAAAGGTATCGAATCAAAATTTTCAGATAGCCATTTTGTTCAACGTAGTAGATAGTTCTGGAAATTAGGTCTTTGAGAATGACAACCCCCCCCCCCCCCCCAGCCCTCAGGACAAGAGTTGTAAGTTATGGCCTGGGGGTATATAAGGTTTTTATTGAAAGTGTTGTGGTAGAAACTTCAAAAGAGCTCATTTGATTTGAAATTGAAAGAGCTAGTGCCATTTTTATTAGTTGACAGTGATCGGAGAGTGACTAACGCCCCTCTAACGCCCACCATTTTCCCAAACACATCCAATCAAAATTTTGAGACATCCACTTTGTTCAGCGTAGTTGAATGTTCTGGAAATTAGGTCTTTTGGGATAATAAACCTCTCAGAGCCCTCACTACAAGGGTTTTAAGTTATGCCCTGGGGTTTATAAAGTTTATATAGAAAGTTGTTGTAGAAATCAAAGGCAGCGTAATTGCGCTGCCTAAATAAAGAACGGGTGTTGGCACAATGTATTATTATTTTTTTGTTTTCTTTTGCATACCAGGGCACTTCGTATCGAAGGAGTTGTCGTAGAAGCTTCAAAAAGGGCTCATTCGATTGGACATTGGAGTGGCTAGTGCCCTTTTTAATAGTCGAAAGTGATTGGAGGGGAACTAGCCCCCCCCCCCCCCCCCCCCGTACGCCCGTCATTCCCCCAAACACATCCAATTAAAATTTTGAGATAACCATTTTGTTCAGTGTAGTTGATTTCCAGATAGAAATTATGTTTTTGAGGACACTCCCCCACAACCCTCAGGGCAAGGGTTTTAAGTTATGCCCTGGGGGCATATAAGAACGATGTTGGCACAATGTATTATTTATTATTTTTTTCTTTAGAGCAGGGCACTTTGTATCGAAGAAGTTGTCGTAGAAACTTCTAAAAGGGCTCATTCAATTGGAAATTGGATTGGCTTGTGCCCTTTTAAATAGTCGAAAGTGATTGGAAGGCAACTAACACCCCTTCCACGCCCACCATTTCCTGAAACACATCCAATCAAAATTTTGAGATAGCCATTTTATTCAGCGTAGTTGATTTCCAGATAGAAATTATATTTATGAGGATGACACTCCCCCACAGCCCTCAGGGCAAGGGCTGTAAGTAATGTCCTGGGGGCATATAAGGTTTTTATAGAAGGCGTTGTCATAGAAACTTCGAAAAAGGCCCATTCGATTAGAAATTCAAAGGGCTAGTGCTCTTTTTAATAGTCGAAAGGGATTTGAGGGCAACTAAACCCCCTCTCACGCCCACCTTTTCCCCAAACACATCCAATCAAAATTTTGAGATAGTCATTTTATTCAACGTAATTTCAAGTTCTGGAAATTAGGTCTTTGAGGATGACAACCACCTACAGCCCTTAGGGCAAGGGTTGTAAGTTATGCCCTGGGGGCATATAAGGTTTTTATAGAACGCGTTGTCGTAGAAACTTCAAAAAGGCCTGATTCGATTGGAAGTTGAAATGGCTAGTGCCCTTTTAATAGGCAAAAGTGATTGGAAGGCAACTAACACCCCTTCCACGCCCACCATTTCCCCAAACACATCCAATCAACATTTTGAGATAGCCATTTTGCTCCACGCAGTTTAAAGTTCAGGAAACTATACCCTTGAGCATGACAGTCCCCCCACAGTCTTCAGGGCAAGGGTTATAAGTATACCCTGGGGGCATATAAGGTTTTTATTGAAATCTTTGTCGTAGAAACTTGAAAAAGGGCTCATTCGATTGGAAATTCAAAGGGCTAGTGCCCTTTTTAATAGTCGAAAGTGATTTGAGGGCAACTAACCCCCCTCTCACGCCCACCTTTTCCCCAAACACATCTAATCAAAATTTTTAGATAGCCATTTTATTCAACGTAGTTGAAAGTTTTGGAAGTTAGGTCTTTAAGGATGACAACCCTTCCCCCCACAGCCCTCAGGGCAAGGGTTGTAAGTTATGCCCTGTGGGCGTATAAGGTTCTTATAGAAAGCGTTGCCGTAGAAACTTCAAAAGGAGCTCATTCAATTGGAAATTGAGAGGGCTAGTTCCCTTTTTAATAGTTGAAAGTGATTGGAGGGTAACTAACCCTCCTTTCACGCCCACTGTTCCTCCAACCACATCCAATCAAAATTTTCAGCTAGCCATTTTGTTCTCCCCAGCCCTCAGGGCAAGGATTGTAAGTTATGGCCTGGGGGCGTATAAGATTTTTATTGAAAGTGTTGTGGGAGAAACTTCAAAAGGGCTCATTTGATTGGAAATTGAAAGGGCTTGTGCCATTTTTAATGGTTGAAAGTGATTGGAGAGTGACTAACGTTCCTCTCACGGCCACCATTTCATATAACACATCCAATCAAAATTTTGAGATAGCCATTTTCTTTAAAATAGTTGAAAATTCTGGAAATTAGGTATTAGAGGATGATAACCACCCTAACAGCCCTTAGAATAAGGGTTGTAATTTATACCCTGGCGGTATATAAGGTGTTTATAGAAAATCTTGCCGTTTCAAAAAGGCCTCATTCGATTGGAAATTGAAAGGCCTAGTGCCCTTTTTAATAGTCGAAAGTGATTGGAAGGCTTGACATTTTTATAGTACAGATCGATGTAAGTATAATGTATTATTTTTTGCTGTTGTTGTTTAGACCAGGGCACTTCGTTTCGAAGGAGTTGTCGTGGGAACTTCGAAAAGGGCCCATTCGATTGAAAATAGAAAGGGCTGATGCCCTTTTTAATAGTCGAAAGTGATTAGAGGGCAACTAATCCCCCTCCCACGCTCACCCTCTCATTTGCCCATTGTGTTTAAAAACTAAGTGTTGCCTTAAGATTAAATCAAAATGCACTATGTTAATGCTAATTCCCAATAAGGCATCTTAGCAGTATCCCCAGAATGACTGAGGGTATTATGTTCAAACTTTCGGGGCTACTTCTGCTCTTAAAATTTAACCAAATCAAAATAGCGTAAGTGTATCCAAGATATCAAAGAAAGTAAACAAATTTTTTTGCGAATGATATCAAGTTTTCCATTTCAGGTCAACTAGAGGAGGTAAGAAACTAAATTAAACACTAATATTTGCGTCCAAATTTTTAAAAGGGTATATTTTGCAAAAAATTGTTGAAAATTTTTCTCCAGCATGCAAATAGCAGGTCAAACTATAAAGTCTTAAAAAAACGAAAAGTTTTAAAGTACTATTTTCTTTTTTCCCTGAAAAGACTACGTCAATATAAAACGAACAGAAATTAATTAATAAAAATGTTTCCACAAAATAAGTTTTTCAAAGAAAAGTAAAGAACTCCATTAAACAAAAAATGAGCAAAAACAAAATCATATAATCAACCAAGCATGAAACTACCACAAATCAGCATCGATAAATAAATGAAATCCAAAAAGAACAGAAATTACAATAAATAACCGAGTAAAACTCAAAACGAGCAGAAATTAACATAAGTTGGGCTCAAAACCCCTATGCCTTCCTAAGGCCAGAACAAAATTTGTATTTTACTGTAAGAAATACAAATGAATGTGCATTGTCAGTTTAATATACATATACTGATATTTAGTAATCAAAATATTAATATTATTTGATTTATTAAAGTTATAAAAGAAAAAAAAATTATATTTTTTTCAGTAAAGTGCAAATCTTGTTCTCGTTGTTTTCAAAGACATAATTTTGTTGTTCTCGAATTTTTTCAAAGACATTCAAAGACATAAGACTTTGACGCGTTATGAAAGGGGAGGTACAAATATTTAATAGTTCTTTCACATTATGTGGAAGGACCTTTCACACTAGCATAACTTATGGTTTCACATTACGTTATCACGGAGCAAATTTTGAACGTAACGCAGACAGTGCTTAGTAGAATCGTACTCTACTTAGAATCTCACGTGAATTTATTTTACATCATAGAAAAGTCAATTTGGCAGCAACAAAATGGAAACAAATCAATTCTAAAAATAAATCAATAAACTTTTCCTAGACAGGTTTTCATGCTTGACCACAGCAAACTTTTATCAAATTTGCTTAAACTATGACTATGTCCAGGTTAAAACTCTCCTGATTGGCATGATCCTTCTAAAATTATATTAACATGTATACTTAAACCAGGAAAAGGTTGTCAGTCTATTACTTTTAGACAGTCTATTAAACTCACTTCTGTCAGAACAACTCTGAATATCTGTAATGTGGTAATCAAAGTTGCTATTGTAGTAATGGTTTGAGTTGAATATAAGGTCAAGATTTATGTAAGTTATTATGGGTGGTTTTTCTGAATTCACTTTTGCAGATATTCCTGGACTTCTTTCATTAATATTTACTGGACTCATTGACAATGCACTTTTGTGATACAGCCAGATTAGAGAGCTGTTCACCTGATTTGAACTAAAGTTGTTTGTGTGCATAAACTAAATTCTTAATTTTGGACCAAGGAGCAGATTTTGTTTTTGAATTAGAGGAAACATGATCATCCTCAAAGACATAGTTATTGTATTTTTCGACATTGCTGAACAAAATGGCTACCTCAAAATTTTGATCAGGTGACTTTGGAAAAAAATGAGTGTGGGAGGGGGCCTAGTTGCCCTCCATTTTTGGTCACTTAAAACGCCACTAAAACTTTTAATTTCCATTTGAATGAGCCCTTCCGCGATGTTCTACGGCCACAAAGTCTATACAATCACCCCTGGGGAGAAAACAAACAAAAAAGCAAATTAACACGCATCTGTGATCTTTAAACTGGCAAAAAATACAAAATTCCACATTTTTGCAGATAGCAGCTTGAAACTACTATGGTAGGGTTCTCTGATACACTGAATCTGATGGTGTGATTTTCATTGAAGTTCTATGACTTTTAGGGGGTGTTTTCCACTTTTTCGAAAATAAAGCAAAGTTTCTCAGGCGCGTAACTTTTGATGTGTGAAACTAAACTTGACGAAACTTATATATTGGAAATCAGCATAAAAATCTATCTGGTTCTTTTGATGTATCTATTGGTACCAAAATTCCGTTTTTTAGAATTTCGGTTACTATTGAGCCGGGTCGCTCCTTACTTACAGTTCGTTACCACGAAATGTTTGACACATGATGTTTATTTGTTTTTTAATAGGTGTGTTTTGTTGTGTTGAAAGTCTTCTTTAATTTTTTTAGCTTTGTTTTCTAAATATGAAATTTTTAAGCAATCCATATTTTTTTCAAAGATTAGAGATGTTGGGTGTCTTCTAGTGCATAACCGATTTATTAATGAATCAATATCATATGATTTTGAGATTGGTCTCTGAAAGAAAATGTTGTTTTTCTGAAACCCTTTATATTAGAATATAAGCCCGAAAAGAAAGCACAGTTGTTATTAGGCAATAGCCCAATAGATTGACACTCATAAAAGGGCATTTATCCTAGGTCTAAGAAGGAAATCAGATTTAGTAACTTTTATTTTCCAAAAAGTTTGTCTTGATTCTGATTAATCGATAATAAAATTTTATTTCTGAAAGTTGAACACTGTTCAACTCGGGAAATTACAAACGAGATACATGATTAGCGCTGTAGTCATGTTGACTAACATGATCCGGACATAAGCTGGTAGACATGTTGGTAATTAGCTGGTAAGCCAGAAGCTGGTAAGCCAGAATGTTGGTAATTTTAAGCACTTTGGGTATTGTAATTGAATTTGGAATAAGTAAATAAATATTTTAAATAATCGATGACAGTTGGTCAATTATTTTGCAGTATATTTATTTTTCAAACTTCTTTGGATATGTTTAAGGTTAGTTATCTGAGAGCATATTCAAGGAATTCAGTATCTGGGAAAGATCAAGAAAATAGCCGTCAGTCAAGGTTAATTTTTTGCGAATGTTATTATTGCTTAAAGTTAATGAAGCATATAATAATAATAATAATTTTATTTCAACCCTTCATACAAATAGATGTAAATGCTCAAAGGAGTTATAAAAAAGAAAGAAAAAAGAACGAAAAAATCACACTACGCTACAATACAAAATTAAACTGCGATAACTATGGAAGAGAGAAAAACAAATGAAATCAAAATCACGATTTTAATGCACAAGACTAGCCAATGGAAAGTCGTGGATTGTTCTATTTTGACTTCTAAAACGGGTAGACAACTCATCCATTTTCTTACTTATCTCAAACTTACTTATCTTACTTTTCTTACTTATCTGTCACACCTTATTTGAAGCTTCTGCTTTGAGCGTTTCTCAAGTGCTCCCCTATTCTTTTGTCTTAATCCATTTTTAATTGGTTTGATAATAATGAGTTATATATTTATTCTCTCTGTCTTCTACCCCTCGCTCTAATAAGCGAAGGCAGTTGAAAGACCTGCTTACGAGATTTGAATATGATGTCTTCATTTCCAGGTCCTAGTTTTGTAATCTCTTAGATAATCTCTTAGAATGTAATCTCTTAGATATATCTGATCATATAACTGGCCTGTCTTTCCGGGGGGGGGGGGCATTTGATTAACCCATTAACTAATCATGTTTTGATAATTCCTTGTCTGTAATTAATTGGTGTTGCCACTCTAAAATTGGCATATCAAGATTTCCTGAAAACGAAAATATACCAAAAAAATAAAATGTGTAATTGCCCACATTGATTTTATTCAGAGAGGTCAGTGCTTTGCATTCCCTAGCCTCCTTGTGCAAGCTATGATGCTTTATATGCTGTGTATAGCTATTATACTCAGGTCTGGCACATGCATAAGAAGAAGACCTATGGTGCTTGTAAGCTTAAATCTTTTTTCAAATGTCTCTTTGAAGAAATTTAGGTTTCAGTAGAAAATGGCATAGTTTTTTCCCCCTTTTTTTGTAAACTAATTCTTATTAATAAATAATGTTGCAAGTGAAGTATAATACTGTCTCTTTTAGGAGAATCGATGAAGCAATTGACATGAACTGAGCTTCCCTCTGCTGCTGACATTGTAAACCCAACTATTGAAGAGATAACCACAACGTATCCAATCCAATCACCAAGTAGTAGTGACTCGGAAAGCAGTAGATATGTTGCTCATGGTGAGATTAACCTGGACAATGAAACTGTCTAAAATGAATTAACAATTTTTGATGCTAAAATATCAAGCAGCATAGGACCCATTCCTGAGGATCTAATTGAACATAAGGTAGATGGTTCAGGAGTTGTAAGTATGGATTCTGAGAGTCACTCTGTGTATGAAGCAAATAAAAAACTTAAAAACGAGGGTAATTGTGAAAATAGTGTAAATACATGCAGTGGAACAGAAGATGACTTTCATGATAATGGCGAAATTGCTCAAAAATCCACAAGGAAGCAAAATAAGTTGTTGAGAGATCAAGGCAAAGCTTATATGGCCTATAAAAAAATTAAAGGCAAATGGGAGATGGTTGCCAGACCTGCCATTGTAATGAGTGCTCCATGTAATTCAAATAAGTGCAGTAATAGCGCTTTGTTTTCTTGCAAATATTTCACTCAGCAAGATAGAATAGCTATATTTGAATCATTCTGGAACCTGAATGGTTGCCAAAAGTCTATTTATGTCTGTAAATTGGTTAGGTGCACTGAGACCAAACGTACTAATGTTGTCCAATCAAGAAGATCAGTTACTCTTTTTTATTACTTAAAAGACAATAGTGGAGCTGAAAAGCGAGTCTGCAAAAAGATGTTCTTGAGTACCTTAGGACTTGGTCAAGGGCGTGTACTCTCTTGGTTGAGAAAAATGCATAATAATCATGGAGCGAAACCGAGAGGGAAAAGTGGAGGCAGAGTCACAGAAAGAGACAAAGATCATTTATGCAATTTTTTAAAAGACTTGCCAAAACTACCTGGTTTTTGTAATAGCCCACTTATACCTAAGTTATATCTTGATTCACAGTTCAAAACCAAAGTGGACGTCTACTCTCTATATAAGATGTCATGCGAGGAAAAAGAAAGGAAGTGTTTGTCAATGCACATATTTGATCAGTTTTTTGATAAGCTAAATATTGAGATTTATAAACCAAAAAATGGTGTATGTGATGTGTATACTGTGCATAAAAAGAAGAATGTTTCAGAAGAGGATCTGCTGAGATGTCATTCATTGAAAGACAAAGCAATAGAAAGGAAGAAGCAAAGGAACAAAGTATCTCTCATGTATTATTTTATTTATTTATTTTTATTTATTTATTATTTCTTTTTAGGTTGGTCGTAGAAATTTGACTTAAAACTTATTGTTCTTGGGCCAGCCTTGATGGCTAGAGTCGATTGGAGGGAAAACACCCTCTTTAGTGCCCTGGGAATCCCAATAGCAACTGGATCAAAATTTTTAGATAAGTATTTTCTCAGAGTAGTTGAGAGCTCTAAAAATCTGTCTTTTAGGAACATTACACACAGTCTCAGGCGTAGCTGCCTTAAACTGCAAATTCCTCTTTTTCCCAGATAGGTTACATAGTAGAAGAAAGCTGGTATGTTTGATCCGGGTTGTCTGATGGGTTTTAAACTTCAAGGAATCTTTCTTTGGGCTAAGGCCTCAAATTTTGCTGTGAAGGAGAATGAATGTAAGGAGGTCCAAAAATAGACCAAATAGGTCCATCTCTGATCAGTTTGGAACTTAAACTTTACGTCTCGCGTCCAAGGGTACCTTAGTGCTAAAAATGGTTGGGGGCATGGATCCTCTTAGAAATAGCATCCAATAAAGGACGCAATTTGTTTATGATAGGTTAAAACTTATTTCTTTTGCTTCTTGGGCCAAGAGGGCCTCAATAGACAAGGAAAAGTGAAAATGGGTTTCCCTAAAAATGGGGCCCAAAAAAGGCAAAAAGAATTTCTCCAAACAGTTCGAAACTTGTATCAGGTGAAGCGGACCCTAATGCACAAAAATAAGGCTAGCTGCGTATGTTTTGCAAAATGGAATGTAAAATCGTTAAAAAAAAAAAAAATGATTTTCCTGAAACATATTCTTATTTCATTAGTCAAGGACGTATATTAGTCAAAATATTAGTTTGCCCAGCAATGGCGCCCTGTAGGAAGCAGTTTCTGTAGGAAGCAAATTACTTAGCCTGATGCTACTTTTTATACCTAGAGTTCATGTAGTTAAATTATTAAAATAAGAGCAATGTGGTCTTTGGAAGGGAAGAGGGCTCATTGACAAAATTTTATTATTAGATTAATAAGTGAGAATTGCCTGAATCAAAAGATTCCTTTAGTCCTGACTTGTATAAATTATGCGCAGGACCTTGATTGAGTGTCTATAAAAGAACGCCAGCAAAATGAATAACTTTCCGGAGGTTTTGAGTTAATGGTTCCAGAATAAGTTAGAAAATTAATGTTAAGAGGGCTAAGTTGCTTAGACAAGGAATAAATGAAGCTTTACTTGCCTGAGTAGCATTATTAGTAAAGATGGCGGAAGCAGTGAAGATATAAAAAGTAGAATGGCCAAGAACCAGTGTTTTTTTTCACAGTTGAAAAAAATTCCGAATAATAGGAAGATAAATCCACAGACCGAAACTAGAATATAGGCTGCTATGGTGATGACAACGATCAAGTTGTAAACGTGGATATTTTGCAAGACGGAGGATGATTTGCAAGATGTTTTCCAAAAGAATTGTGTAGATATATTTTTGAGTACCTTTTTGGATGACCATATATCAAACAATAAGCTGTACAAAACGTGTGTCCTCATCTTATTTTCTAGGGCTATAATGAGAGAAAGGCTGAAATGGCTCGGAGACATATTTGCAAATGAAGGATGTGACATTTTTCGACCATCCAGCTAGAATCAAATGAAATGTAGCTCATCCTTGAATGGGGTGGGAGGTCATAAAGAAGGATTGAAATTGAAACTTCTTTGAAGGGGGTAAAGTATAAAGCTATGAATGGATTTGGGCTGGGGAGGAGCGTATGCAGTTGTGTTGGCCCTAGGTGACTTGATGCTGAAGTGGGTTGTTAGCAGTAGTAGGCTAGTATAGCCAACTATTGTATTAACTTTTTGACAACAAGAGCTAAATCTAGTCAAGCTTAGCCAACCTTTCATGCTGCAAAAAGTATAAAAATCATCTTTATAGTTTCTACAATATAGATATAATCGGATTAAAAGGCTTATAACACATATAAGACATAGATGGATGAGATAAAATTTATTTCTAAAACATAACATAACAAAAATCAGTAACTATAAGCTCACATACAAAAAATATACTTCGGTACTGTCCCCACCCCCTCCATTAAGTTCCATGGGCAGGAAAGAACATTGGAGAAAAAAAATGTATAGAAACAAATAAGAAAAAATACAATATACTAAATCTACTAGAATAGGAAAAACAAACAAAATACAAAATCCACTTGCTCTCCACAAAAACCCTTAAAATTCAACCTAGGGAGGACAATATGACATTATTTTATCGCTTCAAGTAAATACCAAAGCAAACCATCAACTCCTGAGGACAAAAAAAAATCTTTAGAAAGAAATTCCTCAACATTCATTTTGAAGATACTACATGTGTTTTAGTTTTCAACAAGCTCTAGGATCCTATTCCAAATCGTTTGAGCAAGCTGTCAGAGAGTTCAAGTCAGACCTTACAGATGGAATTTGAGGAATATGTAAATTGTTGAAAGTGCAGAAATGATAAGTTGATTGATCAGAAATAAAATATATATTATTACATAGGGTAGCAGGAAGGTGGTTATTCAGCTCTGGAAAAATGAAACTTTGGGTTTTTTGTTGATGTGGTCATTTCTTTTAGTAAAACTTTTTCTTCTTAAAAAAAAAGAGAAAACAGAAGCACAACACAGAAACATAACACAGAAAATGAATAGTATTCTAGTCAAGCTAGAGTTTAAATAAGAACAGTTAATTTATACTGAATAATACATCTTGTTTTATCATAAAGCTCTGAAAATGACCTCTGTGATTATTGAAAGTTAGACACCCGAATAAACATAAGACTGAACTAGCCTGTAGAAAAGGATTCCAAGAATTGACCTTGTGACAGGGGTGTATCCAGGATTTTTTTTTTCGGGGAGGGGGATGTGTTTACAAAAGGTTTTTTTTGGGGGGGGGGGGAGTTGGCAAAAAAACTTTTAAAACGCATCAAAAATTTGTTTATTTTCATTTTGTTACGTTTTTACGAGTCGGACAAACATTTCAGGGGGGGGGGGTGAAAACCCCTACCTCCCCCTGGAATTGGCCTTACCCTTTAAATTTCTGTTATATCTTTCTAAGGATTCTGAGACTCCTTGAGACTTTTACCTTGCTAAATTCTGTACAATACTTAAATGAAAGATTATATGCTTAGGAATCAAATGTAACGGCCCTTGGGCCTACATGAGGGGCTTCTTGATACGCATACTCCATTATACCAGGGCAAGCCTTGGAGACTTTTGAGAAAAAGTAACTTCCCTAGATTGAAAGAAAGGTTGTTGACAGCAAACCACCTGATAATTCTTTTGAAAAAGCCCGATATCTTTGAAAAAATATCTGACTCAATTCTACCAGCTATACCAAGAGTACTGTCATCAGCAAAAGGAATAAGAGCATTCAAAAAAGACGAAAGTTTGTCAAAGTTGGTGGTGTTGGTTATTGAGAAGTTGGGATACTAATTGACAAAAACGTCAGAAAATCGTAGGATTTGAATTTTGTACCGGTTTAATAAGGTCATTTACATATATTTAAAGAGTGCATATTTAATAACCAACCCTTGCGGAACACCAAACTGTATTTTTAGGGGTTGTGGAAGAGTGGATCAGATGAGTTGAATCGACCAGATACACAGGAAAGAAAACAAAAAATACAGTCCCTCCCAAAATAATACACTAATAATAGGCAGTTTCCATAGAATAATCTTAAAAGGATAACGATAGACATAAGGACATTTTTTTTCCTTCTTTTTTTTGTATATCAACCTCTACTCTCCAATATAGTAGTAAAAAAATCAAGTTCTTTTTATTACAGGCTGAAGGCCGCTTCAAATTCAAACTTAAATGATACAGTTATGCCCCCAGATCAGGGCGAGGGTCTAAACTGGATTGATCTGCTGGTGATGAAGCTTAGTGACCAAATGCAAGTACCTGATATTCACCAACCTGAAATAAAAGCTTCATTCATGCATTGTGTTGGTAAGTCTTTTATTGTTATGGTTTTCTCTTGTTTTAATGGTGCAGTCAGTCTTTATTTGTTTTCCTTAATTTGTTCTTGTGGTTAAAAACTCATTGAAACAGGTCTAAGTGCTTGTTTAAAAATAATTATGATTTAAAAAAGCGAAGAAATAACGCTTATTGGTACATAAAAAAGTCAACAATTATTCTGTTCTGTTATATCCTTTTCAATTATTAATTTAAAAACTTTTTCGTCGAAAGAAATTTTTCAAAGAAATTAAGGAACTACATTCGTCCTAAGACGAGTGTAATACTTGTAAAGTCAAATAACTGCCCAACTCCTGAAGAAACTGGATACAGCCCTCCATTGTATACTGAGGAAAATTCTTAGATGCCTAGAATCAACCACCCCTACCTGCAATATACTGTGAACTAGGACTGACAACATTAGAAACTAGAATGAAGAAATTAGAAGCACAATATTTTACACGGAATATGTTGATCCCAAATGACATTATCTACAAAGAACTTATTGAAACATATGATCAGAACCAAAGATTCCAACCAAAATCAACTCCACCATCTCTGAAACACCTGCTCCTATCCCAACTCCTGATGTTATTGGTGAGGTAGGTTCAGCTTCTAGTACAGGTATAAAGTCAAATATAGCAATACCCCCATTCTCCAGATCCCAGAAGAACCACCAGAGATGGCAAGAGCTAGGTGGCATGAATGGGTAGACCAGTGGACACAGACTGGACATAGAATGGTATTCACTGATGGATCATGCTTTGCCACTAGGGGTGGGGCTACGATTGTGGTCCTTGGGCTAAGTCATGCTCTGTCTTTTGAAGCAACAGAGAAGTTGTCAATGTTTTCACTTGAGTTGTGTGCACTATTGAAAGCGTTTGAATTTATTGCAAGTGTTTTGCCAGTAGGTAAATATTTGATATGTAGTGACTCACTTTCAATGCTGAATTATTTGATGTATGGTCATAGGCCAGCAAGAAAATCAGTGCTGCTTTTAGAAAAGATACTGCTAACACTGATGACAGCCAAGTATGAGATTGTTGCAACATGGGTACCAGCACATGTTGGAATTAGGGGAAATGAGCAGGCAGATAAGCTGGAAAAATAGGGTGCTAGGTATGGGGAGAATTTAGTTTGTCAGTATTCAGTGAATGATTTCTTATGTTATTATGATAAGTTGCTAAAGGAGAAGGAGAAAGAGGTTTTTGGTCAAAGGTCTCAGAACCAGATCCTTGATTTGTATGATTATGGTACCCCACCTCCTGACCTATGTCACCCAGTCAGACACCTGGCTATCAGTATACTCAGGCTCAGAATAGGTCATGCTCGAATTAGGAGTGTTTTATTTAAATGGTAGTCAGTAGATTCGCCATTATGTGAGGTCTGCAATGTAGAAGAGGATGTTAGGCATATTTTAATGTATTGTAAACAGTATGAGACAAAGAGATTGCCTCTGAAAAAAGCTTGCCTAAAGTATTTTGGCGCATTCACGCTCAGAAGTATCCTGGGCCATGCAGAGGCACCACCATGGGCTAGGAGAAAATCTGTGGAAGTATTAGGCCATTTTATTGTAGATACTAAGCTACAATTAGTGCTGTAATTTGTATTAATAATTGTATATATTAATATTATTGCACATTATTTTAATATTGTACATGTAATTTAGTGATATGTATATGTATGAGTATGTGTATATATTGCAAGCCAAGCTCATCAGTTTAAATTGCCATATCAGCCAGTTGTGTTTGAATTGTAAATATAGAGGCTCAAATATGACGCCATTGGACAGAGTTGAATATAGCTTGACATTGATTTAATAGTTTTTGCCTTGAGATTCTTCGAAACCCTTCCCTAATCACAGTGACAAAAGACAAAAGCCAGATGGCTTTTTAAATAATTTGACCCTTGGTCATGACAGAACAACAGCTGGACAACTGAATTTTGACGTGGAATACCTTTCATCCCTAGAGGCTCTGATGAAATCGTGGAGATGTGCACAATGGGCAGCCTACCCAGGAGTGCATCAAACAAACAACAAACAACAAAGTCAAATAGTAACAGAAGTTTAAATCAAACATAAATCCCTATCAATTAGCAACTGAAAACCAAAACAAGCAGAAATTACAATAAATAATGAAGTTAAATTTGAAACAAATAGAAACTAAACCAAATAAGAGTGGGGCTAATGCCTCGTAGAGACAAGAACGGAACTTGTGCCTTACTGAAAACAATTTTCAGTTAAAGTTTTGGGTTACTCTATTTGTTTTTGGGCTGTTTTCAGTAAGTTATGTTTGCTTCACATTTGAATTACTCTTTAACTAAGAATTGTTTTCAGTAAGGCGCAAGTTCTGTTCTTGTCTCTATGAGGCATTAGCCCCATTACTAAACGAACAGAAACCCGAAACGAACAGAAATTACAATAAATAATCAAGTTAAACTTCAAACGAACAGAAACTACAGCAAGCAGCAGCAGGGCTAATGCCCCCCTAGGCCTCCTAAAGACCCGAATGTCATTTACACTTCACAAAAACCAAATACCTTTTAAATATTTTGCCTTTTATACCGTTAGTAAATACAAAACGGCTCGGAATTTCAGGACTAAATATCAGTACATATTAAAGTGTGAAGCTACATTTCATTAGTTCTTTTTACTCATCTTGGTTAACATGGTGTGTTTTTTCATTTTCTTTTTGATATTATGACAAATAAAAACTGACAGCTCAAATAACAATTGTTTTCAGGTAGGTCGGTTCTCCTCCAATTTCCTTTGACTCTTAAAAAGGAACACTGTAAACTCTCAATTGAAGGACAAAGTTTGCTATCTTATTAAAAGTTGTGTCTTTTTTCAGTGTTATTTTATATATTTATACAAATTAAAAATATCTGTTTTAATTTTTTTTTTCTTAAAGGTTATTTAAAGCTTCATCAAGGAAATGTTTGAAGGGACAATACAAATATGTACAAATTGCTGTAAATAAAAAAAAAATGCATCACCAAGTAGTTTTACTGGTGCTGGAAAATTCTCCCCCTCCCTCCTGGAATATTCTCCCCGGAAAAATTTTATTAGGAAAATCCTTTGCACCTTCGGACCAAATTCTTGGACTAATTGGAATATTCTATGTATGTTCCAAAATATAGGATGTAGAATATCCTATATTATCTATTTTTACATTTTTGTTTCTCTTAATTCTCTTTCGTGTTTTGGGGGCTAAGTTATCATAGCTGGGTAAGATGAAGATTACAGAAAATATCTTGAAAATAAAAATTTGTGGCAATTGTAGAAGGGCCGCCCTATGATGGAATTGCACATAGATAACAGGCTGGAACTTAAAAGTTCTAGTAACTACTTCCCGTGATCTTGATCTAGTGCCGGGAATTATAGTACGCACCCACTAGGTGGACAAAGGAAGGATTTCCCTTCTGAAGTACCTTTAAGGGGTGTTTTTTCCAATTTATTAATTAAAAAAAACTTTTTCCACAAAATGTGTTTTTCAAAGAAAATTAAAGAACTCCATTAAACAAAAAATGAGCAAAAATAAAATCAAACAATCTACTAAACGTAAAACTACCGCAAATCAGCATCGATAAATAAATGAAACCCAAAACGAACAGAAATTACAATAAATAACCGAGTCAAACTCAAAACGAGCAGAAATTAACATAACTTGGGCGCAAAACCCCTATGCCTTCCCAAGGCCAGAACAAAATTTGCACTTTACTGAAAAAATATAAATGTTTTTACTTTTATAACTTTAATAAATCAAATAATATTAACATTTTGGTTACTAAATATGAGTATTTTGTATATTAAACTGAAGATGCACATTCATTTGTATTTTTTCAGTAAAGTGCAAATTTTTGTTCTGGCCTTGGGAAGGCATAGGGGTTTTGCGCCCAACTTATGTTAATTTCTGCTCGTTTTCTGTACTTGCACTAGCCATTTCAATTTCCAATCGAATGAGCCCTTTTTGAAGTTTATACGACAACGTATTATATAAAAACCTTCTATGCCCCCTGGGCATAATATACAACCCTTTCCCTGAGGGCTGTGGGGGGAGGGAGTTGTCATCCTCAAAGACCTATTTTCCAGAACTTAAAACTACGTTGAATAAAATGGCTATCTCAAAGTTTT
This sequence comes from Artemia sinica, assembly GCA_027921565.1. Lineage (NCBI taxonomy): Eukaryota > Metazoa > Arthropoda > Branchiopoda > Anostraca > Artemiidae > Artemia > Artemia sinica. The sequence continues at coordinate 71,276,225 of CM051258.1, forward strand.
GATTAGATGTGTTTGGGGAAAAGGTGGGCGTGAGAGGCGGGTTAGTTGCCCTCTAATCACTTTCGACTATTAAAAAGGGCACTAGCCCTTTCAATTTCCAATCGAATGAGCCTTGTATGAAGTTTCTACGACAACGCCTTCTATAAAAAACCTTATGTGCCCCCAGGGCATAACTTATAACCCTTGCCCTAAGGGCTGTGGGGGACTGTCCTCAAAACCATAATTTCTATCTGGAAATCAACTACGCTGAACAAAATGGCTATCTCAAAATTTTGATTGGATGTGTTTCGGGAAATGGTGGGCGTGGAAGGGGTGTTAGTCGCCTTCCAATCACTTTTGACTATTAAAAACGGCACAAGCCACTCCAATTTCCAGTTGAATGAGCCCTTTTCGAAGTTTCTACGACAACTTCTTCGATACGAAGTGCCCTGCTCTAAAGGAAAAAATTAATAAATAATACATTGTGCCAACATCGTTCTTATATTCCCCTAGGGCATAACTTAAAACCCTTTCCCTGAGGGTTGTGGGGGAGTGTCCTCCTCTTTACTTAGTCCCCGTTTCTTGTCTCGTTCTCGAGTGTCCCCGTTCTTTACTTAGGCAGCGCGATCGCGCTGCCTATGATTTATACAGCAACTTTCTATATAAACCTTATATACCCCCATGGCATTACTTACAACCCTTGCAGTGAGGGCTCTGAGGGGGTTATCATCCTAAAAGACCTAATTTCGAGAACGTTCAACTGCGTTGAACAAAATAGATATCTCAAAATTTTGATTGGATGTGTTTGGGAAAATGGTGGGCGTGAGAGGGGCGTTAGTCGCTATCCAATCACTTTGAAATATTAAAAAAGGCACTAGCCCTTTCAATTTCCAATTGAATGATCCCTTTTGAAGTTTCTACGACAACGCTTTCAATAAAAACTTTATATGCCCCCAGGACATAACTTACAACCCTTCCCCTGAGGGCTCTGGCGGGAGGGGTTGTCATCCTTAAAGACCTAATTTCCAAAACTTTCAACTACGTTGAATAAAATGGCTATCTAAAAATTTTTATTGGATGTGTTTGGGGAAAAGGTGGGCGTGAGAAGGGGATTAGTTGCCCTCAAATCACTTTCGACTTTTAAAAATGGTACTAGCCCTTTGAATTTCAAATCGAATGAGCCCTTTTGCAAGTTTCTACGACAAAGATTTCAATAATAACCTTATATGCCCCCAGGGCATAACTTATAATCCTTGCCCTGACGGTTGTGGGGAAGTGTCTTCCTTAACCCTTTGAATTTCCAATCGAATGAGCTTTTTTTGAAGTTTCTACGACAACGCCTTCTTTAAAAACCTTATATGCCCCCAGGGCATAACTTAAAACCTTCCTCTGAGGGCTCTGGGGGGAGTGTCCTCCTCAAAAAGATATTTTCTATGTGGAAATCAACTACGCTGAACAAAATGGCTATCTCAAAATTTTGATTGGATGTGTTTGGGGGAATGACGGGCGGGAGGGGGGGGGCTAGTTGTCCTCCAATCAATTTCGACTATTAAAGAGGGCACTAGAACTCTCAATTTTCAATTGAATGAGCCCCTTTTGAAGTTTCTACGACGACCCCTTCCATACGAAGTGCCCTGCTCCAAAGCAGCAGGGCACTTCAAAGGAGTAGTTCATTGTGCCAACATTGTTCTTATATGCCTTCAGGGCATAACTTAAAACCCTTGCCCTGAGGGTTGTGGGGGAGTGTCCTCCTGAAAAACATATTTTCTATCTGGAAATCAACTACGCTGAACAAAATGGTTATCTCAAATTTTGATTGGATGTGTTTCGGGAAATGGTGGGAGTGGAAGGGGTGTTAGTCACCTTCCAATAACTTTCGACTATTAAAAAGGGCACTAGCCACTCCAATTTACAATCGAATGAGCCCTTTTCGAAGTTTCTACGACAACTCCTTCGATACGAAGTGCCCGGGTATGGAGAAAAAGAAAAAAAAAACCACATTGTGCCCACATCGTTCTTTACGCTAGCGCGCTGCCTATGATAATGGACAAAATCCTAGTTTGGTGCAACAAAATGGTAGTAAACACTACTTTCTTGTTGCGCAATCTTTTAGGTCTCTTTAAAACGACATTATAACTTATATTTTTTTTCTAACAAGCCCTCTTCCGATCTTCTAGGACCATCGGTTAGTTAAGATCACTCCTGAAAAGAAAAATAATCATGCATCCGCGATTTTTCTTCTGGAAAAAAAAAATGCAAAATTCAACATTTTTCTAGATTACACATTTCTGATGAAACCTCCACGGTAGGGTTCTATAATATGCTGAATCTAATGGTTTTACTTTCATTAAGATCACTCGCCTTTTTAAAATCAGGGAAATTTTTTCAGGCTCGTAGCCTTTGACATTAAACACAATGAACTGTCTATATTTTGAACCAGCATATATCTTTTGATGTACGGTATTCATTGTTATTAAAATTCTCTTTTTTAGATTTTTGGATACCATTTACTCAAGTCATTCTGCACCATATACTGTACATATAAACGGAAAGCGAGTCGTGAGCGATTGGGGTGGGAGAATGTCATTAAGAAAGATTTAAAGGAAATGGGAACTTCCTTGGAGGGTGTAAAGAGGGAGGCTTTGAATAGATTGGGATGGAGGAGGAGCGTGCGTAGCTGTGTTGGCCTCAGGCGGCTTCGTGCTGCGGTGAGTTGGTAGTAGTAGTAGAAGTAGTAGTATATTGGAATATAGACAGTATATTCCAGAATTACCTTCTTTTCTTCATTCTTTTTATTTTGTCAGCCTGTAGCAAAAACATGAAGACGAAAAACAAGCAAATATTTCGACAAGGACCTCCGCCAAGTCGTCCTCAGTGCTAAACAAAAAAGAAAAGAAAGAAAAAACAACAAAAAAAATCTAACCTTTTGGAGTCTTTCATTCAGTGTCTGTTCGTATTTGGTACAGTAAACTCCAAAAGGTTAGATTTTTGTTGTTTTTTTTTCTTTTATTTTTTTGTTTAGCACTGCGGACGACTTGGTGGAGGTCCTTGTCGAAATATTTGCTTGTTTTTCGTTTTCATGTTTTTGCCACTGGCTGACAAAATCCTCGTTTTCTCGCCCTTTTTTGGTTTTATTTTTCATTTGTTATTTCCTTTCCTCTCTTAGTTTCATATGTCGTCTATAGCCAGTATGGTCTAAGAAAGTATTTAATACAAGCTTAGTCCGAAAATATTTCTCAGTATATCCTTAAATTAAGGGGAAATTCCTCCCGCCACATGTTGTCGAAAAGTCTGTAGAAATTTAGAACATGCGGATCTAAAAGGGCACTCTTTGAGACCAGACACCCATTGTAAATAATTTTATGAAGCCTTAAATGATTAAAAACAGTCAAATCAAGATTAAAAATAATTACACGCATGTTTAAGAGTGAGTGCGCCACTGCGCTATATTAAAGCCTCCGAAAATGGGAAGCTTAGTTTTGTCGTTTTTAATAATTCTAAACCGATCAGCTATTTTGACACTAGTTTCACTCGCTTGTATTTTGACATTCTTCCTGCCAATGTTGTCTTACATTGTTGCTTTACTTGAATGCATTGCTTTACTTGAATGTTAAGTCCTCTTTTGGCAGTTCCTCCTCGACTTATAATTCCGATATAGTGCCTCCTTTCCCAACATGGATAGCCGCCAGATTTCGCAGTCAATGTGACATTTAGGCCAGTTATAGGAAAATTATTAAGGGGGTTGTTGCCGAAGTAAGTATAGGCCTACTTAGTCTCATTCAAGAGTGGTTTTCAATATTTGTGGGCAGCAATCTGTAAATATTCAGTTTATGCTAGTTTATTCTAACTGGAATAAATGGGATGAAATAAAAGTGATGACTATAGGTCAAATGTATTGACGAAACTAGACTCTTGTCAGTTATGGCTTGTAGCTGTCTCAGCTGGAGCTTTCCAGAGTTCCCATAATAATGTCAAAAGTACGAGGGTTGTAAAAGTAACCGTCTATATGGCTGAAAAACTTTATTACATCAAGTATATCAGGTAGAAGGTGGTAACTGTTGTAATGGCATAAGTTATTTGTTTAACATAATGTTTCCAGAATGTTCACATTGAGATCTTGAAACCTCTTTTTTGAGGGAAGCAACATGTGGAAATTTCAAAGAGTGTTCACTTAAGACGATGGATGATGCTGCTTTTCAGCTGCAGCAGATAAGTACATTGAGTAGTGATGGGCCTTATATTATCAAGAAACTTCCAAATTGATTGGTGAACTCAAAACTAAGTCACAGGAAAGTGTCTCCGGGGCACTGGTTTCTACAAGCTGAATATCGTGAATACTGGATATAGGAAAGGTCTAAAGTTATACTTATGACATTGAATACATGGTCATTAGACTGTATTACTTTTTCCACGGATGAGCTGTATCATGGATTGACTGCATTACTTTTTCCACGAATGAGACACTATGGTTAATCCTCGTAGAAGCAGCCGAAATAGTGATTGAAGAACGGAAAGCTGTGCGGACCTATTTCTTTGTTTTATCCTTTGGGAAAAATCATTGTTATCATATTGCTCTGAATATCAGACAATATTCTTGTCGGTCAAGTCGGAACTGGTCGTCATGAAACTACACTTTGTCGTCTTTAGCCCTACCCCATAGTGGAAGTTTTGTTCTTATTTTCAGAAGGATGAGCCTCTAATTTATATTTTATCTTTAAAGTATTGGCGCCTTTTTTTACCCGCGTTCGCTCTCACGTGTCGAAAATGGAACCTTTTCAGGGGGAAGCTGTTGACCCTGCACAGGTAGATTATCATGACAAAGACATATTCTCGGTTCTTGAAAGCATAGCTAACTACGATGAAAAGACACTAGAAGTTCTGGAAGGTGTAAACCAAAAGGCCAAGGCTGATCTCCTGTTTCACATGTCATGTCATTGAATTTGCCAAACATATGAGAGCCAAAAAAGATGTGTCGTTCCACTTGAAATTCCTTGTTCTTTCCATGGAGAGATTCGCTGATATCAGACCTTTGATACTAGAGAGCTTTCAATGGCAATTTGACCATCAAAGGTGTACCGCAACTGTGCTGTGGGAAAGTTGAATTATATCCCATTTGCTCTCAGATTATTTCCTTTGCAAGTTCTGGTCAATTGGTACATGAGAACCATCTTGAAAGCTTAGTTGCCAAGAATGCCGAAGAGACGAAAGAAAAGAGAGAAAATGAAGTGGTGAAGAAGTGCATCTTGCTTTGAAAGAAATCCTCGAAAATGAGAAATGCGCTATAGATGCATTAAAAAATGCTGTGGATAGAGAGAAAGAGCAGTTTTCTGCACAGGAACAGAAACAGTTTGTAGACAGTCTTGGAAGGTTGTAGGTTTGGAAGGTTGAATTTACTGTTAAAAAAGCTGAGGTACCGTAGTGTCGAATGTGTTGAAGAAGCTGTGGGGGGAAACTTAATTATTAGGCCATTGCTCCTCTCATTGTGCTATTTTCTCTTTATTTGTACTATATCTAAAGTAGCTTTTTTGAAGTAGATGCACAAATTCAGCGAAGCAAACGAACAGGTTCAATCAAGTAAAACTAAAACCATGTCTATACCATATTTATACAGAGTAAGTTAAGTACGTTAACAGTGCAAAAGACCTTCCATGGAACGTCTTTTCCAGTGGTTTTGTGTAGACGTGGCACTGGTTTTAGTTGCTTGAAATTGTTTGTTATTGTCTAACTCTCCTGCTCCTATGATACTGTATCTAATGGCCTGCTGCATATTCGCAAAAGGAGAGACACTGAAGGGCAGTGTAAGGTAGTTTGGCCCGTATAACTAGAACAGAGGTGGTACTCATCTGTGGCTATTGTCGGTTACTTATACAGAAAGCTGGTCTCTAACCTGGTCCCTTTTTGCGAACCATAGAGTCCCTAACGACCTCAGGGTGTTTTGTCTGTTTTGCCTGTAAGGCTCCATAGAGTCCCTAACGACTTCACTTTCAACCCGTTTTGTCTGTAAGGCTCCTGATATATGTCTGAATGTAACGGAAATCAGCTGTTGTCGCTTATAAATATTCACCATATGAACAAAAAGCTCTTTATATAGGAGGGTTCTTACCATATAGTGGTAAGAGATATGATTAACGACCCACGTGAGATGGCATAAAAAGAAAATCTTTGTTGACTTCTAAAGAAGTGTCTCAGAAGATGCCTTAGCCAAATTAGGACAGAAGAATAGTGTTTGTCTGTCTGTGGGCCTCATGTGGCTTGACATTCCAATAAGTTCGAAGTAGATGTTAGAGACATAATTATCCCCGCTATTTTTTTCTGATTAAATCTTTTTAATTTATTCCAGGACTTGCAGATCCTTCTTTGTACGAGAAATTTCTAGAAATGTCAGATTTGGAATGTAAAAAGTTTGAATCAACCAAATTCAGGGATCTACCCTTTAGCATCAGACCTGAATATATGTTATTGGTAAGCCTATTAAAAAAGTTTAGGATATCTCAGCTGTGAGTTTTCGTCGCCAGAGCACTGTGGCCTTACTTCTCGAATAAAATATTATGGTCGTCTACCCTTTTTTTCTTTTTTTTTTTCTTTCTGTCAAGGGCTTGTGACATTTCTTACATTCTCTGCTAAAAATGGCTGTGTTTCATTAACACGGATGTTATTTTACACCAGCCATAACTATTCTTTATTTTAATCATTTCTTATGCTGTTTAATTTTATTTGAGAGGGTTTAACTTAAAAAACTAAAAGCTTTTAATGGTCAAATTTTTTAAATATTTACTGAATAGTTTAAACTTGACCAATTGGAATTTACTACTTGACCTTACTGTTTTTTTTATCTCCGAGGTTCATATTGTTATTTTAGATGATACAGAAACAAGTTTTGTCGTTTGGCTAAATTTAGGGTACTGTGAATAAATTCAGAGGCAGGAAATACATGTTTAATGTGACGTTGAAGCTAAAAGAGGCGTTTTGTTGATATTTTATAAGTTTCGGCGTCACCTTGTCAGAGTTGCATTACGATGGGAGGGCACCCTGCTTAAAGGTTGGGTAGATGTTGGATATGTGTAACTTGTTGTAGAATGCCCCAAAATTAAATCGATTTTCTTTTTAACTGTTCACATCTAAGAATTAATTGGGTATAAAACCGACTTTAAATATCCTTGTTTGCAGTATAAGTGGTACATAAATTGCACTTATTAGTTCTGTATAGTAGAGACGTTAGCGCAACTGAGAGGAGAGATGGTGGGATTAAAAAATAACCAAGTTTCAAAATAGATGATAAATAGATAATGTATAAATAGGATAGATGACAAAATAGATAATAAGTAGATGCCAAATGACCAGGTGACGTTGCTGTATGAATTCCCGCTGAAAGCAAAAATATTGGGTATCTTCCTATAGAACTTCAGAGTCAAAAGAACTTATTTCTATGCCTATCTTATAAAGGATAGGCTATCCTTAATACTTTTAACACATATAAACAAGGAGCTTGTATTTATTCTATTATGAATTTTGCTAGCCGTAAAAGCGAATGTCTTAACCTTGAAATCGCAGTGAACTGAATATTTGACCAAGAGAACATATTTCATTGGGCGACGTGAAACTAGACTTTCGAAGCAAAACTTGACGTGTGTCAGAACTTAACACCTCTACCAGAAATTATTTTATGAATTATGTGTCAGAAATGCATTTCAGAAATATTCTCTAAATAAGGATATTTTCAATCCTGTCAGTACGATCAGATCCTAACCTCATTTTCTGTTCAGACTCCATATCGTCTGTTTCATTAAAAAAACGTTCATTCATTTCACCCAGTCTCGTTTCACCGTAGCATGTTTTTACCAATATGTAAATAGGAAGCTATTTTTTTATTCCAAGGATAATTCTAACGGCTGTAGAAACAAAAATAAAAACTTTGAAGTCACGAAAATATAGGTGCCATATATTTTTCTACGATTTTTTAAAGGAACATTCAAAAACAGGTGTTTTTTGAAAATCTAGGAATAGGTCTCCTTTGTCATCAAAACATTTTCAAAATATAAGAAGGTGAGCGCCCCTTGCCGTTCTCCCCCCTCGCATCATGCATTTGTCCAGCCAGTTCAGGGATAATTTTCAATTTCGACCATTTTGTGTATTCTTTTCTTTGTAGTATTTCTTTTTTATTAGATTTCTATTTTGCTTTTCTATTTCTGAATTCTTTACTACTTAATTTTAGCTCTATTTTCTGTTCTTTCGACACTTTCTGTTTTATTTTAATACATAAATATTCTATCTTATATTTCTTCTCTATTTGGTATTTTATTCTCTCTTAGTGTCTCTAGAGTGAAAATTTCAAGCACTTTAGTGAAAATATTAGATGACTGTCAAGAACTGGCAAAACCAAATATCGAAAATGTCATATGAAAAATTTCTGAAGTGAAAATCGGAATTTCAAAATTCTGCTTATTAGTTTAAGCTCTGTTCTATTTGGTGTTTCTATTCTATTAATTAAAAAAACTTTTTCCACAAAATAAGTTTTTCAAAGAAAAGTAAACAACTCCATTAGACCAAAAATGAGCTAAAATAAAATAATCTACCAAGCATGAAACTACCACAAATCAGCATCGATAAATAAATGAAACCCAAAACGAACAGAAATTACAATATATAACAGAATCCATCTCAAAACGAGCAGAAATTAACATGAGTAGGGCTCAAAACCCTCAGTCGTTCTTGGGATACTGCTGAGATACCTTATTGGGAATTAGCATTAACACAGTGCATTTTGATTTAATCTCAAGGCAACATTTAGTTTTTAAACATAATGGGTAAATGGGAGGGTGGGCGTGGGAGGGAGACTAGTTGCCCTCCAATCACTTTCGAATATTAAAAAAGGACTTAGCCCTTGCTATTTTCAGTCGAATGAGCCCTTTTCGAAGTTCCTACGACAACTCCTTCGATACGAAGTGCCCTGGTCTAAAAAAAATAATAATAATACATTGTACCCACATCGATCTTTACTATAAAAATGTTGAGCCTTCTAATCACTTTCGACTACTAAAGAGGGCACTAGCCCTTTCAATTTCCAATCGAATGAGCCCTTTTTGAGTTTCTACGACAATGCTTTTTATAAACACCAGGGCATAAATTACATATGCCCCCAGGCATCCAGGGCCTATATTTCATCTATATTACATATATTCCCCCAGGGCATAAATTATAACCCTTGCCCTGAGCTCTGTTAAGGGGGTTGTCATCCTCAAACACCTAATTTCCAGAACTTTCAACTACGTTTTACAAAAAATTGGATATCTCAAAATTTTTGATTGGATGTGTTTGGGGAAATGGTGGGCGTGAGAGGGGCTTTAGTTGCTCTCCAATCACTTTCAACTGTTAAAAAAGCCACTAGCCCTTTCGATTTCCAATCAAATGAGCCCTTTTGAAGTTTTTATGACAACACTTTCAATAAAAACCTTATATTCCCCCAGGACATAACTTGTAACCCTTGCCCTGAGGGCTTTGGGGGGGGGGGGAGGGTTGAACTTTCAACTACGTTGAAGAAAATTACTATGTCAAAATCTTGATTGGATGTGTTTGGGGAAATTGTGGGCGTTAGAGGGGGGTTAGTTGCCCTCCAATCACTTCTGACTATTAAAAAGGGCACTAGCCCTTTCAATTTCCAGTCGAATGAGCCCTTTTTGAAGTTTCTATGACAATGCTTTCTATAAAAACCTTATATGCCCCAGGGCATACTTACAACCCTTGCCCTGAGGGCTTTGAGGAGGTTGTCATCCTCAAAGACATAATTTCCGAACCTTTCAACTACATTGAACAAAACGGTTAACTCAAAATTTTAATTGGATGTGCTAGGGGAAATGGTGGGTGTGAGAGGGGGCTACTTGCCCTCCAATCACTTTCGACAATTAAAAAGGGCACTTGCCGTTTCAGTTTCCAATCGAATGATTCCTTTTTGAATTTTCTACGACAACGCTTTCTATAAAAAAAAACCTTATATGCCCCCAGGGCATAACTTACAACCCCTCCTCTGAGGGCTCTGGGGGGAGTGTCGTCCTCAAAAACATATTTTCCGGGCTTTTTAACTACGTCGAACAAAATGGCTATATAAAAATTTTGATTGGATGTATTTGGGGAAATGGTGGGTGTGAGAGGGGTGTTAGTTATCCTCAAATCACTTTCGACTATTAAAAAGGACACTAGCCATTTAAATTTCCAATCAAACGAGCCCTTTTTGAAGTTTCCACGACAACGATTTCTATAAAAACTTTATATGCCCTCAGGGCATAACTTACAACCCTTGTCCTGAGGGCTGTGGCGGGTTGTCATCCTCAAAGACCTAACTTTCTGAACTTTCAACTACGTTGAACAAAATGGCTATCTCAAAATGTTGATTGAATGTGTTTGGGGAAAAGGTGGGCGTAAGAGGGGGGTTAGTTGCCCCCCAATCATTTTCGACTATTAAAAAGGGCACTAGCCCTTTGAATTTCCAATCGAATGAGCCTTTTTTGAAGTTTCTACGACAACGATTTCTGTAAAAACCTTATATGCCCCCAGGGCATAACTTACAACCCTTGCCCTGAGGGCTGTGGCGGGTTGTCATCCTCAAAGACCTAACTTTCTGAACTTTCAACTACGTTGAACAAAATGGCTATCTCAAAATGTTGATTGAATGTGTTTGGGGAAAAGGTGGGCGTAAGAGGGGGGTTAGTTGCCCCCCAATCATTTTCGACTATTAAAAAGGGCACTAGCCCTTTGAATTTCCAATCGAATGAGCCTTTTTTGAAGTTTCTACGACAACGATTTCTGTAAAAACCTTATATGCCCCCAGGGCATAACTTACAACCCTTGCCCTGAGGGCTGTGGGGGAGTGTCCTCCTCAAAAACATAATTTTTATCTGGAACTCAACTATGCTGAACAAAATGGCTATCTCAAAATTTTGATTGAATGTGTTTTGAGAAATGGTGGGCGTGAAAGGGATGTTAGTTGCCTTCCAATCACTTTCAACTTATTAAAAAGGGCACAATCCACTCCAATTTCCAATCGAATGATTCCTTTTCGAAGTTTCCATGAAAACTCCTTCGGTACGAAGTGCCCTGGTTTAAAGAAAAAAAAAAAAAAACAATACATTGTGCCAACGTCGTTCTTTCTACTGTGTTGTGCAACTGCCAAAGACTAGAGAAATATCCACGGAATACCCGAGAAACGACAGATTGTAACTGTATAAAAAATAAAGATAATTCGTATAAAGAAATAGAAAAATTGTTTTCCTTTTTTTATACTCTCTTTACTAATTTTGGTTTAGTCTTTCCTCATATTTTTTTTTAACGATTTATCTGTATCAATTAGTATATTTTTCATACATTTGAATTCCAATAGAGGTATCCAAAATATTTTAATTCGAGTATTTCGAGCAATTCGAATATTGTATGGTATGTCGGTTTTAGATTTTCGGGGAAATGCTTCTGAACAAATCAAAATTAGGTGAGCAGCTGGCCTTATGAATTCTTATACATTTGTTTATGTTTTTTAATATTTTAAACACTGATTGCTCAGATTCAAGTTCATTTATTTTTCTGTAATGCATATAACATATTAAATATACAAATAGCTGGCAGAAAGACAAGGTTATTTGTTTTTCGTGTGCATTTTCTGCTTGGTCAACTCTCCACTCATATACTTCCACCAAGGGGGTAGTTTTGATGCTCCTCGGTCCTTCACAACCAGATCGAAATTTTGATTTGTAGAGGGAAGGGGGGATAAAGTTTGGGATAATTTGGATGACAAACAGAAAATTTTATTAGGTTTCCTCATTTTGTGAAAAGAGATAGGAAATATATTGTATTCAAATTATTAGTTTTGGCTCTGTTAAGATTCTTGGATACTTATTAGTTGTTGTTTTTTTTTTGTGCGACTTTAAGGTTAAGTTTCGAGTCTGGACTACCGTTAAAAGATATTTCTCTCTCTCTCTCTCTCTCTCTCGCTCTCTCTCTCTCTCTCTCTCTCTCTCTCTCTCTCTCTCTCTCTCTCTCTCTCTCTCTCTCTCTCTCTCTCTCTCTCTCTCTCTCCTCTCTCTCTCTCTCTCTCTCTCTCTCTCTCTCTCTCTTCTCTCTCTCTCTCTCTCTCTCTCTCTCTCTCTCTCTCTCTCTCTCTGTCTCTCTCTCTCTCTCTCTCTTTCCCTTTCTCTCTTCTTTTTAAAGTTATGCTAATTAATTTTTTCCCACCCTATATACAAGTTATGCTTCTTGGGTGGATTTTTTGTTGTTGTATATTTGATATAAGATTTCACAAAAAAAAGTTTTTTTTTGACATTTGTATTTCACTGTTGTCTTTCTTTGTAGATAATTCGAAATTCTGTGTTCCCTGAGCCATATCAAAGTACATTTTAAGCTTCTTCATGCAGCGTTCAGTGCAGACATAACTAGAAATTTATTTGGATTCGAAAGAAAAAAAAAGTGAATCATGTTGGAAATATAAAAGGATTATTATTGATTATAGAATTCGTGAAAATAATTGGATTGAGGGGTACAGGCTGAAGGCCTCACCCCTGCCTCATATCTGTTGTAACCTCCTGTTTTTCAGCCATCATTTGAGCTTTTCAAGGGAGATATCTATTTCTCAAATAAATCATGTTATAAATCCAAAATAAAACTGTAGAGCTTTTAAACATGGAACATAAAATCGCTGGAAACTGGAGAAATAAAATGGAGAATCTGAAGAAACTTTGGGAATGTGTAAATGACCCGAATATCTTGAAAATCAAATGCTAGCTTCACAAATATTACTGGGATGCGAGAACCTTGGATTCGTGTCCCTCCCGGTCTCGCGATTTCTTTTTTGTTTTCTCAACCATTTCTTATATTTAATAGTTTACTTATTCTGGAATTGGAGTGTATTCTCCAGTTAATTCATCATCTAGTTATTCCCGAAATTTGTATTTTCTTTTTGTCTCTCCAGTTTCTCCAAATTTTCTCTTTGCTCCAGCTTCTCAAACACATCTTTTCATCCATTGGTATATCATATCTTAACATACTAAATGAACATATCTTATCATGTTGATTCATTTTCATGAACCTTCATCTTTTAGTCAGCCTTCATGAACCTACACCTTCATCCCATAAATCCTATAGTCAGCACGTGTGCAACTGCTCATTATCATGGAGTATTGCCAACGATAAAAAGATGTTAACTCTGTCTGTTTAAATATAGGCCTATTTTTAGCCAGTTTTTGGGGTATTTTTGCTTTTTAACTTTTTTAATGCTATTTTCTGGTTTTTTGTTGTTTTTTCTTACTCTGAAATATAAAACATGCCCTTCTGGGCTTCTGATAGTAGATTTTTAGAATAAATATTTTACCTTATCTATTTCTCTTTTTTTTTCTATTTCAGTACCAGAAGAGGAAAAATCAATACTTGCTATCTTCAAAAGCTGTCAGGTCAACTTGAATACTCAGAAGCAACAGAGCCCAAACATCTACTAATCATTTAAGATCTGTTTCTTCTTCAAAAAAAACATTTTCTATTGTATAATTTTTATTAAATTTATCCATGTAGTTTATTACTTTAGAAAATGATTTGCACATTACTTTACTAAATATGTCGAAGTATATATAGTATATATTTTACACTTAGCTATGTTTCTTTTGTAATGTCGTATGCGTCATAGATGTAAGTTGCATCAAAGTTCCCTTTCATCTACTCTGCTCTGGCCCTTCCAAAGTCTCAGCCATGGTTGATTTTAACTCTTATTACCATCAAGTAATCCATGCTCTGAAAGTTGCCGAAGTGAAAGCGGTTCCTACAAGACGAGCCAAAATTGAGACAGAAAAACTAATGTGGTCCGAATCCACTGAACTCCAGTCGGCAAAACGACATGCAAAAACCTGGCTATACATTTGGATTGCTTGTGGAAGACCGCTATGCGGGACTGTATTCGAGCTGAAACGGAGCACAAAACGCAAATATAAAGCTGAAATGAAGAGATACCGAATTATCGGGCAACAGTTCACTGGAGATAAAAAATCGTGGCTAAGCCTAATCAGACCAGACAATCGTCCATCTAGCGCTTCTCTGACACTACATGATGGGCACTCTTACTATACTTCGATGTATGGAGATGAGAATCTTATTATAACCAATCAATATGGAACGGAAGTTTCCAGCTGGCTTGCACGTTTCTCAGGGCAACATTGCGTTGTTCCCATTTCCCTTGAGAAGACCAAGTTAGCTGCCAGAAAAGTACTTTCCAAAGCAAAGAATGGGATGGACAGCGATGGTCTTTCAATAAAACACCTCAAGCACTTACCTGAATGCGTCTATGTCCATCTTCAGCTTATCTTCCAGATGTGCATCTCCAGGGGGTTTTGTTCCAAACTCTTTCCTGAAAGGGGTCATTTCATCTGTCGCCAAAAAAGGAAAAGATCCGAACAAATGCAAATCTTATAGACCCATAACCGTCTCGTGCATCTTGAGCAAAGTGTTTGAAAATGTGATCTTCTCTGAGCTTGATACTGGACACTTTGGGGACAATCAGCTTGGATTCAAGAAAGGTCTCGGGTGCCCAGAGGCTCATCGCCTTCTTGCTAACGTACTTATGGACTCAGAAGGAAAAAATTCGCCTCTGTATATGTGCACTATTGATATATCGAAAGCATTCGATACCGTCAATCACATTCAAGCAATGAATGCTCTACTGCACAATGGAGTAAGTTCGAGCATAGTGAGTACTCTGAAATTTTGGTACGAAAATTCGACTGTGTTGGCCAAGTGGATAGGCAAAATTTCAGATCCTGTAAAAATCAGAAGAGGTGTGAGGCAAGGCAGCGTTCTAAGTCCTTTTATTTTCAAACATGCCATCTCCAAGATTCTGGGCCGCATCTCGCCCTCTCTCCTATTGCATGGCACTGACCTATCTTACTTGGCATACGCTGATGACGTCCTTCTGCTCAGTAGATCCAAAGCAGACTTGCAAGAGAACCTGAATCGACTCCTAAGTGATTTTTAATCTATTGGGCTTTCTATCAATATTGATAAGTGCGAATTTTCGTCCTTTAATGCACCGCAAAGTGATTCTGTCACTCTCGGAAATCACGTTGTCCCTACAGTATTGGAGCTGCGACATCTCGGTATAACGATTGCGGAAACAACTATTAAAACTAGACAAGCAATTGTTAAGCAAACAAGTAAAGCCATTAAATGTGCTTATGCGTCTGTAGTGCCGAATCGCGGACGCTACTCCAGGAAATCTCTTGCCTCGATTTATTGTTCAGTCTGCTCACCACACATAACATACCTTGCCGGTGCATCCCACATGCTGTCAGTGAGAGACACTGAAAACATCAAAAAGTGCTACTACAAATTTGAAAAATTTTTACTGTATATACCCAAGCGTTATAGCAATTCCCGCCTTGAAAAATATGGTCTTAGGGAGCAATCCAAACAATGGTCTAGCATTCAAAATAATTCAGTGTTAAAAGTTAATTCCGATAGACGACGTTTCTCACCTGCATTTACTTGAGTGTCGTGAACTACACTGAGTGTTTTATCTTTTTCTTTTTGAAGCTGGTTTCTTTTTCTTTTCTTTTTTTTTGTAGTGCTACACTATAATCTATTTTTGTGGATGGTGGGTGAATAAATCTTATTGTTATATAATAAAATATAATTTGTCATAATTTTGGCATACTCAATACTTTATTTTTCTTTGCGTTTTGTCTCTCTTTTAACCTCTAACCCTCCCATCTGGAGCTTGCGGACTGAAACTACCAAAATCTTTCGGAGTTACTACGAGGTATAATAAAAATTGACCGTAGCAAGGAAATGAAAAATATATGCTTTCTACTGTTTTTTGTCTCCTTAGGTCAACGGTCAATGTATATTTATCAAACCGACGGGCTCCGTACTCAATTGTGTCTCAAGATCGAAAAGAACTGTAAAAGTGTAAGAGGCAAAGTGGAGATGGTTGGATACACAAAGCTGCGTGGGTTTACAGTTGAATCTGGAACTTGCAATTGAATGATTGAATCTTGAACCGTGAGCTTCAGATGGTTGGGGATCGGTTAACGCTTTTCTCGAGTTATTTAAGTTTTATAATTAAATTACTAATATTTTTGAGAAAAACCAGTAAATGAGTAAAAAACTGATTAAAACCATAAAGTTCTTGCTTGAATACAGTAGCAATAGAATATGTTCTAGTTATCTGGGGTCTTATTATTAGCCTTGTGCGTTTTTCCAAAGGAGATAGGAGCTGCTGTCCATAAACACCATTTTTGCTTTCAATTTTCCTGCAACTCATGATTCTAGAAAATCACTTGCGAAAGCAAAAATTACTAAAACTTGTAAAACAAAATCACTAAAGGACTAGACAGTGATATAGTTACCGCTAACTTCCTTGTGATAAAGATATCACTAGGCAGGAGCGAAACCCCTCGAAAAGTAGTAAATCCCCAAAGGTGGCAACAATAATTTTTTTCAATTTTCCAACTAAATTTATCCGCACAGGAGCATACCTGAGAAGTGAAATCACCACCTTTCCTTGCGCGAGATCACCACCTTTAAAAAACCACCTTTGTGCACTTTTCGTAAGCAGATAGAAGGTGCTATCTGTAAACACTATTTTCTCTTCCGATTTTTCTGAAATTTTTGTTTCTAGATTACATCACTAGCAAAGGCAAAAAATAACTGAAACAGTTAAAAATAATCAGTAAATCACTAGGCAGTGATGTAGTGAACGCTAACTTCCTAGTAATAAAAATATAACTAGGTAGGAACTAGCATCACTAAAATAACGATGAATTATCAGGGATGGGAATGCTATTTTTTTCAATTCTTCCACTAAAATAACTTACACAAGAGAATACTTGAAAAGTGGGAACACCTCCTTTCCTTGTTTTTCATAAAGAGAGCCAAATTCTTGAAGAGAGCTGTTTAATAATTTATCAGATGGTTTTACATTGGAAATTATAGCTTGATATTCCCCACCCCCGTTTCATATATTCATTTCCTGGCTCAAAAATTAGACACATCCGGCAAAGAGAAAACCAATTCTCAAAATTTCGTCCCTGTAGGCTACAACTTATTTTTAGAAACAAGCGTTGTCATCCGGTAAGATAAAAGTATATGAAAAGGGCTAGTAAATGTTACCAAAAAAAGAAATAAAACTAAGAACTTTTATAAAACGGTGTTCGTCAGTTTTCAAATAAAAGATGTATCATAGACAGGGCCATGGTGCTTCCTCAGTAAAGAGCGGAATGATTTCAAAGTATATTTTCCCCCCAAGCAACTTCGTATGGAAGGATTTGTCTTAAAAACGATTGATTGGAGGCCAACCAACCAACTTCCAGACCAATTCTAGCTTTCGTCCCTCTTTAATCCCCAAAGAAGTCCGTCAAAGACTTTGATTTGCCCATTCTGTTCAAAATAGTCGATACAACTGAACTTCTGGGATGAAATGAGCCCCTATAGCCCCTGGGGCAAGGAGCGCAAACTTTGAAAGTTACCAATTGTTTACATATAGGTTTTTGTTATTGGGAAAGAATTGCAAGTCTGATTGTGAGTCTCCTATAAGGCTTAAGGGATTTGGGTGAAGCTTTCCTTACGCTGCAGTAACCTCACATCGACTCAAAGGCAAGTCCCGGACTCCTGCCACATTGCATAAACAGGTATGCCAGTGTAAGGGTTCACATGAGATCACTAGGAAGGTAATATTTCACACGGCATCAATATAGCGTAACCTCATAAGTCTTCAAAACTCCCTGTTAGACAATAAGCTGAAGGTCGATTACTTTTCGGCAGCTGTAAGCTGCCTTTCACAGTGAATAATTATTTAATAGTCAGCTCAATTTAATTTTTTCTGTGACGGTACTTTGAAATCTGCATTTTTTAGTTGATTAAAGTAAGTTGGCAACCTCATTTTTTTTCATTCATTTTCGACATATCCTACGTTCAAAAATTTTGATCGAATAATTTCTGCTGTGGCTGCTAATGAAAATGGCGGACGATGTTAGAAAAGTGGATAGAAAAATGCTAAATGAAAAAAAAATACCCTGAATCAATTTAATTTTGATTACAAAAGGTGTCACCAAAAGAATACTTAATGATAAGAAAGAAACGAGATTGTTTTGGCGGTTGTTTTGGACCAGCTGTTCCAAATTTTTTCCAAGATTGCTTTTACTAGAGACATATATTTTTATACTAACACTAGCACGGTACAAAATAATTAGCAAGACTATAGTAGCATAACTGGAACCTTATTCTGGGGGAAAACACAGCATTTTTTTTTGGAAAGTGTGAAATAGTTTCATTTGCAACAAGATTTAAAGTTGCCTAAAATTGATTGGTGACAATCAAAATAATGAATTTAAAAATGTATTATTTCGGTCTTGCTTAATACTGCCCAACACTACCATCTTAGAATATCCAACTTGGAGTAACAATGCGGAAGCACAGTGGACAAATAACTGGTTTTGGGGTACTATAGCGTAGAAACCCTGACTTGTTTGATAATAAACAGGATAGTTTGTTTTTTTTCAATTACGAAAGATATGGTAATGAACCAATTTTAATGCATTAGGTATTCAAAAGCAAAAAAGTTGGTTAGTCGTTGTATAAAGTTTGAATTACAACGTTCTGTGAGCAACAAAGAAATACTTTAACATGATTGGTCACATCCTTAAGGTAAAAAATAAGGAATTACTATAAATACAAAATGTTCAAATAATTCAATATGATTTAAGGGTACTGTTAAATATCTCAAAAACGCCCAAGAAGTGAAGTTGAATAAATCCTAATGAAATATGCTGTGACAAGATAATACTTTACTAACAAAATTATTGAAACTGCAGAAGAAAATTACGGAGAGTTGGCCGCTCAGAACGTGTTACATTAAATACCTAACAAAAATACCGAATCTACATACAAAACATTTAATTAAAATATACTTGCATGGTAGTTTTTTCTCACTGAGACTAAGCTAATTATAACCGAATGCAGAAAGATGAACTTATTTTACTCAGATCAAGAACTTGAGTGTTTTCGGATATTTAACGAGTACCGGTTTAAGTTTATCAGGTACATTCACTAAAATATGTAATTTACAATAAACCTTAAAGAGGAAAATCATAAATCAAGTAATGCAGACAATTGCGATTGACCAATGATTTTTTTTTACTTCCTTCAGCGTTTCAGCTTTTTTACGTATCTGTTTATTTATGAAAAATATAAAAAATAGTGCAAATAAAAACTATACCCCTTACATATATATATATATGCCTATGAAAATATTAAAATTATTCAATCAGACTTTCCATTATTTTTAGAGGAAAATAATATATTATTAGCAAATTACACTGAAAAGTTTGAAATTTTTTATTTTTAAGTCACCAAAGACCAGAAAAGGTGATAAACCAGAAAGGATTTACTTTTTTTATTTTTTCCCTTATTTTGCTTTAATTAAATGTTTTGCAGTAAACTAAGATGTAAATTCATATTTCCAGTTTAATTCCCAATTTGAATCAGTTTTTATAAGCCTTGCTCAAGACTGTATCCACAGAGTACCAGGCTTAACAATTCCCCCTTCCAAAATTTTAGTCCGACTCGTAAAAAACGTAACTAAAATGTATATAAACAAAATTTTGTGTGCGATTTTTTCACAGTTTTTTTCTTGTAAAACACACCTGACTGAATGCCTCCCCCCGCCCGACTAAAAATCCCAGATACGCCCCCATTGTATATCCTATTTTCATAGCTTTATTATACTGTCTAGGAAAAAAAAATATATTTGTAACACTTTCAACAAAGTACAAGTCAAGCCCTTGGTTCAAATGAGCATTTTGAAGGATCTTTGTCATGATAAAGATCTATGATGTATTCCAGCAGTTTAAAAGAACTATTTGAGCTAGGATAAAGTCAAGTCATTGGGAGGATTAGTTGAACCTTAGCTAGCAGAGATTCGATTATAAGCATGGGCGCCAGCAAGGGGCGGGGGGGGGGGGGGGGGTTTGGGTGGCCATGGCCCTCCTGGAAATTTGGAACTATAAAGTAATGATAAGGAAACCAAAGGAAAGAGAGCAGAATAGGGAAAAACCATGGAAGAAATGTTTGTTGCCCCCTTTTTGGCTGCCTACCAATAGATTGTGACCCATAATAAGGAAAATATAAATTCTAATTTGTGGATGAGTAACCCTGAACCAGTTTTCCACAAATTTTTTTTCTGTATGATTTGTTTGGAGCATAAACAATCAAATTGTTCATAGTAATGAATGGTAAGTAAATGACGATCCTTGTCATTACCGAAAGTATAAGAGCCTTGGTATTGACAACATTCTGTCAAAGAATCAGCTTTTTATGGTGATCCTAATTTCTATTTTATGGCTTTCTATTTGTTTATTAGTAATTAGTGCAGTTATTAGAACACAAGAAAGTTCGTATAATTATAAAAAAACACAAGGAAAACAACTTAATAAAGGGCAATGTCGGTAAGATTATGCCGTCAACTTGTGCTTGCATTGCTAGAGTACCCATGAGCTGATATATCAAGCCACTGTAATCAGAAATGTTTCCCCTGAACGGAATGGTGGGAATTTCTGTACTTTCCCCCTGAAAGGATACTATTTTTATGTTTTATTATCATTTTTTTTTCAATAGTGATTGTATTTATCTACGTGTCATTTTGGAAAAAAAAAACTTTTTACAGTTATGAGGTATAAAGGCGTCAAATATACTGGCCTTTGGTAGTCAATATTAAGTTAAAAATATTGAATTAAAAACTTGTATTTGATTTTCTTAATATTAGTTTTAATGTTTCACTTTGAACAAACTACTTTGATAATGCATTGATAAAGAGAACTAAAT
This sequence comes from Artemia sinica, assembly GCA_027921565.1. Taxonomy (NCBI): domain Eukaryota; kingdom Metazoa; phylum Arthropoda; class Branchiopoda; order Anostraca; family Artemiidae; genus Artemia; species Artemia sinica. The sequence continues at coordinate 71,297,042 of CM051258.1, forward strand.
GCTGGATGTTTATGTATTTTTTTTAAGTAGGCTATTATTTGTGTATTTTTTGTAATTACTTCCTTTTTTCATTTTTATATACTTTCATTAAATAAAGCTTCATTAAATAAAGAAAAAAACAAGTTTTATCAACAGAAAGTAAGAAGCAGCATTAAAACTTAAAACGAGTAGAAATTATTAAATATATGAAGGGGGTTACCCCCCTCCTCAACACCTCACTCATCACGCTACAGTTTTTTGGCACTTTAAAAAAAAAATTACTTATTTTTCTAATTAAACGACCTTTGTATTTGAGGAGTCGTTTCTAAGGAATTGGGACAAAATTTAAACTTTGGCGTAAAGACACAGATGTTGAGGAGGGGGCAAACCCCTCATATACGTAATAATTTCTGTTCGTTTTAAGTACTAATGTTGCTTTCAGTTGATTTCTGAAATATATGCAGAAAGTATTAATGTTGCATATATGCAGAGCATAATTTCTGTTCGTTTTAAGTATCAATGTTGCCATACTTTCAGTTGAACAAACTTGTTTTTTCTGATCGTTTTTAAATGACGTCAGGATACCTGGCTCCACGTACACGGGAAATTCTCTCTTCCCATAGAAATATCCTCTGGACAATTCAATCCTGGCGAAAGTTTACCCCGGACTTAAAATCTTCACGCGTAAAATTGAATTGGTAAAGAGAAAACAAGACATATAAAGAAATTTCGTATATGAATTCTGGCAAATTCACCCAGTGTAAAATTTCCTCTGAAAATTACACCCTCTGGAAATCTTCCTCTCCATTGAAAATTCTCCCAGCAGAAAATTTGTCCTCCCCTCCCCAACCGAAAAATGTATGAATACTTCCCAATAACAAATAAAACAATGGACGAATTTTATAACATTTCCCCAGGGGCTATAGGGGGTCATTTTATCCCCAAGGACATGAACAAGGACATGCTGAATAAAAAAGGCTATCTCAAAGTTTTGAACGGACGATTTTGGGGAAAAAGTGGCATGGGAAGGGGTCTAGTTGCCCTCCAATTCTTTTGGTAACTTGAAAAGAACACTAGAACTTTTTGTTTCCGTTAGAATGAGCCCTCTCCCGACGTTCTAGGCCCACTGGGTGTACACGATCATTCCTAGGGAAAAAACACGAGCTGTTTGATTACCCATCAAAATCCAAACAGAGATCATTGAAATATTGATCGTCTTTTCTGCGTTACCAAAATTATTGTATTCATAAAACTTTACAGTTTCACAAAATATAATTAAACAAAAAAGGTTTTTCAACTAAAGTAAGGACTAAGTTTACAAATTCAACAAATATAAATTACTCTATATATAAGGGGGACTGCCCCCTTCTCGACACCTTGCTTATTAAAAAACGTTTTTTAGTGCTTTGAAATTTTTTTTCCAATTGCAAGTTTTCTTTAAAAACTTGGGAAAAAGCCAAAATTCACAGTAAAGAGTAAGGAGCTAAGGAGGAGACAGCCCCCTTCATACAAAGAATAATTTGTTCAAATAGGGTTCAAATATTTTCTTTGCTTTCAGTTGAAAAGGTCTTTTTTTTTATTTAATTTCTGATTGTTTTCCAAATCATACCTAGGCCTAACCAAGATATAATTTGAGGTACCAGTCCCTTAAATCCCTGGTCAATTGCTTTTAAAATGTGCAAATCAACAATTATACGTTGATTAGTACCGTCCTACGTTTAAATTTGTAATCTCAATTTTGGACAAAATTTGAATATACTTAAAAAATTGGCGATTAATAGTAATTTTGATGAAAAGTCCTTGTTAATATAACTACTAAAGAATTTTGGTTGGATGAAAAGGAGTATTATTGTTTGTATGGAAGGAAAATTCTGTGAGACTTTTGATCTTCTACATAACTGAAGCCATCACAACCTCTACAATAGGATTTTCTTATCGACAAATACATTAAATATATATTTTTAAATACGTTGAAGTACTTCATATGAATAGAAAAAGAAAAATATTACCATTTAAAATTGCTGAAAACTAAGTTCCTAGCAGTATTTGCCACCCCAAGGGAATTTCATGGGGGGGGGGGGGGTTGATGATAACCTGTCTTGCCTTTTCCACCTCTGTTCTCGTAGATATGGGAATATGGGGTAAAGTCGTAGTGCCCTAAAACCACCTAAACTGTCACCCAACCACCACTGCTATTTTGGCGTCTGGCCCCCTGAATCTCTTTTCATTCTGACTCTTTTCATAAAAGGTGGTCCCATGAAAAATTATTATAGATCAAAGCATTATCCCTCTTTGCATTGTTAGCGCTAGTGTACGGCCTAAGACACTAGAAATTATGCTTTAGTAAAGATTACATACCTTATGGAATAGCTTATGGAAGGTTGGAAGTTAAAACCCGAATTTAATATAGTATGTTAGTAAAACAAATATTGAACAGTTTAATTTTATTGCATAAATTAGACTAAGATCTTTATGCAAGCCTTATCGTATATGTATAAAAAATCAGAAACGGTAAAAAATTATTCTGAAAAAAAAGTTATTCTCGCGGAAATAAAAAGATAAGTTTAAACTAGATGTGAACAAACATTACTGCCTCGCAGATTGTACATGATAAATAAGATTGTACATGATAAACCCAGTTTCAACATCGTTCTTTACTACCATTAGAAAAACTTTTTTTAATTAATCTTTTTTACAGGTGCTCCTTTTCTTCGCTTTTACAACCATTACTACAGCTCAACTAGAATTTCCACAATTAGATAAAGTTCGACTAGAAGCACAACAAGGGAAAACAGCTCAGTTAAAAATCCAACAAGATGCTATTGCTAAATTGGAAGCCCAGCAAGGACTTAAAGACCAACTGGATGGCCAACAAGGGGTTAAATCTGAAATAGAAACCCAACGAGGCGCTACTGCTCAAACAGAAGATCAGCAAGTAGATAAAGTTCAACTAGAAGCACAACAAGGGGATACAGCTCAAGTAAAAATCCAACAAGATACTATTGCTAAATTGGAAGCCCAGCAACGACTTAAAGACCAACTGGATGGCCAACAAGGGGCTGCATCTGAAATAGAAATCCAACGAGGCATTACAGCTCAAATAGAAGTCCAGCAAGATGAAGCAGATCAAGTGAAAGCTCAAGAAGATGAACAAGCAGACTCAAAAATATTCGGCTTAGGAGGTCTTCTTGGTGGCCTGGGAGGAGGTTTACTTGGAGGAGGATACAGACCAGGATTTAGAGGTGGCTACAGACCTGGGTTTGGAGGTGGCTACAGACCTGGGTTCGGAGGTGGCTACAGACCAGGATTTGGAGGGGGATTCAGACCTGGTTTTGGAAAATGAACTAATGCTAACTTCCTGATGCTATGACTGAAAAAACATATTTTTGTAACTCAGTTGACTGATCTTTTTAATACACAGTTTATTATACAATCTTTGCTAGCTGTTATCAGTGTCTGAAGTTGAAAATAAATCTAAAAAAATTGCGACTTAAAAAGTGCACTAGAACTTTTGATTTCCATTTGAATGAGCCCATCGTCGACCTTCCAAGAATATCGGTAGAATACGATCAACCCTGGGAGAACCAAAACAAAACAAAAACACATGGTCTATCCGTGGTCTTTCTACTGGGTAACAAAATAATATTCCACATTTTTGTGCATAGGAGCTCGAAACCATTACAGTAAGGTTCTCTGGTGTGATAGATCCATTAGTGTGATTTTTATCAATATCGCGTGCCATTTTGGGGGAGGGGGTGTGTTTGCCCCCTTTTTCTAAAATCAGGTATGTTTTCTAAGGTTCATAGCTTTAGATTGGTACGATTAAAATTACTGATTTCATATATTTGGAATAGGCTTAAAAATACAACCTTGTTTGTATTAATTGTAATAACTGAAAGTTTGTTGCCACGAACTATTTGATTGTTATAGGACTTTATTTCATCTTGTTTTAAGTTGTAATGACTATTTTATTTTCTATGAAAACTTTCTAGTTGTGAAAATGTGGTGTCGTTTTTTAATTAATAATGGTAATAACAATCGGGTATTGTATTAGATATCTCTTCAGCTATACATATTACTTTTTCCAAATCCCCTTCCAATTAAATTCTTCACATCTCAGTAGATCCCTGGCGAGAGTATAATAAGGAAATCACCTATAGGGATGATCCCTCCCCTCGGGACAAAAGAAGACATTAAAAAACTATTTCAAAAAAAGAAAAGAATGTTTGCATAAAAAGTATTGTAGAAACACAACTCAATGTGTGAATGGGCCCTCACCTCTCCCACTGAAAAACCCATATCGTCTCAAAACTAAAGAGGTACAAAACCAACTTCGGTATTGTTGCTTATATTTATGAAATAAGATAAATTTGCTGACTTCCTTCAAAATGAGACCACGTGTGTGAAAATGCTTGTTTTTGGTTCTGCTTTTTTTCAGGGATAATCCGACGCTTAAAAAGGGTATTGTATGAACGGTTTTCCCGGCTGAAGTGATTTTTCCTTGAATGAGATGAAGCGAAAGTGAATGCTCTCTAGTGTTGCAATAAGTCTGGCTTTTGCTTTGTTAAAGGGGGAACTCCCCCTTTTTACTCATTTTTAGCGTGTCTTACTTTGGAAAATTCTCTCAAAAACACTTTTAGGGAGAAAATTAGTTGGAGGAAAACGAAATCCTGCAAAATTCAGCAAATAAGACATTTAAATCAAACAGTTCGTGGTAACGAACTGTAAGTAAGGAGCGACCCAGCTCAATAGTAACCGAAACTTTAAGAGACGGAATTTTGATACCAGTAAATACATGAAAAGAATTGGATTTTTATGCTAATTCCAAATATATAAATTTCATCAAATTTAGTCTAATCCATCAAAAGTTAAGAGCACTGAAATATTTGCCTTATTTTCGAAAAAAAGGGAAACACGCCCTAATAGTGATAGAATCTTAATGAAAGTCAAATCATCAGATTCAGCGTAACAGAAAACCATACTGTAGATGTCTCAAGCTCCTGTCTACAAAAATGTGGAATTTAGTATTTTTTGCCAGAAGAAAGGTCACGGATGCGTGTTTATTTGTTATTTTTTTCCAGGGGTCATCGTATCGATCCAGTAGTCCTAATATCGTGAAAGGGCTCATGCGAACGGAAATTAAAAGTTCTAGTGACCTTTTTAGGTGACCAAAAAATTGGAGGGCAGCTTGGCCCCCTACCACGCTCATGTTTTTCCCTATGTCACCTAATCAAAATTTTGAGATAGCCATTTTGTTCAGGATAGTCGAGAATCTAATGCATATGTCTTTGAGGATGACTTAGTCCCCCACAGTTCCCGGGGGAAGGGCTACAACTTATGAACTTCGCCAAATTTTTACAAAGTAAGGAGTGACATTGTAGCTTAAAACGAACATAAATTATTACGTATATGAGGGGGTCCACCCTCTAGTCAATACCTCGCTCTTTACACTAAAGTTTTTTTTGGTACTTTCAAAATTCTAATTAAACGGTGATTCAGGGATTGTGATTGTGATTCAGAGATTTGTGATTCCAACAAAATTTGAACTTTAGCGTAAAGAGCGAGGTATTAACTAGGGGGTGAGCCCCTCATATACGTAATAATTTCTGTTCGTTTTAAGTTTTAATGTCGCTCCTTACTTTCAGTTGAAAAAACTTGTTTTTTTATTTAATAGTGTTAAAAAACGATCGAGACTTAGATTCAATTAATTGCATCTATTACAGAATATTTAATGAAGCTATTACTGATAATGAAGAGGCAGGAATTTATTTATTTTTTTTTTTTTTTTTTTTAATTGGGAATTACACTATCTTGATGATTTATAGTTGCTTTTTATAGCCACACATTTTGTTGTTATTAACAGGTAAATTAATTCAAATCATAATCTAGCACTACCACCTAGTAATAGGACGAGAAAGCCAGATATATATAGTGGCACAATTGGAATTTTTCCCTGGAAAACCAATGCAACATTTTTTTTTTTTTATAGTTGCATAAAAGTGTCCCATTTGCATCGAGATTTTGATGTTATTACTCTCAATAATTATCAAATCCAAATTTCAAAATTTGTTGTTGCTCAATATTGCCCAACACTATCCACCTTGGAATATTCTACTTAAAAAAACAACAACACAGAAGCACAATGAACTTGCTCTGAGGCACTAAAGTAACAGAAACTTGATTAATTTTAGACTAAACAAGATAGAAAAAGATTATATTTTCAAATACACGACAGAGAGGGTAATGAACCATCTTTGAAAAACAGTTATTTAAGAGTAAATATATTGATTAGTCGCTGTATAAAGTTTAAATGACAGCAGGGTGTAAATTTTTAACAAGAACTGTTTCATGATAGGGTTTATCTTCAAGATGAAAAATAAAATATTTCAATTCTATATACTATTTCATTATATGACATTTTATTGTAGTGTTTATAGGATTATTTTGATATCAAACAGTTCATGGTAACGAACTGTAAGTAGGGAGCGACCCGGCTCAATAATAACCGCAACTCTAAAAAACGGAATGTGGATACCAATAGATACATCAAAAGAATCAGAATTTTATGCTGATTTCAAATATACAAGATTTATCAAGATTAGTTTACCCAAAAGTTACGCGCCTGAGAAAACTTGTCTTATTTTCGAAAAAAAGGAAGAACACTCCTAAATGAACATAAGACCTTAATGAAAACCACACCATCAGATTCAGCGTATCAGAGAACCCTATAGTTGAGGTTTTAAGCTCCTATCTGCAAAAATATGGAATTTTGTATTTTTGCCAGAAGAAAGATCATGGATGCGTGTTTATTATTTTTTTTTTTTTCCCCAGGGGTGATCGTATTGACCCAGTGGTCCTAGAATATCACAGAAGGGCTCATTCGAACGGAAATTAAAATTTTTAGTGCCTTTTTTAAGTGACCAAAAAAATGAAGGGCAACTAGGCCCCCTCTCACGCTCATTTTTTCCCAAAGTTACCCGATCAAAATTTTGAGATAGCCATTTTGTATAGACAGGTCGAAGAATATTATAACTATCTCTTTGAGGACAATCCCACAGTCCCAAGAGGAAAAGCTGCAAGTTATGAACTTTGCCCAATGTTTCAGAGGCAACTCTATAGCGTTGCCTGTAGTAAAGGCCATACGATTCTAATGTATTATTATTATTATGTTTTTTCCCCCAGAGGAACTTCATATGGCAGGAGTCGTCGTATAAACTTGAAAGGGGGCTCATTCGATTGGAAATCATGAGTTCTAGTGCCCTTTTTAAGGGTCAAAAGGGATTGGAAGGCAATTAACACCCCTTCCACGCCCACTATTTCCCCAAGCACATCCAATCAAAATTTTTTGATTGGATGTGCTTGGACAGCCATTTTGTTCTATGTAGTTGATTTCCAGATAGAAATTATGTTTTTGAGGAGGACATTCCCCCCACACCCCCCAGGGCACGGCTTGTAAGTTATGCCCTGGGGGCATATAAGATTTTATAGAAAGTTTTGTCGTAGAAACTGCAAAAAGGACTCATTCGATTGGATATTCACAGGGTTAGTGCCCTTTTTAATAATCCAAAGTGATTGGAGGGCAACTAAGCCCCCTCTCGCACCCACCTTTTCCCATACACATCCAATAAAAATTTTGAGATAGCCATTTTGTTCAACGTTGTTGATAATTCTGGAAATTAGGTTTTTGAGGGTGACAACCCCTCTCCCCCACAGCCCTCAGGGCAAGGGTTGTAAGTAATGCACTAGGGGCATATAAGGTTCTTATAGAAGGTGTTGTCGTAGAAACTTTAAAAAGGGCTCATTAGATTGGAAATTTAAATGGCTAGTGCTCTTCTGAATAGTCAAATGTGATTGGAAGGCAACTAACGCCCCTTCCACACCCACCATTTCTCCAAAAACATCCAATCAAAATTTTGAGATACCCATTTTGTTCAACCTAGCTGAAAGTTATGGAAAGTGTATCTTTTAGCAGGACACTCTCCCCACAGTCTTCAAGGCAAGGGTTATAAGTTACGCCCTGGGGGCATATATGGTTCTTATGGAAGGAATGCTCGTATAAGCTTCAGAGAGGGCTCATTTGACTGGAAATTGAAAGTTCTAGTTCACTTTTTAAGCGTCAAAAGATATAGACGGATAACCACCCCCCCTGCCCTTTTTTCCCAAATGCATCTGATAAAAAGCTTTGAGATAGCTATTTTATTAAAAATAGTTCAAAGATCATGTAACGAAAACTCCGGTGTCGACACAACCCCCCAGGGCCCGGTGGCAGGCGCTGTAAATTATGTCCTGGGGGTATATATGGTTCTTATGGAAGGGATGCTCGTATAAACTTCAAAGAGGGCTCATTTGATTTGAAATTAAAAGTTCTAGTTCACTTTTTAAGAGTCAAAAGAGATTGGAGGGCATCTAGCCCCCCCCCCCCTACACGCCCTTTTTTTCCTGAAACCCATTCGATAAGAACTTTGAGATAACCGTTTTTTTTAAAGGGTTATAAGTTACGCCCTGGGGGCATATTCGGTTCTTATGGAATGAATGCTCGTATAAACTTCAGAGAGGGCTCATTTGATTGGAAATTGAAAGTTCTAGTTCACTTTTTAAGCGTCAAAAGATATAGAAGGGTAACCACCCCCCATGCCCTTTTTCTCCAATGCATCCGATACAAATTTTGAGATAGCTATTTTGTTAAAAATAGTTCAAAGACCATATAACGAAAACTCCGGGGTCAACACAGCCCCCCCCCATGGCCCGGAGCAGGCGTTGTAAATTATGCCCTGGGGGAATATGTGCTTCTTATGGAAGGGATGCTCGTATAAAATTCAGAGAGGGCTCATTTGATTGGAAATTGAAAGCTCTACTTCACTTTTTAAAAGTAAAAAGATATGCGAGGGAAACTAGCCCCCCCCTACCCTCCACGCCCTAAGTGCATCAGATAAAAATTTTGAGATCGACATTTTTTTTAAATAGTTGGAAGTTCAGATAACAAAAACTCCGGTGTCGACGCAGCCCCCCAGGGCCTGGGGGTAGGCGTTGTAAGTTATGCCCTAGGGGCATATATGGTTGTTATGGAAGGGATACTCGTATAAACTTCAAAGAGGGCTCATTTGATTGGAAATTGAAATTTGTAATTCAATTTTTAAGAGTAAAAGTGATCGGAGGGCAGCCAGCCTCCCCCCACACTTCATTATTTCCCAGAGGCTCTTCATATAGAATGGGTCGTCGTATAAACTTCAAAGGGGGCTCAATCGATGGGAAATCGAGAGTTCTAGTGCCCCTTTTAAGAGTCAAAAGTGATCAGAGGGCAACTAGCCCCCCCCCAAGCCTTTTTCCTCAAATACATTTGATAAAAATTTGAGGTAGCCATTTTGTTAAAAAACAGTTCAAAGATCATATAACAAAAAACCCTCTACGTATGGCCATTTCGTTCAAAATAGTTTGTTGGGGTTCCACCCCTGTTCCTTTTCCTTTCAGATAAATGACCTGTTTTCGTTTTCTTAATTATATTTGCTTATAGTATAATTGTAAAAGACAGGTTAAATTCCCGTTACTAAGCGATAGTGGTTTTGCAATAAGTAAGCTTTGAATTAAGTTTTATTTTTGTACTTCCTGGTTTGGGAGTCATTGAAAGATAAATCTAAGAGGTATAATTAGGTTTGAATGGGGATGTAGCTGATTGGCTGGGCCAAGCGACGGTCCACCCCTACGGACAGTGCTGTAAAGATTATTATTATTTTTTTAGTCTGCATTTTGACCCCGTTTGGGGAAGGATATTTGTGTTGTTATATGTGACCCTTTTGGAAAAATACAAGTAAGGTATTTTCTACAAACTGTGTACTAGTTTCCGTATCCCAGGCAGGGTAGGAATAGAGCTACGAGGTATCATCATTATTATATTGACGGGGAGGTTTGTTACCTCCAAGGAGAGAGTTAGAGATTTTCTAGCCGTAACCCAAGGCGGGTGCACTTGGCTTTAGAAAGTGGCCATTTGACCCCTCGATCGCGTTATCATACCCTGGGACAGGATATACTGTAAATCGGGTAGTACCAAACCCGATATTTGGAAAACCGTTGGAGTAAGCGCGGGAATCCCACAAATATTTGGGCCGACAAGGGGTTCTCCCCTTTGAGTAAGTGGCATAGCAACCTTTTTGCGCCATTTTTCATCAATAAGTGGCGACACCCGTACTTACACCCCAATAAGTGGTGGCAGCAACAAAAGGAGCTATCAGTAAACCTGATAGTAAAAAGAATTCCACGTTTTCGAAGACACAAGTAATTTTGCCTACAAGAGTGGCCTATTGTGGTTACATATATAAAAAAATCGCAAAGAGAATTTTTTTTTACCTGAGCTGTGCCTAGTCGGATAATAATAAGTAATAAAATTTAAGAATCAATAGTTCACGCGAATAATTAACTTGTATGACAAGGGAAGCTGCGCCCGCCCACGTAGAATTGGCAAATTAAAAGGAAACAATTTTTCACGAAAGGATAAAAAGAGACATTGATAAAAGAGTTTTCATTCGGACGGAAGATGTTAAGTAAACCTTGAAATAATGGCGCACAAACGGAGAATTCAGACAAGATCTACCGCGGTTAAAACAAAAATCGAATTCAGAAACACAATTGTATGCGACTCCCGTGGGAAATACCCTAAGAAAAACTCCGTCAGATAGAACCATATATCACTCAACAGGTGAAATAGGCATTTCTGAGACGGGTGAAGAGGAAATCTTCAAAACAAAATCAGTAATAGAGCGATCCCCGGTACGAACCAGGGAAGAAGAAAAAAGTCTAAGGCAACTTCAGATAGAATTATTCCCAGATAGAGAAACCCAGACAAAAGAAAACATTGGCAATAATACATGAAGAAATCTCACTATATGAAAGGACGAATAAAACAAAACCAACTCACTCTTCAGATGAAGTACAAAATGTAGGGGAGTTGAGGATAAAAGAAAATATAATTATAGAACGAATAGAATCAGAAAACGAATTAAGAGGATATAAAAACAGAGAGAATCATAGTAGGCCAAGTAGCACCAGTAGTAGAAGTTCAATTTCCAGCAGGGGCTCGCGAAAGAGTACTCAAATAGATACAACACAACAAATATTAAATTTCATGAGAGAAAGAGAGGTAGCCAGAGAAAAAAGGGAGGAGGAAGATAGAAAAGAAAGAGAGAAAGAGAGAATAGCTAGAGAACGAAAAGAAGAGGCAGATAGGGAGGATAGAAGAGAACTAATGCAAATGATTGCAGGTAGAAATTCCCAAGAGCCTCAGAAATCGTCTACAATAAAGATAATGCAGGCAGTAAACCTTCAACCAATGAAAGAAAATGAAGGTGTACATTTATACATATACAATTTTGAAAAAACGGCGGAATTAAGTGGTTTACCGAGAGAAAATTGGGTGACAAGAATACAGCCCCTCCCTAACTACAAAGCACAAATTGTATATAAAGCATTACCAATGGAGTACTCAAAAGATTTTGAAAGACTAAAACAAGCCATTTTTGAAAAGTTTCAACTCTATCCCGAACACTTTCAAAGGAGATTTAGAGAGAAAAAAACGAGACAACGAAACATATAAAGAATTCGGGTACAAATTGAAAGATATGTGTTTAAAATGGCTAAAGTTAGAAAACTATAGAATGTTAGAAGACCCGGAAGAAATAAAAGAAAAGATAAAGGAAATAATAGATAAAACAGTAGTGGAACAATTTTTAGAAAATACCCACAGAGAATTTAAAATATATTTGAAAGAAAAGAACCCAAAAACAAGCGAAGAAATGGCGGAAATGGCAAATAGGTGGACGGAAATAAGAGAGGAAGTTGAGGAGACAGACATATTTCAATATAGAGAGCATAACAAAAAAGGCACTATAACACAGCGCAAGGAGAACTAACTTGCTATAACTGTGGTACCACGGGGCATTTTGCAAGAAACTGCCCCAGTAGGCTAAACATGACCAAAAACCACATAAAATGACAGCCTGGGCCATGACCCAAGTAGAAAGGGGGGTACCAGCCCCATTGCTCACCCCTGCTGCCATTTACAATTTAGTTTAATGCTGACGGGTCACCAAATATGGGCATAGGGTCCCTAGGGAGAATGATTGCGTAATCGGTCAATGACCTCCTTTTCCAAGGTTGATTTATTTGTTGTTGTTTTGGTCAAGTGCATGCTCGGAGCGAATGTTATGATCCAGAAATAGGAAACAGTATTTGTTGTTGTTTTGACCAAGTGCATGCTAGGAGCGAATGTTATGATCCAGAAATAGGAAACAGTATTTGTTGTTGTTGTTTTGGCCAAGTGCATGCTCGAGGCGAATGTTATGATCCGGAAATAGGAAACAGTATTTGTTGTTGTTGTTTTGGTCAAGTGCATGCTAGGAGCGAATGTTAAGAGTTTCCAGGAATAGGAAACAGTATTTGTTGTTGTGGTTTTGGCCAAGTGCATGCTCGGAGCGAATGTTATGATCCAGAAATAGGAAACAGTATTTGTTGTTGTTGTTTTGATCAAGTGCATGCTCGGAGCGAATGTTAAGAGTTTCCAGGAATAGGAAACAGTTAGATCACGTGTCTCCTTCTCAGCCAATCAGAGGGCTGGTTACATATTAGTGGGAGAGGATCGCAGAGAATATGAGGAAAGGATTTTTACTATAGTTTTATTAGTCTGTGAATAGAATTCAAAGGGGTGAGAACAGTTTGACTTTACTCATTTGGATATATATTTGTGTGTTGATGACGAGTGGAATGTTTACCCTCTTAGAAGTTGATAGTGGAGTTGATGGTAATAATACAAGAGCACCTAACATTGCGGTGGAAATCACGAGAGGATCACGGCTTTGTCTGGAATGGGATGAAGTATATGCAAGATATGTGATATCCTTGAGCAAATTTAAAATGGAGGATCAATTATGTTCCGCTGCAAAAGTTGATATAGCACACGTGAATAGACTTCAATGTGCTTTAAGTGCATTGGTGAAACATATCGAAGACAATAAACTGTATCGCTAATTGTACGTGCTTAGTATTGTTGTTGTTGTAATTATTCAATAAAATTGTTTCGAAATCGAAAATGTTCCCTTTCTTTTCTGGTTAGGTTAGGGCTAACGAATCAGGGTCAGTCTAGAGTCAGCAGTCAGAGTGAAAGGATTGAAAAATGAATAAATTTGAGAAAGAGAGAATTAGATCAAATCTAGTGTTTATGGAAAAACATTTGATTTTGGATGACGATTTTCTCGAGTTATCTCTTCAACGCAGGATATTCTCTCGTCAGGGAACACTTGACAATATAATGAGGACTGATTCTCCCCCATTGGACTATTGTATGAAACTTTTAAAATGTGATTCAAATGCTTATAGTCAATTTATTGATATATTAATTGGAACAAAGCAGAATCATATCGTGGATATACTTTTGAAAACATTGCCAATGGATTCAATGTAGATGGCTCCCCCGTCATTCGAAAGAGGTGACGTCACAGAGCTACTCCTCCCCCATTCCTCCACCTTGAATTTATCCGTCAGCAGGAACGATCAGTTTCGTTTTAGCTGTGAGTGAGTCAAGTGACATTGGAAACCAAAAAAAATGTTCTATACATGTCCATTGTGCATGTACACTCTTGGCAGTTGGATTCAATGTGAGAATTGTACAATTATTGATGACTATAGTGAAAAGTGTAAATTATGTAATCCTTGTAAATTACATAGAGGCTATGCAGTACAAATTAAAGGATGTAATTCATGTCTTGAGGAGATTTGTGACTCTCACCCTAGAGGGCACCTGTGCTCCAATTGTCACTATGATAAATGTGATCAGTGGGAGAATACTTACCCCGCTATGATTGGAAAGAATCCCAAACGTGATTTTAGTTTATTTCTACGAGATTGGTATCGTCGTGGATTTAAATTATTCTGGGAAGAGGAATCTGGTCTACGATTCAACTGTTGGGGTAACAAGACAATTTGGTTTCTACGTCATCGTTGTGACGACACTGCCTATTATGACTATAAACCAAGTGATTTTTATTTGGCAGTTACCGAATGTGATTCACCATTTGAAAACACTGTATGTGATATTGCTTCAAATAGACAGATTGAAACTCGTGAATTTCATAATATGAATGCAAATAGTATCATTGACTATACAAAGAGATATGACAAGAGTGAAGTTACATTGTACTGTAGAAAATGTGACCCTGACTTTGCAGTCAATCAAGATCAATATACAGTGAATCCAAATGATTTACCAGCATTAGTGGTTCACGACAGTTGCCTATACACCGAAGAAGAAATCTAAAGTGAAGATTTAAAGACATTGTTGTATATATATATATGCATTTTATTAATAAACAAATTCACAAACATTTTTTAAGCACTTTACTCTTAGGGCACTGAAATCAATACTGTATAGGTCTGAGAGGATATTTTCCACTAGAAAGTCGTTCAGACGAGGATTGTCACCATAAATGTGGAGAAACTGCTTGTAAGTATAGCCACGACATCGGAACACAAAATATAGTAGTGCATGGAAGCCACAGCTTTTAGTCGTTAGATCCTGCACCCTCTTCCGATTTTGAATAATAGTTTTCCCACTGCTCTCAATATAGTTGCTGATGTGGGGTGTGTAAATGTATAGGGTAGACCAAGAGGATCAAAAATTCAATCGTCTTCATTGTTTGAAAGATGCACAGCCAATGACCCGTCAGCACAGTCGATGGACTGCTATTAACAATAATCAAGGTATTGTTGACACTTTGAATTTTTCCAAGATAGTCCGAGGGTAGACAATAGGATTTGTACTGGGACATGTAGGGGTCCATATTAAATACATTGATTATTTGACTGGTGTTCATGGCGCCAAGTCTAGTAGAACACTGCCTTCGGGAGTGATTTCCCAATAGGTTTCATATTGATTTAGTGAGATTAGTGCAATACTCTCAGCCAATGGATCGGCAAATGTACACTCTAAACGCACACTCCCCGTACGTACTATACTCATATCCTGTGTGCCAGACAAATCCAGAACAATGATACCATGTGTTTTAGCAAACATATCTTCGGTTATACCTTTTTCAAATAGTTGAGAGTCATGATCTAGGGTTTGCATGGTCAACTCATACAATGTTCTATAGGATTTATCAAAAGATAGATTGTAGAGTGGGATACCGTTTACTTTGCACACAAGAGATGAAAGTCCAAACATCTCGAATTTATGTGGGCATTCAGTCCACGATCCTATTGCACTGGCGCTTTTTACAAATGCCAAAGCGAGTTTTGACGGAATTTCACCATTGATAAAGGATGAATCGGTGAAGGTGCGTGAGCCCATGGCAATATGACGTTGATTGGTGATTGTATGAGGAACAAGTAGTTTAATATTATTTCCATTGGCTCTCAGTTTTTCCACTGCCAAAGCAACAGAACTCATGACCTGTTGTTTGCGTACATGAAGTATTGCCGAGGTGAGGGAGAGACTTACATCAGGATTGGCAGCAAGTTCTTTTTCTCAATATGAAATTGGAGGGTGCAAGCGTCAGTTTTATATCCACTTTAACATTGGGCGGCAGCCATTGGGGTATATTAAATATTTCATGATATATTTTTCCAACTAGATGTAATTCGCTAGTTGTAGCATTTTTAAGTGCATCTGTACTATCAGTATTAGTAATATATTCATATCCATTGGAGGTGCCTCTCAATTCCTTGTATGACTTGGGTGTCATCAACATGAATTGCATATAGCTTGTATAATTTGAGAGATTGTTGCTTGTGCTCACCAGCGTGCCATTGATGTAGACACTAATTTGACGAAATAAATTATGTAATATACAATTTTCATAGGATATTCCATCGGCCCGAATTGGCATTGTATTATCGGATTTCCGGACTTTCATTTGTAAATCTATAAATGTTGAAGACATGTCCATAAAGTAGTCTTCATTGGAATAAATTTGAAAGTGGATATTATCGGAGAGGGGTTGTTGAGGATAAAATTGTTCATAGTATCCATGCTTGACACTCACATCAACATTTTCTGCATTGAATAGATTCAATGATGAGGTGATTGAAGGTTGAGAATCCTTATGCGGTAGGTAGGACATCTTAAGAGAAGAAATCTAGTTTTGATCTAACAATTCTCTTCCTGGGGCTTCTTCTTCTGTTTACACTACGTGTCGGCTTTTTCCTTCTTTTCTTTGACAAGAGGGTGATGTCTTTCGTTTCTGACCTGAGTGGAGACTGATGAGTGATGCAGTGTTTCTCGACCTTTTTAAGCCTTTTCCATTTTGTTTTAATCTCTCGCCAAGGGTTCGCGCACTGGACCTGAGATTGTCCGAAGCACTTTTTTTAAAATCCTTGCCAGAGCCCCAATCGTATAGTGTAGAGGATGCAAAATCTGTCGCAGCCGGTACAAGATATTTTCTAGCCAGTGGTAGTGCAGAGCGAAAGAGCTTAGCAAACCAACTGCCAAGACCGTAGCCAGACATTGACGAGCGACCTTTGTAATAGTCCATTCCATTGCCCTGTTGTCTTGGGCCAAGAGTATTAACATAGCAGTCAATATCAGGACAAATGAATACCACTTTTCTATTAGACATCTTGTTGTTGTTGAACGATGGGACGAAAATGGCATGTAATCACAGCCAAACCTTTTGAAATTGCTATGGGATCACCCAATTCAGTTCTTAGTGTTAACTGACAGAGTTCCAAATAGGAAGTGTTTACAGGAATATACTGAAGATGCTTTATATTGCAGTGGTGAATATGTTCTTGATTGGTTTTTCGTTCAAGAACTCGTAGGAGGGGAACATTTGAATTACCAACCCGAGATGTTTCCACAAATGAAGCGTAGAGAAATATACAAGTGTCCGTGGAGAAGGCAGGCGGGTAGTCAGCAAAAATGAAATTAGTGTTTCCGGCACTTTTACCATTGATTATATTGAGCTTAAAGCCAAGAACATCCTTTAGATTATCATTGAGAATAACCTTTTCGTTGGCAATAGGTGAACTAATGTAGATCTTGCCCTCCTCCTTTGAATAGTTGAAATGAAAAGCTCCTTTTTTACGAGCGGAAATTCTTTTATTAATAGAACGACATAAATCATTCATACAGGTGAGTTCCTCGTAGGGTAATTCAATATATGGATAATCCATCCAATTGATTTTTTGAATTTGTTCTTGATCACCTGAAGGTGGTGGCGGCCAATCATAGGGTCTAATTTTTATATCATATTTACGATCTTTTCTCAGGATGTCATAGGTATTTTTGAGAATACAGTCGACAAGAGCCACTTCATACTTTCCGTCGTCGAATTTGATGGTGGGGGAGAGTTTCGTCCAAAAATCACTTGTTCTATTCAAGTCATTGTAGAGAGGATCAGAAACATTGGACATGAAAGTCACATAGAAATCATTGGGCATTGTTAATGTCTTCAGCACTGACCCAAGAATCAAAATCTGAGTTGTATCCTAGCCAGCGAACAAGCAACTGTCTCTTGCCACTACGAGTACGACTCTTTAATATCTTTTCAATTTGATAAATTTCACTAGTGTTTCTAACTTTTTGCAGTTCATATTCATAAAAACCGCCGAGAATCTCATCATCTTTGGTGTCTCGCAGTCGATATGTCGTGGGCTCGGTGTCCAGGATTTTGGACACTTTGAAAAGTTCTGTGCTCCATAAATAATTCCCCTTTTCAAAAATATTGGTGGTTCTATTAATTCGAACAGTATCACCAACATTGAATTTCTTCTTCACATTTTTTTTTCTTTTTCACCATTGGAATATTGCTTTAGAAAAGCATCAAATGTATTTTCACTGTAGTGAACTTCCCGAGGGCTTGAGTTGGACAGAGATCGATGAGGTCGATGATTGTATATCCGCATGATTTTATCTAAATCATGAATAAAAGCCGGTGTATTTTTCAGTGTACAATATCTTGAAATTAATAGACGAATCGTTCTTATTAATCGTTCAGCCAATGCAGCCTTTATCGGGCTGTGACTATGATAAAGTGTTGTATTATATTTCAATAGAACCTTTTGCACATGGGGATTAACAAATTCACTGCCACGATCCGATTGAGTTTTTCTATACGAATCCTGTTCAAGAATACTTTCAATGGCCTGAGCAACTTCAACACCTCTCTTTGACCGTAATGGAATGGCATAGGCATAGCGACTAAAGACACTGATTGCCACCAGAATATATTTGTAGGGTGCATTGTGACGCCGTTGAACTGCGTCTAAAGTTAAAAGATCCGTTTGCATTATATGCAGAGGGAAAAAGGCTTTAGTTTGTCGATATTGTTTGCCACGAAGCCTGTGATTCCGATGCAGTCTGTAACTCGGTTCATTCTCTAGATACTCTTTTGCTTTTTTCAATGTGCTGCTGGAGACAGCTTTAGAAAGCGTTTTGGGAGAACTTAAACTCCCCGCTTCACCAATATTTTCATAGACACCTTTCAGAACTTCATCCATTTTGAACGTAAACACGTAGTGTAATGTCCACTCCCCTTTTGCACACTGGAGGGTGAATCAATTCGTCTTCGCTTTTGACTAGCAGCCACAGGTGTTGTAAAATCATTGCTGCTGCTACTGATAGTATTTTCAAATATTGAATCTTCTTCTTCTTTTTTAAATGGTGTTGGTGTTGTTGGAGGACTATATTCTCTTAGTTTCTTTAGAATTTGCTTATTGCCAATAAGACTTTTGGGAAAGTTTGATACACTTAGAAAGGTGTATAGATTATTGTCAAATGATAAAAGTCCTTTACGATTCGTCACCATATCACAAATTAATCAACTAGATTATAACTTTTTCCCTGAATTATAATTCGTTTCCCTGTGCTATCGACTTGAACTTGATGTCATCACCAGTTTCCAACATGAGATATGATAATACTCTTTTACTCTGTTCTCGATAGGTCACTGGCAATAGGTTTCCAATTTTCGATACAATTGAATTCAATTCCTTCTCCTTTGATTGTGCAGAATCTTGAGGAGATGTTTCCTGTTTAGAGGGATCAGTAACGGTGGCGGCGACGGGTCTCTCACGATATGGTTTATGTTTGTCCACACGTCGCAATGCATCTTGAAGTAAAAGCAGTTTTTTGTCATCGGCAATATTCTCATCATTAATGAATTTGCTTAGATTGTCTTCAAAATGTTCGACGGGCGAGAGGACAAGTTCAAATGGTGTCAATTTATAGGGTTTTGCCATTCTCTAGAGAAAACTGTTAACAAGTCCTGCAATTATTGGCAGTAAAAGTGTGAAAAAGCTACCGCCCGCTTGAAGGAGCCGTTTTCTTTTAAAATTTTTTCCCTTGTTTTTACAAGCCAAGGCGCGTACAGTGGAACGATGTTGCTTTGTCTGTTGTCTAACACCTTCTGGCAGTTGAACATTGCCCTCAGTTAAATTTAAACAAAGTTCAGATATTAGATTAATGAAATCATTGTCAACACCATGTTTGAGTATGGCCTTCCTAAGCAAGGGTTTTGAAGTGCTTAAAACGGAAAATAAATGCCGTTGTTCGTGTAGTTTCTTCAGTGTCATAATGGCAACTAATAGCCTTTTCTACTGTTCACCGGAAGATATACTGTAATTTCATTGTTGAAAATGTTGGTGACTACACGTAGATCCTCGGGTGTGCTCTGATTAAGATCCAGCAAAATGTAACCGTAGGGTTATTAGTCGCCTGAGTGTACGCTGACAACAGAAATTTAGGGGCGCCGGGGTATATCTGTTTATTGAGAGTTATGAGCGAGCTAGAATCACGAACAACTCGATAGATAATATAGATGTGCAATTCAAAGCAAGGGTTCGCATACATTTGCTCTGATGAAACAGATTGTGTAGAACTAGGGTTATGGAAATGTACTCATGGTGGGAGCGAACAGTGAACAGTTGTAGCATTTCCTGTGAGAACTGTTCAATGGATTCAGCCAAATCATCAATAATCAGCCACGAGTTCGATTCAATACTATTGAAAACATCAAGCCCCCGTATGAATTGTATTGGTATGGTTGTGGCAATAGCTTTTATTTGATCATAGGACTCCTGCCAAATACTATAGCAATAGTGGATTTTTTTCGGCTTTTCCAAAAACATTTTATCGCAATTTTTAATTATTTTTGTTAAAAGTGTTGTTTTCCCTGACATTGAGGGACCACACAGAAACGATCTGAAGGGTGTTTTAAATTGATGCATGCTGCTGCTGTTGACAACAGTCGGACTATAACTAACTGTAAATCATACGTGTCCAATGAATCAGTAGTAGTAGCAGTAATTTTCCCATAGATCTATCTACGTTAACAAGAGTAACAACAACAAAAAAACAATATTTCATGGTCATTTATTTCGGCAACATGAAAACTCTATTTGTTCAACACGAACAATGATAAAAATAACACTTTATGTTCAACAAGAACCTGACAACAATATTTCATGGTCATTTATTCGACAACATGAAAACTCTATTTGTTCAACATGAACAACAATGTTAAAAATGACACTTTATGTACAACATAAAAAAAACACTTTTTGTCCATGAAGAGCAATACTATCTGTACAACACTTATTGTCTTTAAACACTTTTCTGTACAACAACAACACTTTTTGTCCAGCAACAACAACACTTGAAAACAACACTTGAAAACACAATACTTGGAACATGAACTAGCATAGTTGAACATTATGAATTTAAAAGTGGGGTCCCCCCCCACCCCCCCGGGGCCGCAGGGCCGAAGGCCGGCCGCGGGCGGGACCCCCCCCCCTCCGGGAGTTGCGGGCGGGACCCCCCAACCCCCGGGGCCGGCCACGGGAAGGGTCCCCCACCCCCCGGGAGCCGTGATGGAAAAAACAGTACAATAGTTGTCGTCACTGCTGCTACAGGTTAGTGGTTGGGTTAGTTGAGGTTAGATTAGTTAATTTATGAACGGATTGGGTGGTTAGTCAATTTATGAATGGCTTGGATGGTTAGTTTGTTAGTCAGGTTAGGTTAATTTATCCAGACCAAGTTGATTGCGATAGTCTATGCATTCAACTCGGTCTGAAATACGGTAGTGGCCATGAGGCAGGACACTCACACCATTCTCGAGCACATAGACTTTGTCAGATATACACGACATTGCATTTTTTTCCACTCTCACAGTATAATTTCTATACTGTAGAGAGCGAATTGCAAGCACTTGTGCTCTCGGCACTAGGCTACTTTCTACACAGTCTCTGTACACGCTCATGTTGAAATTGCTCTTTACAAAATGTGTAGGCACCCCTTTACACGCCTTCTTTTCATCCCCACTATGAGTTTTAACGCAATAAACTTTAGGGCCCGGGAACACCCCCCTGGATATCAAATCACTCCCCGTCTCTGATTTTAACATTGATAGTTGGTTGGGGGCTTGACGTTTCACCTACTCGGGGTAGAGGGATTGATTCCAGTTGGTGAAATCCATCCGCGAGCTGATGTGTTCCCCCTTTTCTAAATCACCCAATAAATGTTCGGTCCCATTTACCTTTAACAGCAGAGAATCTGTATCCCCATAGTAAACTTGAACCTCCCCCTCCCCTGGCCATTGCACCTTGCAGACATTGTAAAAAAACGACAACATGAGCTTTTTGGATATTTACAGTACTGAACTACCTCCTGCTATATTCTTGTTCAGTACCACATTTCGCTTTCGCCTGTGTAGAAGAACCAAGCCAGTCTCTATGCTCGTGAACGATGTAAAATTGGGATCGGCAATACTTCGTGCACACTCTAGAGGGTCAGTCACGACGTCACAGCGAGAACTTTTACGTACGCTTTCACACATTTTGCCAAACGCTGAATTTAGAATGAGTTTGTACATTTCCTTCTCTACCTTTGAGTTTGCCCTAGAGCGTTTATCGACAAAAGTGTCGATAAACGTCTTTAAATATGGTCGCTGATTGAACTGCAGGACCCTATGTATTTTGGTGATCTTGAAACCATTGTTCACCATACAGTGCAAAAGCACATGGTGAACAACGATATTCTCCTTAGGGTCCAAATCAGCAATCAGTTTTTGCTTAGAGGGAGTCCAGTGCATCCCCATATCCTCAACCAATGATCGATTGTAGGGGCTCAATGAGTCCCTGCTCACGGGTCGATTGATACAGGGAAAAACAAAATCTTTGACGGAGTCGTGAAGCGCCAGAGGAATGTGACCGTCAATTTCAAAGAACCATCCTTGTGGCCCATTGTCCTCGACGGTGGTAATGTCGGGGAACTCACAAGGATTCTCAAGCCATTGTTATTTCCCAAACGGCAAAGAGTAGTGAGACATTGCCTAGGGGTACAATGAGTTCATGTCCAAGAACACTGCATTTGACTTTGCACCGGTGCTTTGTCCGCTCGGATCGGTTGACAAGACGCGGTCCCCATGAAAAACATACCCTCCCCTCATTGAACGCTCTACAAAAAGGTGCTGATCTACATCTGTGATTAGGCCTATTTCCTCCCTACTAATTTTTAAAATCAAATCCATCACCTAATGGGGTGTGGAAAAATAGTAGCCTATATCTAACCCGAACTCTGAATAGATTTGGTCTGTGTTCTTACAGACTATATCCAACAGAGTTAAAACGTCACTGGCCAAGTACAGTCTACAATAATCCCACCCGTTTTTACAATCCCCCTTAGACCACACCTTCTTGGCAAACTCATATTCCTCGGCTGTGCATTCACTGCTGGTCAGTGAATTGTAAAAAGCTTCAATTGGAGGTAGTTTCACCTCGCTTAAGTGAGCGCCAGAACAGTAATAGTCGTATGCGTCTACACCTTTGCAGGTCAACAGATCATACATTTCACTGTCTGGAAAGTGCTGTTTAAGCAAGGGAAAGCTATCAAAATTGTCGCGTTTTCTGCACTTGAATCAATTGACTCAATGCATTGGGAAAAAACTAAAGGAATCTAAAAACCTGATTTTATTCCAACACGTATGCCCATTATCCACTGCCTGCCATTTCAGCTCGAGAAGCAACAACTTCTCGGCCGATTTGGGAATAATGTTATAGGTAAATGAACTGTTTACCCATGGACTGTCAACTCCCCCTCCCTACCTGTGCATACGTGCCAGTGCCGGTAAAATGAATTTTAAGTCATAATTTGAGTTGTGAATAAAAACAGGAATAAAAAACTGCTGGCTAACATTTAAGTTACACGATTGATGCGCAAGCCCTCTAAAATTACTACCCCCAGAGGATACTTCCTGCCACAAGCGATTATGGTCTCTGACTTTCCCTCTCCCCCCTCTTTTCCCTTTAGTCCCCTTATCCTCCTCTACAAACTCCCCCTTACAAACCCAACATATTTTTTGATTTTTAATCGCGAGACGATCCTCTGCAGACAAAACCATTGGGTAATGGGTATTTCTCAAACGAGAAATAGCGCCATTAGCTGTGCCAATTAGTTTAGTCAGTGCCTTGACCATGCACTCGTCCTCCTCATCCAATGTTTCTACTATTTCTAACAACCGCATGGTGTTAGAACTGTCTTTTGCGCATGAGCATAGGACACTGCAATAGCTTGATGTTCTTTGACTCGGTTTGGAAATCGAGGATCGTTCACCTCCACCAGCTTAGCTTCACAGTCCAAAGATATTTTGTTGCACTGGAGGAGGGTGTTTTGGAAATTTTTGAAGCGTAAAATGGACGTATCCCCTGAAACCGTTTCCACTGTCTGGTAGCCATGCCGTCTACAATGCTTCATATGATCCTGTAGTTTTATATCACTACGGAATTGTGACAGACATGTCAGACAGTAAAAACGTACCCCTAGATCCCTACCACCCCCCAGAACTCTACTAATGTCTGTGATTGGATTAAAATGGCCAATTGAATTGGCAAAGTCACTAGATGGTGGTGTATACAACAACCAAACCCAGTATTTGACTAATTCAATTGACGGGCCTCTTACAGGGAAAACCACCCCCTTCTTTTTTAAACGAACCCCATCTTCAAATTCAGTTTCATACTGAACCACAGTAACGCCGATATTTAAATGGGCATTAGCCCTTTCAAAAATATCAATGGATCTTAGCGTTACTGGGTATTTTCCTTCTAAACAAGAGAAATATACAATGGGGAAATTGGACCCGTCCTTCCCATGTACAGCCCAATCGTCTAAATTCGTCTTGGTAGCGTCACGTGCTAGACGCTCGAATGCTGATATGAGGAAAGCATACTTGAAACATTTTTGACCTGTTTCAAAACAGATCCGCTGGACACCACGACAACCTACTAAATCTGGATTATAATATAAAACTGTATCCCTTTCATACCCTGCCCCCCTCTTAAAATAAAATCTTTCTTAAATTTACAGATATTAACGCTTAAATATTCAATAAATAAAACTACAGAGCCGCTTCCATTTTCGTTAAAGTTCTCGAGATGCGCTATAATTTGACCTACCCACTCGCAAAAAACTCCCTCAAAATTTTCTAAATTCGATAAATCACGCGCATCACGGAATGTATATAGTGGTGGTAAACTTCGCTTTTCCCCTCATTCAAATAAAACACCTTTAAAACAATAGAAACCTTAATTGAACCCCTCCCCCATAATTGAATTTGGTTCTCCAGCAGTGCACGAATTTCATCTACATAGTCATGCACAATTTCTACGGGATCAAACACACATTTTCCCCCCATAAGCGAATTAAACGGATCCCCAAAAGTCGCAGTGTAAACAACTATTGCATTTAATATTGTGTTGGACAGCTGAAAGTCTGGAAAAGTCGTGAATTGGACATTACCCCCTCCCCCTCTTGTATATCATCAACACTCCCACCACATTGTTCAACAATATTTGGGGTATGTGAATGCTCCACTTCAGTTGTTTGAAGTGGGGAAATGTAATCATTGGGGGGAGGATTCAATGTTAATTCCCCTGTAAAATCGTCCAAAAGTTGCAATGTGTTTGGACTCAGCAAAGGCAAGTCCCCCTCTGAACTAGGAACATTACCTTGTTCAAATGTGCTATTATCTACATTGAAAAGAAAATCATTTAAAAATCCTCAATATTATCAGGTATTTGCTCATTAACGATACCACTCCATGGTGAATTGCTGTGGAAGTTCACCGATGCGTCCTCTCCTTCTCCAACTGACGAGCAGGGGGGGATATGGCGAGTATGGGACCAATGCAACCTATAAATGAAAAATAGCTTATTTTCAAAGTGTTCAAATCACCCCTACTGTTTAAAATTTGGATTATTATTTAAAACGCGCTTAGTAGTAGTATTAGCAGTATGCACATAGTAGCATTTGGTTAATTCAACAGAAAGAAAATCCAACTTAACGAAAATCTAAAACACATTACATAGAATTGACAATTTGATTTTGTTCAAACAACTAGATTCCCTTTCCCAATTTTCACTATTTAATGCTCCCCCCCCTCCGAGACGGCCATCACGGCGCTTCCCCAGCGCTTCCAGCGGCACTTATCGGGTCCCCACAGCGCTTCTCGGGCCCACCGGCGCTTCCCGGCCGCCACCGCGGCTCCCAGCCGTTTACATAATGTCAAAAAAAAAATATTGTTAGACCATAAGTCGTTTCCCTCTCTAATTCCCTATAGGTTGTGAACTATGACTCATTAGCTTAATTATTGTAAGCCGCGTATGTTCATTTCCAAGACTGTTCAGCAGGAAAATACAATTAAATGGGAAACCGTTAACTCTTATTGTCAATGTCTCCCCTAAAATCTTGCCAAGTTGTAAGGTTGAAAGCTGTCAAAAATATTAAGCAAATTAGAATCCATATGTGCAAAGAGATAAATGGGATAATCTCTGTCCTTCTCTTAAAACTATAATATTCAATTGTGAAAAATAGAATTTTGAGTTTCATAATGGAGAGATAGCAGTAAACTAGAAATTACCTAAAAATATTATTATGAGATATCGAAGAGATGGCAACAGAGAAAATAGCAAAGATTAGAAAAAGAGCGGTTTCTTTGCAAAAAAATTACATTATATTTAGATATCTCTGCGGGAGGGGGGGGGGCAGAGAAATTTAAAATAATGGTTGGGGGGCGAGGGGTTAATATTTTAATATCTCTGAGATACACTTTTACAGTGTTGAAAAATAGTGAAAAGAAAAGACTAAAAAAAACATTGGAAGAAATAGATATATATTTCTATAACTAGAGGTAAAAATGCTCACATTTGCAAATCATGGCTGCACTTGGGTGCCAGATGGTCCGGGTAGTGCGTGTTGAAGGTTGGACGGTGCGGTAGCATCACGCTCTTGTGTAGACGGGGCAGGTATTAAAGGTCCATGGAAAGCACCCATCCACTCACTCTTTAATTTTCGGCCTGGCTGCATTGCAGCCTGCGTGGATGGGACTTTGACAGTCAACACGGTGCTGGAGGGTTTCGGCCAACGGCCATATTGTTTAACTGTCGCCTTCGCAGGGGGGCGCATTATTACCTCTTGCTTTCTTAGATGGAGGAGGCACACATTCTTCACAATTTGCCTTAAAGAAGAGAAAAAAGTTAGTATGGAACATAATTTTCCTCTTTTTCACAGAAGGAAAATTAGTACTCCCCGCTCCTAACCATAATTTTGTCTAGAAAAGCATTTATCACTAAGAAGCCCCCCTCCCCAACATTTTCAGTAAAGCAAAAAGTAAAAATATACTAAACTCAGAAATCAAATGCTATTTTAATTAATTAAAAAAGCTTATTCATAGACATCCCAGCCCCTTACTTTTCATGCAATGAAACACTTTGCTTTCATTTTACAATAATGGTGATAGAATTGAGGCATGTCCCCCCCCTTTCACCAATTTCCTAAATATATTATTAGACCTTAATTTGAAAATAATCCCGTTTCACTCTTACATGAAATATAGAATTCCAATGTCCTAAATATCTATCGCTAATTTTGCAGACAAAATTGGTTCTCCGATATTTTTAGACAAACACAGAATTACGTAAAAAGCATTGAAAACCTAGATTGCCTAAAACCAGCTAATGTAAACAAACAGGAAAAGGGGTGACAAAACTATTCATAAGTTGCACGGTGCCTTATATCAAACTGAGCGGCATATTGCCTTAAGAATTGACGGAAGTCAGTGGTCGCTTTTAGCTAGGATATAGAATGCTTAAAATTGTATAAATTTAACGAAAAGAGAATTATTTCTATTGCAAGAATTATCGTTGTAAAAACAGTGGGGGGGGGGGGTTGAGGATGGTTTAGGTAATAAAAAGAACATCTTTTATGTTTTCTATCGAGTATAAAGATAGCATGGTGGAGGAGGGGGAACTTACCTAAATATACTGGAGGGTGATCAAGGAAAGTAATTTTATTTTGAAAATAAAAAATGAAAATGTACTAAAACGGAACTTACATTGCTAATTGTGGCTGCCAAGGCTTCAAGCTCATCAATTATGTCAGTTGTTCTATCCATTGTGTATAAATACTTTCTGATAATTTAATCACAATGCACGTCCGTTATATACGAAATCTCAAGGGCGAATTGTTCTGTAACGGGGAAAATCATATGTAACCAGCCTTCTGATTGGTCTAGAAGGAAATGTATCCGAGTCTCTGATTGGCTGAGGAGGAAGCACGTGATCTAACTGTTTCCTATTCCTGGATCATAACATTCGCTCCGAGCGTGCACTTGGCCAAACAACAACAACAAATCAATTGATCTTGAACGAAGTGTCATTGACCCTGTTCCCCATTAGACTCAATAATCCAAGAAACATCCATCAAAGTGAGAAACATCCTGTTTTTTCATTCTCACTGACAAAAACCATAAAACATCCATAAATTGATGTTGACATCCATGAAAAACATCAAATAAATTGACCAACACCCATAACCGTCCAAGAAACATCCATAAAAGTGAGAAAATTCCTGTTTTTCCAAACCTATGTGCAAACTGGCCTAATTCATAGAACGGAAATAGACCATAGAAATAAGATTACAACATTATGTTATTATGGAGACAAGCCCCATGCCCGTTTGCTTGGGTAAGAATAGAAATTGCAAAGAAGGACGGTACGGTCCAGAGAAAAACGATAAAAGTAGGCTTAGTACCTACGCTAGCAGTGGACGTTTTAGTAGGAGGAGACTTTGGAGATATCGGAAATCTCCTATCGTTAAAAGCGAACTTCTTTAACAGTAGGAAAATTACCAAATTACACTACGATGGAAAAATATAATACTCCGTTAACTACGGGGGGAGATGCACCGGCCCATACAACAAATGGGGAGGCTGTACCACCCTGTCGGAAAAATGAAATACTTGATACGCGTGTTCAAAATATCGATAATCCACAAAATGGGATGCGGAAGTAAAAAGACCACAAAATATTGAAAATAAGACGCGCGAGAATGATTTTTCGGGAAAATTTCCAGAAAATGGAAAACTTGAGAACACTTTTAATGAATATGAGACGCTAACAAGTAGAGGCCAAAATGAAGTGCTGATTGTACAAGAGAATAAGGAGACAAAATTTATTGTACGCACTTTTCCTCGTAAAAATCGATAAATGTTAGTACAATATGAAAAAACCAAATGTCGGAATTCAGTTCCCATTTAATAACGAACTATTTGTTTCGGCGGTAAAAATAAAAAAGACTAAAAGAGAGAAAAGAAATATTAAACGGAGCTACAATGAAGTAATGTGGTCAAAGATGGTGGACACTGGAGTCCAAATCAGATTTAACGATGATTTATTATTTTGCGTGAATGACATAATTGAGAAAAGTAGAGATGAAAAGAGGAATGCAAAGAAGAGACAAAATTTGGAGATTCAGCCTACAGTGGCGAAAAATTAAAAAATGTTGGATGGGCTGTGCCTTGAAAACATAAATAATAGGGAGAAAAATTAAATGTTGGATGGGCTGTCCCTTAAAAAAATAAATAATAAGGGGGAAAAAGAAGTCAAAGACCCATGGGGAGTAAAACAAGATGGTTACAAAATAGAGATGAATGACCTACAACGGGTTGAGGGAAAGTTGGAAGATATGGAATGTCGAGTCGGATTGGAAAAATTTGGTAAGGAATCTGATATTGGTCTGATCAACTCAAAAGAGGGTTTGTTCCTTTGTGAGGGGGAGGAATCCCTTGGGAAAGATCTCCGGCGGGAAGTCACGAAAGATAGCCCTTTTCCTCAATGCACCACTGGCGGACAAGTTGTGATCCCTTTACCGAGGTTTTGCCTTTCTGATCTGGAGTCCTTGGGGGATACTCTCTCCCAGTCACTTCATACTTCACCCAAACCTTTGTCCAGTAACCCTATTCATAGTTGTTATTCTTCATGGGAACCGACAATTATTGCCGGCAAATTGTATTCAGTGGGAGATGTATCCAAGTTTCTTCCTCAATTAGCATCAACACATATTCTTCATTTAATTATCCAAGGGGAGGGAACCCAG